>JARHVA010004652.1:625000-1202500 GCA_037957365.1 Torreya grandis
TGCATTTAATTAGGTTGGCCTAAGTGATTTAATGTGAGATATTCTCCAAAGGGATTGGAATAAATGTAGGATCAAGCCTTATTCATTCCTCACCTAACACAAACCTATAAAAGACTAAGTATACTTGTCAAAAGCATTCAATCAAACATTCAAGTGATAAAATTTTTCCTATTTTCTCATATTTCCATATCATTCATAGGGACATCATATCTATAGATCTAAATTACTGAAGGAGCATTACATGAGCCATATTTTCCAAGTTACAAGTTAGGTCACTGTTGTACTTGCTTATCACACATTGCATGATTCACACACAAGCCAATACATAAGAGAGATATAAATAAGTTTGAGGTCCTCTTTGGAGTATTGTCTATGTAGGAAACACTCATTCATAGAAGGGTCTTTGGGGTAGCTCGATGCCATCTACCCACTAACCAATTTTTCTCACAACCACTATGAATATAAAGAACTAAGATTTTCCTATTTTACAAGGAGTGACAATCCATGACAAAAATTTGAATGCACCAAAGCAAAGGTGACATAAAACCCATAAGAATATATGTGGTCACATCTAGTTTTAACATATATTTCATACTATATACATACATATAATATATGCATAAGAATTGATGTAATCATCCCAGATGGACACAAATGTCTGTGGCTATAGAAGTATAATTTCTAGAATCAGGTGACTGATCTAGAATCCATATCCACTCTAATTTTTACCTATTATAGATCCAAATGTGTTTTAGTATCAAGAAATAGATAAATATTGTGTTTTCATTATCATTTCAATATTTATTATGACTTTACATTTTATATTTAGCATCTCATCATAATAAATTTAATATATGTTTTGCATAATTTTTACAAACAATTAGCCTGCTTTAGAGATAGTCTACCATCCTTATGTCCTAGGCTATCACTATCCATTTAACCCTAGAATACCCACATATATATTTTAGGTTTAAATATTTAGTGAACCTGACATTCATATACAAAACCCTAGATATTGATCTAGGGTTTCTTAATTCTTTATTTATGATTTCTAATTTCTAATTTAACAATATTTTACAAGTTAAAAATCATACTTCATTTTTTATCAATATGTTCAATATGGATTCATGTGTATCTCATTTTATGTTACAATTTGAAACTTTAGTGACAATTTGATATTGTACTACGCTAATCCATGTTATCATCCAAGGAAAAAAAGTAGTTCTATCAATATAATGAGAGGGTTTTAAAGTGAAAACAACACTTAATTTCTATTCATAATTCCTTTTGTAATATTATAGAGATAATATGTAGAATCCACCATGCCACAAACCATTCCAATGATATTATATCCAAAATTTTACTATAGGACTTACTACACCACTTTTCTCATTACAAAGATGTTCTTTTGGATGCTTTACGCATGACTATCTTACTAAGTAATGTGGATCCTCCATATGTGGCTATTGTGTTAAATTATATGAAATGGACCAAACATAATATATCATTTTAAAAACATGATCTACCACCTCAATACCTCATATATATTTTTTACTATTATACATTTAAGTTGGTGTGTGTAATAAAATTTTAGAGAGAGTCTTTATGGATAATGGTTCAGGGCTCAAAAATACAAGATATCATTTATTTTCATACTCAGCATTGGGCCTAGTGATTTGGAACATTCCAATATGAAAACCAAGGATTTGATATTTTTTCACAAAAAATATTGGGAAAATAACATTGAACATTACTATGAGACCTCGTATATTACCTAATTTGTATCATGTTATGCCAAATGATTCAAAGTCTAATATACTATTGGGAAAACCTTGGATACATGAAATATATGTGGCTATATATAATTTTGATGCATGATTGAAATTAAGACATTAGGGATTTATTTACACATGTCCAATGGATAATAATTCCTTCAAACATCATGCAATAGTCCAATAAATAAATGATCTTATGTTTCAATCCTATAAACCGAATTTTGGCCTTTAATATTAACTAAATATGGATACAAATGCAAAGGGTTGGGAAAATATGAGTAGGGTATAAATCAACCCATATCTCATACAAATAATAACATCAATTGATACACTATTATAAAAATCTAAGTAGCTCATCTTAACCAAGGCATCAAAGAGACAATTGACATGTTTAATTGAGACTCCCATTTCATTAATTCCATGGATTATAGAGTGACATATTATATCTCACCCTTATCATATATAGGTTGATATGAGTGGGCCTCTACCCAAAGGGTATGATTTGAATACTTATTTTGACTATTGCCAAGGCCCTGGGCATTCTCAAATGGATGTTTTACCTTGAAACATAAAATCCAAGAGCTCCTCAATGACCAAAATTTTAAATTTGATTATCCTACAAAGGAATTAGATAAACAAAGTAGTGATAACCATAAATATAAAATATTTAATGATACTTTTCATTATTATTCTAAGAAGGAACTAGGAGTACAAATGGCATACAATGCACAATAAAAAACTTTAAATTAAAAAAATTAAACACCACCCATGCTTACAGGATTTAAAAATCACCTTATTCATGGGTGATGCTTACTTTTGGCATAACCATATTGATTTTACACAAATAAAAATTACTTGTAATGTAAGATGTTTTCAACATCTTGGCTTTGATCTTAAAAACTTATAAATAAAACTCAGTTGGAAAGATTCCTTGGGCCCCATAACATTACAAATTTATTGTGGTCTTAAAATGATTCAAACATGGGTTTGGGTTATGCCAGAAACCTCTCCATATGAATTTAAATTGGCCACTCTTTAGTTATATCAGATGGAAGCAAAAATTGACCAAAATAGACAAGGTATTTCTTTTTCTCATGAAGGAAAATAGATCCATATCCTAAATGATAGCATTGGTTAATCTAATACACATGTAAAACATGAGGAGAAACATGCCATTTAACATTTAAAATTATAAAACCATGATTAAAATAATGTAAAGGATCCAATTTAAGGTTTCAAGGCTTCACATATTCCAAAAATACCAAAAAAATCTAAAAATATGTTCAACATTTACAAGTTTTATTAGCTCCTTGGCATACATGTTGTTGGTTCCATGTTGGTAGATGGAATATTGGTATTTTATATGTACATATGTGTTTCACACATCTTTTGACTATGATTCAAGCATACCCAGATACATGATCTATGGACTTTTTGACTTTTGGTTTTCCCTCTACTCATGTCACTAAGACATTGGGGGCATCTACCTTTATGTTTATGATACATATAGGTTATATTATTTTATGATCATTTTAAATTATCATGTTTTATCTCATAGATGTACTTACACATGCCTTTGCCCATGATTATATCTTTTTTAGTGAACTTGATATGATACATACTTAAATTTTTTGCTAACACACATATATAAGGACTAGTATGATATGTTTATGCTGGTTATTTATGATTTCATTTATGCACTTGTTGAATGTCTTGTCTTGATATTGTCTTATTTTTTTGAGCATTTAAATATGATCTATTTATTGCAACCCCTGTGTCTCTATTTACCTCTTTGACATTTGAATATGCCATTGCTTATTGTATGTTGACATTATTACTTTTGTGGACATTTGACTAAGTCATGTCCCTTTGATTATGCAAAATTTGAACATGACCCTTGGTTGAGGTCTCATTGGACCATTGTCTTTTGATTTGATTTTGAGTGCACTTGATTTCTTTTTGAGATTTTACTATTACTATCTAGATGTTTCCATGATCTACATCAAACATATTAAGACTTTGTATGATCACATTATTCATGTTTTAAATATCTACCTAGACATATTCCCTCTATATGTTACATAATTAATACACAAATTCTATAGTTATATTATTATTTGAGGTAAGGTAACTACCAATTGTTACTTTCCTTAACCTCAAAATGGGGCATATCAGTGAGGGCATGCCGTGAGGCATGACTTCCACATTACTTCATAGATTTAGATTGCATTAGGGGCATGTTTTGGAAACATGTTATCCACATTTATCATAGTTTCACATTCAGTGGGGACATGTTTTGAAAACATATTCTCCACATTGTCACTTATATCAATTTTTATATTTGTCCACATTAGCACTTATATCAATTTTCATATTTCTCTATATATAATAGGAGCATGTTTTATAAACATGTTCTCCATACTTACACCATTTTTTATTTTTGGATTATAGTGGGGACATATTTTGGAAACATGTTATCTACATGTACATCATGTTTTAATTTTAGATTATAGTAGGGGCATGTTTTGGAAATATGTTCTCCACACTTACATAGTTGAAAATTGGCCAAATTCACAGTTCTATGATTCAAATACACTTTTATGGTATAATTATATATATTGGTACCATTTTTATAAATAATTTTAGCATGATACATATCTAAGGTGCATATTCTATGCAATGTACACCTAATATTGTAAAGTTAAATTAGTTTCATATTTCAAACACTTTTAGGGACTCTCATCACCCATTAGATTAAAATATTATAGACCATATTGAGCTAATCTAATGTAGTAGTTGGTTCACTTTTATTATGGTTGAGGTGATTAAATCACTCAATATTGCCAATTTTATAGGTTAGACTTGATTACATCATCCAACATCATAAAATTTATAGTGTGAGTTGACTTGGTTCACTCACACTTAATAGGTATAAGTGTGATTGGGTTGCACGGTTGAGATAATCTCAACTACTGGGTGACAACTCAAATTTTATCCAAGGTTGGGGGGCATGTGTTCTCTAATATCTCTCTATCTCTTTAGATATATGCACTTTATATATTTATATTTGTCTTAATATAAGTTTTAGTGATTAATAATGATACATATTTTAAATCAAATTTCCAAAAGGTAAAATAGGTACATCAATACATAGGTGTACTCCTAAACCTTGTTCCCTTTAATTTCAATTATTTCAATGATTTCAATTTTAGATTATATGCATTGATTATATACTATAACATGATCTTGGTTCCAGATCAACCACTAGTAAATCACTCAAGTTGGACTCAAAAAAAGAGGTGTGTTTATAAACACCTAGGTACACATTTCTTCCCCTTTAAACCAATAATTTCATTACTAGATTAAAGGGGTGAATGTAAAAATTATTTTTGAATTATATATCACCTTAGACTTGTACACTTGGAAAATACATATCATGGATGTACCTTTAGCTTCTAAACCTTTCCCATTATAAAATGGCTTGCACACACTATATCTTTATGCCTAATTACTTATCTCTTAGTTTGACCAATGTTATTATAATGAAAAAAACTTATATCTTTCCCATAATGTTATAACCTTGCTTATCTTTTGTTTCTATAGGTTTTAAATCTACACCTATTTTCCAACTGCCTAGACACTTGCTTCCTATTCAAATGCCTATGTTAATACAAGTGTTTTATTCTGATATAAGTATCCAATGCACTAAATTCATATAATTTTCAAATGAAACATATTCCTATGGTTGGCCTAATTGATTTAATTCAATATATTCTCAAAAGGGATTGGTATATGTTGATGTTCATTTTGGCACATGCCAACATTCTAGGTAGGTCTTTCGACTTGCCTCTCTTGAAAGGAGATTTGTGAGAATATTTCCAAGGATTCTTTCTACTTGGTCTAGGCACATTGATCTTCACTTAGTGGCTCATTATGAACATTCTATTTCAAGAGGCCTATTGGTGTGAACTTCAAACTTGGTTTTAATGAGGTTTGGGTACTTAAATAACTTACTAGGTAATGTGTGTTTTGTGTTTTGTCGATGTGGGTTTTAAATAAATAATGAAAATGATCAAAACATACATTCAATCATGACCAAAAAATCAAAACATTTAGGGTTTTGTTTAATGTGTTTTCATACAATTTATCATTCATTCATTCCATTTTCTTAACATTTAATAGTGTAACTTTATAATGGAAAAATTAACAACAATCAAGATAGACATGTGAATAGATTGCATTCAAACCCTAGATATAACAACTTGATAAAAATGACAAAAAGAGGGAAAAAGGGGAAATAAAATATTGTAATGATGATGGCATATTCTATTTCATAGTTTTATGATATCTATAAACTAAGATTTTATTCAATCAGCATATGCACAATCAAATGCAAGGTTAATCTAATATTATAAGAAGATGAAACAAAGATATAATAGCCACAACCATTGTATACATTTGAAAATTAAAGAAAATAATCCCAAGTCTTATATTAATCATGAAAACATCATTTGATAATCAACTTTAGATTTCATTACAATCAATCCCTAAAAAATTTTCTTGCATAATGATAGGAGAGGAGTTGAGGGAGAGAAAATAAAAGAAAAATGTAAAAAATACAAAGAGGGATTGGCCTAATCTCATGTGAGGAGAAAAATCAAAGCCTTTGTCCATCAAAATGAGCTAATATATAGCAATTTGGAATTCCAAGGGGAGTATTTTCCCTCCAAAAAGCTTAGGTACCACCATTAATAACTAAACTACCTCATTCTCCTCCTTATCCCTCTAAACTCACCACTCTAACTATTCATTTATTTTAAAAAGACAAAAAACTATCAAATATTTGATGATTTCATAGTCTATATAGTACAATAGCTTTTTTGGAAAAAAAATGTGTTATAATTTTTCACGCTTAATATTTTAGATCATCTTCCATGATCTTCTGTTCGGAGAAAGAAATCATGTGGAACAACAAGCTCTAACACCCCTTAAAAGTCTAATGAAAAATAAATATTACAAAGAGTTTTTAAAAATAATAAACAATTAGTTGCAAAAAAATGTTTCCAAAAAACAAAAACAAAAAATCATTCAAAAAAAGAAAGAATGAAATTAAAATTTAATTAAATTAGGTGTATTGTATTAGATGCATATATTTATTACTATTATTGAAACCTAGTTATCCAATAAGATTAAAACCTAATTGATCAAATTAAATTCAATATAAGTTTAAATATAAATTATCAATATGAAACAAGTAAATCTACCTAAATTATTTGAGAATGTTATTGTAGTGATGAATAATATTACTAATACTATGTTATTACTTGTTTATAATAGTAGTAAGGCTCTCTTTATTAGAATTTAAGTGGTGTTCATTATCATTATAATGAATAAATTTGACATTATTATTATTATTATTATTATTACTACTACTACTAACCATATTTAATTTAATAATAATATAATCATTATTAAAAATTATCCAACAACTTACTAAAATAAATAGCAAAAAAAAAAAACTAATTTAACTTAATTTTAAAAGACATACCAAGGACATACCAAATTATTAAAATTAATTAAATCCAAGAGAAGAGTTAAATTTAAAATAACAACCTAACCGAAGGTATAGAGGAATGTTAAAGAAGAAAAACTAACACTTATACACTATGGGCTTCCATGCATGACTGATCCCTATCCCTTCATCCCTATTTAAATTATTAGGGTGTTTCAAGATTTCAATATCCTCCCTTAACTTACACTTTTATAATTTATCTTAGGAAATAATGACTCTAGCTTCTCTAAAATTGATAACATTCTTAATCATGAAAGAGTGTTCAATAAGAGGTAATTTTCCTTTCTTTCATGATGGATATCTGCTACATGTTTCTTATTTCTAGTACAAATAGACCTTCCCATCTCCCTTATATAAGGGACACCACATGAGAAATCAATAATGTAGACTTTGATTCAAAGGTTATGTTCCATAAGGTCCTTTGTAAACCCTAAAGTCATATGCAACTTATTAATAGGAAGGAAAGTAGAGCTAATATTCTGGCACTTGAGAAATTTAGCTAACTTGTTTGAAATGCCTTCAACATATGGTAAATAAGCTAGTGGTCCTTCCACCATGGGATAATTATTTTTAGATCTATTTATATTCTCTTTCACTTGCTTAATAGCTTTAGCTATTTATTTACTTGAGTACCCATTCAACTTAAAAACCCTTTTTAAGTGTTTAATTTCTTAATCAATGTTATCCTTTGTTGTAAAATTTAAATGCCCTAGTGATAAAAGTTTTGAGAACCCCTAATATTTTAGTAGGATGATGATGGGAGGAGGCATGCAAGTAAAGGTTTGTATTTGTACCTTTTGTATAGACCTTTCTATCTAAAATACCATCCTCTTTTTTGGAAATAAGGATATCTAAAAAAGGAAGTTTGCCTTCTATCTCAATTTCTTTTGTGAATATTATGCTTGGTAATAGACTATTAAGGTGTGAATGGAATTATTCTAGGATTTTTATGCCAAGTTGCCAACATAAATTCATGTCATATACATATCTTTTCCACTATATAGGTTTCAAATGAAATGAGTGAATAACACTCTCTTTAAAATTTTTGATGAATAGGATGGAAACCAAAGGGGACAAAGGAGAGCCCATTGCCATGCCTTCACACTATTTATAGATAACACATTTAAAGGTTAAAGAAGATGAATTTAAACATAAAGAGATTAGTTTAGATTTTTCAATGTTGGTAATATTAAGGACTACTTCTACCACTTGTTTAATGGGGACTTTAGTACCGAGCAAAACCACATCAAAACTAACTAACAATTCATTATTTTCTAACTTTTTATCCATGATGAAATAAAAAAATCATGAGATCCACAAATTAAGGAGGATAATTTACCTATTAGTTATTTCAATCTATTCTCCAAGAAAGTAATAAGGCTATAAGTAGGGGCATCAGTTGTATCAACAATAGGCCTCAATGGAACACCTTGTTTATGTATTTTTGAATCCCCATAGATCCTAGGGGTCACTTCATTTTTAGGAATCAATTTTTTCTTAGTAAAAACATATAAATAAAAATATTTTAAGACCTCTATCATGTTCTTGATAATGTGAAAAATTGAGTTATGGTCAAGTTTTCTATAGCTACCACTATTAGTGAGGTGATCAATCATTTTGGAAACATAGTCACTATGATTTAAGACAACTATAATATTTCCTTTATCAACTTTGATAAGGGTCTATGACTACAGAGGTAAAATCCAAAGTCAATGAAAGTGTTCATGGCTATAGAGGTACAATATCTAGAATCAAATGACTAATCCAGAATCTAGATCTAATCTAATTTATACATTTTCTAGATCTAGATCTATATTAGCATCAAAACTAGCTAAGTATCTTGTTTTCATTATCATTGTGATATTTAACATAGATATAATTTATATCATTATCATCTTAGTATAATAAATTCAATATATTTTTTATTTGATTTTTGAAAACAATTGGCCTACTTTAGAGATAGTCTATCATCCTTATGCCCTAGGCTATCTCTACCCCTTTAAACCTAGATTCCCCACATATATATTTTAGGGTTAAACATAACCCATTATTTTTGGATGTTTTTAATTCCACACACAATTATTATTTCCCACCTTGAAATAATCATGTTGGGTGTGATTATTAAAGAGATAATTGGTGATCTCTTCCTTTTTAGGCATGGTTATCCAACTGTTTCCTCTCATCAAATTCCCTTATTTCAAGGGAGACTACTACACTTTCTAATACTCCAATTGAAAAAGCTATGCCCTGAAATCCCTAGGTTCAATACTAAAACCCTAAAAATGCCTAAGTATTGACCATATTTTATTTTGAAAAACTCTCCCACATCATAAGGCATGTAACTGTGATATTAACTTTATCCTATGTAGAGTGACCCTAATTTACTAAATTTAATAAAATAAATTTAAAATTTATATTTTTACTTTTATATTCCTTATACTTAACATTTATTTTAATTAAAAAAACCATTTTCCCCTTCCTATATCTTTCTTTTACATTTTTGTGTAATGTTAAATGAATGCATACATGTTACAACATAATGCACACATATTCCTTTCACATAACAAGAAAGATGCACATACCCATTTAAATTATCTTTTTTTACTATGATAGCATAGAGTGTATGTTTTACAAAATGTGTATGTGGTAATGTTAGTTTGAATTCAAACCCAAGCCTTTTGACTCAGAATTGGATTGGATTCTTGAGGCAAAGGCTTAGACATATCAACACACAACTGAAATCAAGAGTTTTGATAGAAAACAACAAAATTTGACTTCCATCAACAAATACACTATGAAATTGAATGATAAAATTCATAAAATTATTACCATGATGATGATCATGCTCTCATCTTTCCAAATATATGACTTTTATAAATTTTTGACTATTTTAAGGTTTCAATCTATTTGTAACTATAGTTTTTTTAGGCCACTACATGCCATAAATATACATGATTATATATGTTTGTGTGTCTTTTTTACATTGATCCAAATTCAAAAGAATTATATGGTTTCAAACTAGGCCTAAGTCTATATGCATTAAAAAAATTGGTTTTCATTTTTTTAGGTGGTTGGGGGGTTGCATGGTTGGCTATATATTTTTTTTCATTTTTTAGGATCTATTTAATTATAAAATTAATAAAAATTATTCATTGAAAATTTATTAAAAAACATAGGTTAAAAACTAGATGATCACCAAATGGTTTTAAACAATATTAGATTATGCTCAAAAAATGAGGGGCCACATGGTCGGATGTCTACTTTGTTTTCCAAAATAAAATAGGAGTTCCTATTAAAATTTTAGATGTTTGACCTAGTTATACTTAACCATTTTTGAAAACAAAAATAGTGTTTTGGAAACTAGACTCAAAATGCTTCAATTCAAGCTCATACACCATCCTCAAATTTTGAGTGTAGCCATCTCAAATTATATATACAAGTTTAGATTTATCAATTTTTAGGAAAAAAATGTCCATAGGTAGGCCCCTTTTTATCCCCCAACTTTTTTCACTTACCCATACCCTTTGCTTGTCTTGTTATGATAATGGGATATGTCTATTTAAATTTTATACCTATAAAAGATTAAAGTTATAATTTGATTTATATTGCATGAAAAATCATGAGTTTAATGCCATGTTGGTGTAATGACCCATGCACATCTACATTAAAAAATAAAATATAAGGGGTACCACTATACTTTATACTAGTAATGGTTAATGTTTATCTAATTACATGAGTTTAATGCCATGTTACCTATATTACCATGTTCCCTATAGTATAATACATTAAATGATTGTATTTACCTTGAATGCTTAATTAGTTTAGTTGAATATGTGATATTGAGTTTGTAACATGTTTATTTTACATTTTGTGGGCCCTTTGAAATTATATTTAATATTGATAATGAATAATATTAAACCATTATACACATTGATGGTTCATTGGTTACTTTCCATTATGTAGCAGGATGGATTGTTTCAGTCTTTATGTGAAGGGTATCCCCAATGCTTAACAGAATACGTAGTATTGATAATGAACAACAATATACCATTATATAGACTGATGGTTCATTGGTTCCTTTCCTTTATGTATCAATATGGATAATAGTTAAATATAATAGGGGTTAAAATTAAAAACATTCAAATTCCTTTGTAGTATAAAGCTATAATACAAAGGTATAAAGTTTAAAATCCTTTATATGTAGCATATCTGAGAATGATACACACACACACACACACACACACACACACACACAGACACACAGATATATATATATATATATATATATATATATATATATATATATATATATATATAATTTAAAGGGTGCTATACATAAAATCAAGATATAGGGCATTATACATACAATAATAAAAGGTATTATACAAGCAATGAACATATCTATCGACTCCTTTTTAGAAATAATATCAATACTTGATCTACGTATACCATTACAAAGAATGTAAAGGTTGTGGGTTTTCCCTTACCTTTAAGAAAGTGGATAAAGATCCTTGTATCTTTGATGGTTTGGTTGTATAAACTTACAGTGTGACTATATACTAAGAGGAAATGCTAAAATGAGGAAATGATGGCATTGTCTTATGGAGGGAGAAGAGGAGTCTCTATCATGATCACTTTATTCTTGTTATTCCACTTTATAATAATTAATTTTCATGGGGAAATGCACACTGAACCTTTGAATATGAATGTAACATAACATGGCACAATACACTTCATGAAGCCCCATTAAATTTCATTATGATCCATACACATGGCATTTGAAGACGGTAATGAAGTTGTGAAGTTGAACACCACTATACTAAGGCTTATGCTATAAAAAAAATTGAATGATTTGAGAATTCTAACCCCTTCTATATTCATTTATTTTAAACACTCATATAATATTGAATTGTGTGTCAATTTTGTTTGTTTTGTGTTAAGGCCTATCTAAACTTTTGATTTGAGAACTTGGTAGGCTTGATTATTCATAGAAATGTTTATTTGGATTGTGTTATGCTGATTATTATTGAATACTTAAATGAAGATATGTATCACATCAAATCCATTAAACTAATTAAGCATGCAAGATAAAGATAATCATTAATTTTTAACAATCAATATCAGATAATCAAACTACTTAAGTAGGCAAGGTAAACTCAATCATTTAATATATTGTCCTATAGGGAATTGGGAATTAAACTAATTTAATGAGATTAAAATTGACCACAACAAAGATAGGGTATAATGAGTTCAATGTCATGTTCACTATTGTTGACTTTGATAGGGTAATGGAGCATAAAATCCTGTAGGCATCCAAATGGAACACCCTAAATGGCATGCAAGTAACGTGTCTAACTTTTAACTTTCCTAGTTAAGGAGTAAAATGAGGTCAACTAAGGTTAAATTTTAATTGTCCTGACTAATTGGGGGTTAACATATAGTATGCTGGTCCATGCCAAATGTATTGGATAGTTACACTTAGTGAGAAAGCCTTATCTTGTAAATAAAATATGTTATCTAAGGATTTATTTTTTATTATTTATATTATAAATAAATTAGGTAAATAGATCACCGGTATATGGATTAAATAAAGGGATGCAGAGGTCAATTGTAAGTGTGGTTTTTGATGCTAAAATTTTGAGTTGGTTACATTTAGCACTCATAAATTATTTAGGCTGGATCAATTATTAGATCATACATTATGAATGTGACTATATGATACATTTATTGTGGGATATCACATTGGTATTTGACCTCCATGTCCCCTCTAGTTACTTTTTCTACTGATATTTCATCCATTTAATTTTCCTTTTAGCTAGTTGAAAACCTTATCTTACATGAAAGGGCATGAGATTTGAAAATGATGATTTAATATTTTATCTATGTCCAACTTGGTGGTCTAAGATGTAATAAATGGGGCCATAAATAGAAGGTTAATGGACTGGATAGTGTGAGGGTAGATGCAATAACCACTAGGCACATGGAGGTCAATTTTCATGTTAATAGGTAACCTCCATGTGCCTACTGGTTACTCCATTTATCGTCACTTCATTCACTAAATTATCTTTTTATCTATCCATCAATGGGCCTCACTTATTACATACTTGATTTTAAGCTTATGCTAAATGTACTAGTCAATTACACTTAAAATTGAAGATGTAATAAGTGGGGCCATGATCATAGGGTTAATGTTCCAATGTAATGAATGTATGGGAGGGTAGATGGAGTATCCAATAGGCATGTCGAGGTCAATTATTAGTGTGACCTCTACATGCCTTATTTATACTTAATCATTTACCCTCCCCTCTATCCATTCCATTATCCCATTAGTACTTTGATGATGGGCCCCACTTATTACATTCTCAATCTAAGGGTAACTAGCTAGTATGTTTGGTGTGAGATCAAAATCAAGGATGTAATAAGTGGGTTTCATCAACATAGAGATAATGGAATAATGTAATAGATGGAGTGATGATAAATGATTTCATGGATTGGTTAACATCTATTAATATGGAGTTAAGGAAAATGACATTAGATGCCAAATGCTAGAGGTGAAGTAAAATTAAATGTCAACCTTGGACTATCATTCATTCATTCATTCATTTATTCATTCATTCATCATCCCTCTGTCAATGGGTCCTAATTATTACATCCTTGATTCTAAGCTCATTTTAAACGTACTAGTTGATTATACTCAAAATCAAGGATGTAATAAATTGAGCCCATCATTATATGGCTAACAAGTTAATGGAATGGATTGAGGGAAGGGTAGATGGAGTATCCAACATGCATGTGGAGGTATATTTTTAGTGTAGCCTCCATGTGCCTATTAGATACTCTGAGGGTAAATAGAGTATCTAGTAGGCATGTGGAGGTCAACTACCATTTTAAACTCCATGTGCCTAATGGATACTCTATCTACACTCCCATCTATCCATTTTGTTGGACCTTTATCCCTTTGATGATACTCCACACAAATCCTAAGAATAAATTTAAAATATATTATTTTTCACTATAATAGAAGTAGTTTTAGTTATCAGAGATGGAATTAGAGAGTAAATATATGCTTTTAAAAAAAATTGCATTCTATAAATTGTTGTGTATGGATTACCTTAACTAGCTTATGCATACACATTTCTAATTATCATGTCTATGGGCCCACCAAATCAGGAAACACCCATCATTTAAAACTAGGATACCATATGCTAATAACATGTTAAGTAAAACAAAAACTATTAAGGCAAATGATAAATCTAAGCCAAGTTCTATGAGTGATGAAAAATTAAATGTTAACATCTATTGAACACTGACCATAAAAATTAAATGATATACTAGTTACCTGAATTCCTTTTTCTTATTCCATTTATCATTTTCCATTAAAATATTCCTATTTTACCTATGTATGATCTAATGTGTCATTACCTAGCTCTGTAATCATGTACCAAATTCATAAGAGCATCCTAGAGGAGGCATTTACTATACTAGTTGGTTACCTATAATGAATTAGATTACTTGCATTATTGAATATAGAACCCTATTTAGCATGATATTAATTTAGCATCTCATTAGGGTACAACCTTAACATTTGTAGATAGGTAACCAATGAAATATATAACTTGTTTTTTAAAGTAACATGTTTATCTTGGATTACCAGGCTAAACATTATCCTCAGTAATGAAGTCTATTATCTGTGATATGTAGTTCATGATATAATGTAAACTCACTAATTCCCTTGTTCTTATGGTTTTTACTATGAAATGTATAGATATATCTAATTCACTATTTTATATTTTTTTCCTCCAAATTTTATTTAATATTTATTAAAGAGAATGGATAATTATTAAATAATTATTTAAAATTTTATAATTTATAGTATGCAACATTGTATTTTTTTGCACTAAAATTGATAGACTATCTTAATTTAAATATTATTCCTTTTATTTTGATAACTAAATATATTATGTCATGTAATGATGTCATGTTTTTGAATCATTTGGCGTAACCTATAATGGCATCCATGGTGGTAGTGGAGTTATAGTGTGATATTTCATTTTCCCCCATTTTACCATCATAATGTAGTTTTAACCCTAATTTGACATCCATTTGACCATCATACAGGATATTTTATTCTTTATTGGAAAAATTGATTTAAAAATTCTTATATCTTGATTATTTACCTCCTAATTCTCTAGGTTGTGTAAGGAAGAGTAAAATTATGATAAGCATTTACTCACTTTGTATACACTCCCTTTCAAATGCTTTTTCATGCATTGCTTCTCTGTTCATGGTAGTAGAAATGAAGAAAAACACTATAGCTATAATTAAGTCTGTATTACTTTACCATATGTTTTATTTTATGATAATATATAAAATGTTCACATATTGGGGTTATAAATCTTTTAACATATAATGCACTACATTTAATCCTAGATAATGCATATCAAAAACACATTGCATTCAATCCCTTGAATGGAATGCACTAGTTTTTTATAATTTAATATATATTACATCATATTTAATCCTATACAATTCATATATAAAAACCATTTCACTCAATCCCTTAAATGTATAGACAATGCACTTTTATTCCTTTCATATGTAGGCAATGCATATAAACAATTATTTTTTTATTTGGTTTTCTCTACATGTTCACCTCTCACATACATGGATATCTACATTTTTTATCCTTATAATTATATTTTAATTGGTATAAAATTCTCTAATATAATTTCTATAAAATGGTCTGTATGTTATCAGTCAGTTCTGTGACTAATCCTGACCAAAAGCATGATTGTGATCCTTTCAATATCCTTCACTAATTGACAACTAAAATGTCTCCAATAGAGTTACATTGCACAACTGAACAAGTGATTAATAAGTTTTATAAATTTTTAAAATCGTATAATGAATTATAAGAAATGATAACACAAATAATTGAAGATATGTTGGCTTAACTAAATGACATTTATTTAGTAATATGAAAACATTATTTGGTTTTAGGTTTTTTTTTAAACAATTTTAAGTGATTCTAAATTATATGCAATGATAACCATTTATCATTTCTTATTTAAAACTTTATATAGATAACCCTTGGTGGTTTTAAGCCAATGCAATATGTTAATTTTGTTGAACTTGGACTTCAATCTCCCCTAATTGAAAATGTTAGTAACATGAATTGTTGGTATTCAAATTTTAACTATTATATTCTTCGAAATCAACCATGATTTCGAATTTTAATTGGTTCATTTATTTTTCAACATTTTAATAATAATGTGGATCATGATGACCATTATAAACCTAGGAGAAGCTTCCTTGAGTTCCATTGTCAATGAAAAAGGGAACAAATGGGGAAGGTGGTAAGTTTTTATTAATTTTTTATATTCAAATTTTTATATTCTTTTATTCATTTATAAATTTGAATTATAACCACTACATTAATTTTGTAAAAAATAATGGTAGTGAGGAAGGATGCACTACTCCCATTCATAGGAAGAGGAGAAGAATTGAATGGATGAAAACATGCTCTAAAACCTATTTCCTTGCACATGGACATATTCCTCCCATGAATAAGATAATATGGTAGAAGGTAATATGTGGGATTTATGAGTTCATGAAATTGGTATGAAACTTGATTATGATCATTATTTTTATATTTTTCTAAAAAATAACCTATTATTATCTCATAAGATGAAACAATATCACTTATTTCATTGGAGGATGAGGAGGATCCAGATTATGACGTTAAAAATGATTATCTTGGTACAATTTTATTTATTTCATGTTCATCCATTTTTAATTAGCATGTATATCTTATGACAAATTTATTTGAGATTTGTAACTATTTAACTTCCTTGTTAGGTAGATAATGGTAGTGAGGAGGGTTTCACACTTGATTCATTAGAGGATGAGGAATTTCTAAATTTTGGGATGTTAAAGGATTCATTGACAACCTCTTTACACAAGCACAAACATAGTTAGAAGGAGAAGGTAATATGTTAGGATTTATGAGTGTTTTTTAAGTCATATGAAACATGATTCTAATATTGTTTTATTGATTTCACCTATATAAGAAACGGTTACCTTCCCTCATAGGAAGATTAGAATAATGGAACAAATGACCTTTGTAAGTTCTTTTCATGGACATGGGCATCATCGAAAGGATAAGGTAAATTTATGAGTTTATTTTTAAGTTGTATGAAACATGATTGTGATATTTTTATTTTGATTTTACCTATATATTTAATTGTTATCCTCACTTTTAGGAATATAAAAATAATAGAATGAATTACCTTTATAAGCTCTTCATGTGCACATAAACATCCTCGAAAGAGAAGATAAAATTTGGGGAATTGAAAGTTTTTTAAAGTGTTATAAAATGGGATTGTGATATTTTTATTATGATTTTAATTTTATAAAAACATGTTACCATCTTTAAGAAATAAACAAAATCACATGTTTCATGTGAGCACAAGGATGATGTGAAATTTCAAATACCATAGGATTTTCATAGTGATATGTCATGATCTCTGCATTGTACAAGGGTAATTCTCCCATGTTTTTAAATTTCAATTCCGATGTATATCTTATGGATTTTGATGGTATTGGTGATGATTTTGGGTGGCACTAGTGATTTATTTTGAAGATATGTTTATTTAATTTGAACCTTTTAATGTGTGTAGACTATCTTTAAGTACAAGGACCATGATTACAAGATTATTCAAAAGTTTAGGTACAGGGACCAATTTTATTGTATTACACCATAATGTATTGCATTGTATGAATGTGGGAATAAATTTTAGTCAAATACATAGTTTAATTAACACCATCTTGAAATGGACACATTACCTCCCATTCTAGATCATCAAGCAGCAAGGCATATAATCAATATAATAAAATAAAGGTCTATGGAATAGAATTTTTAGTAACACTATATAAGATGCAAAAATGTGAGAAATTTGATTTTTTTAAAAAATAATGTGTTTATGACTTTGATGATTTGAGCCCTAAAGGGTTGGAAAATATAGAAGAACTCAAGATTTATAATTCTGAATAAAATAAAGAGAAAAGGAGGTGGGAGATTCTAAGGCAAGGGAAGTTTTTGAAAGTAACTGATACATTATGTGTTTTCCTTTATATTATTTTATTCATCAATACATTCACATCTTGTATTTAAACACAAGATACAAAAAATGAAATAAAAAATGAAATCCCTTGGATACAAACAATATTATGAAGGGGAGAAGATGAGAGTTAAAGGTGATTATATTTTTTTGTTTTATCAAATTTGGGATTTATAAAAAACCCTAAGTGCCAACAATACTATGAAAAATCAGGAGAATAATATAAAAATAATAGAATTCACTAATTTGGAGCTGTTATATTCTATAAACTTACTTAAAATAGTAACGTTTAAAGAAAAATAAATACTTAGCTGGAAATTATATCTTCGAGAGGAATCAAAGACTAAAAATTATTATGCAAGGAGATTTGATGACTAGAATCAAGAATCAATAGCTACATATGAGCCTAGAAAACAAAAATAAAAAGAGGAAACTTTAGGGGTGTCACTCCTAAATAGACTAGGTCGCTCCTATCCACTTGTGATGAGGGAATCAGGGTTTTTGGGTTATTTGTGTCTTCACTTGTAGAGTTTGTATTTGGTGTGGGAGCTTACTATCAATTGTGCAGATCAATGTATGACTAATTTTCCTTCAAAAAAGTAGTTATTTAACATGTGATAACCAATGCAAATTAATGGGATAAAGGGGTTAGTGGTTGAATTTGGGTGAGATATCAAAACCCCATGTGTTGAGCATTGCCTACATACCAAGACTCTAAATATGGATTAAACTTCATGTATTTCTCCCATGTTATGATGGTGTGTGAATAAATGATGAAATATACTAGATGTTGGTGCAATACTGATGTGATTACGTGATTTAACCATAAATTTTGACCTATAAAATGTATTCAGACTTGAAATATGAGTTAATAAGGTTGTATGTAATCAAATTTGGGAGAAATAGGTACTTTACTTTCAATGTGCAAATATGATTTTGGTGCTTTTAGATGTGGAATCCTCCTCCTCAAAAAATGGTTTGAAAATTATTTATATAGTAATATCTTAAAAATCATTCAAAATGGGGCTCATTAGGGACATAGGCAGACTTTAATATAGATTTTGATTTTTCACATTAATCATTATTTGGTGAGAAGATATAGGAGAGGGGGCAAAGACATTAGAGCAGTGTGTTATAGACCCCTAGGGCACTCTTTTCCAATGGGTTATTTCATCATGCTAAGGGTTAAGAATGGCCTAAAATATGTCTAAGATTGATAATAATAGGGATGAGTACATTGAGTGGTCATTTATTAAATTAAAAGAGTATTCAAGGTGGTTGAAAGTGATCAAAAAAGGCCTTGAGATATGTCTAGATCTAAGTGTGTAAGAGAGTGGTCACAAGTGGACACTTTTAGATTAAATGTTAATTTATGTGTGTAAATTTTTCCCTATTTTATTCTTTTAATTAATCAAAGTGTAATTACTAGATTAAAATGATAAAGAGCGTGTACCTAAATTTACCTATGAAGAGGAGTCATGGATGTAGGTCACAACATTGAACTATGCTATATAAAAAAACCTATAGTGGAAAACATGTAATATCAGTATTTACTTAAGGTGAATATCAAAAAGTGAAAGACAATGAACTAGAGAGTGAAAATTAATGAAAACCCTTGATTGGGTATGTGAACTATTGTACTTTCCTAGTGTAAAAATGGGTGACTATAGTAGTTGTACCCTTGGAGTTTTTATTGACATTGAATAGCTTGGATTGGATTGTGCATACCCCAATACTCATTTGAGTGTGTTTAAGAACATAGGGTGTTATTGACACCATAATCACCTACCTATATTAGTAAATCAAATTTAAATCCCTATATGAATCCTAATAGACATTTCTATTGTAAAACTTGGTGCAAATAGTGAACTAACCACTATAGATGGAATAAGGTTCAATAATTATGAAAACTTGGTGTGAAATTAGTGAAAATAGTGAGTATAAAATGGGTCTATAGTATACATCATGGATAATGACATGAATTCTCCATTCCATTTATAAGACTAGTGTAAAAACTAAGCAATGAGGAAATAATGTGTTGTGCACATGTCCCCAACTGATATTTGGTGCATATAGATTTTAAAATTGGGTAAAATAATTATGATTTTGAGTAAACCTATGTGCTACCTTAGAACAACATGCCACTTATGATTTCCCCCAAATTGAGAAAATATTAGACAAAACTAAGTAATTATAGACATTGGGACTCTAAAACTACTAAGTATTATTTTGGGTAAACTAAGATTTTGATAAATCATATAAATACCTATTTTTTAAGCATTTGGATAGTATCACTATGAAGGACACTAAAGCAATGTTATCATAGCTAATGTGGTGATCCTATCCAAAGTGACTTTATATGTATTTTCTAATTTTGAAACTATGTTAACTGTGTAATCTCTATAAAATATTGTCCATGTACTGATATGATAAGTGTAGTCTCTAAATAAAAACCTCTATGAATGCCCTTATTTTTAGGTGAGTTGTTGATCCTATACAAGAACTCAACTCAAAACAAAAATTTATACAATAGGTTGTTATGATGTAAAATGTAAATCTAAGTAATGTTGACAACATGGAATAATCATGGCATCGCTATATGTAAAACTAACCATATTAGTAATGTAAGATGCATGTGAAAATAATATTAATAGTTTTTCTAGATAGATGTGATAATGAAGCTCACATAAATACTTGATCTACTAAGTATATAAAATTAGCTATAACTACTTATGTATAAATTCATGATATCCATCATAGCATTAAAAGGGTGGATGGTTGCATGATGCCCATCATAGCATCAAAATATAAGAAAATAAGTAAGAAAGGTGTCATGGCTATGACACACATAATCAAAGAGTACACGCACCACTCATAGAACACACAATAAGAATCCAAAGGGGCCACATACTAAGGATATGTTCAAATGTCACTCAAATATAAATCACATACAAGGACATATTCAAATGTAATCACATGCATTGAATCAAAAAATGGAGGCTTAGAGCCACATAGAAGGAAGGACATGATCAAATGTCCACACACATGAATAGAAGACACACATAAGGACATGTTCAAATGTCATAACATGCATACAATAATAAATATGAATGTTTAGATACACTTGGTAATGATATATTCAAATTTCATTAAATCAAATAGATAATGTATATAATATGTGAAGCTATAAAAAGCATTATAAAAACATGCATGATTAATTAATTTTATCAACAAGAGTTAAGTTGTAGCATGAGTATATTCAATAACTAGTATAAATAGAAGTCTCGTAATTTTAAAGAGTGATAAATATATAAATATGTAATGTTATGTAAATATATAAGTTATGAGTAAGATAATGTGGGAAAATAAGGATAAAACTTGTGTATATCCTACCCCCAATGAGCTAATTGATGAATGGACATGATGTAGGAAAACTATGTGTAGTCTATAACTATGTGGTGATAGTCTGATCTCACTTGGACAATAATAAGATGAGGGGCACTAGATTAGTGTGCTCCTATCCTCCACAACACTCATATCTAAATGCTTATTTTGAGTTTGTAATAGTGAAAGTACCTAAAACTAAATCTAGAAATGGTATTCTATGTAATTTGAAATCACTCATGTGCATTAGTGAAGCATGCATAAAATATTGTCATAACTAAACTGATGTATGAAAAATACATAAAAGCATGCATAGGTCATAGTTTTTATTATTTTCTATAATATTTTATTATTTTTATATTTTTTTATGTGCATATATGTGAATGAAGTATGTACAAGGTAAAATATATATACTAACTGATGAGTCTTTCAAGGGACTCACACTGAACTAGTCTTGTGTCAAGAAAAGGAATGATGACCTTTTGAGAAAGGAAAGGGATATGTTATGATGATTGCATTGATCTCAATGGATAATTTTAATATGGAACACTAGCTATTCTATAATTTTCACTATCATACTAATAATTTGTAGCATATTGTCTCTGCATTTTATCATGATGCACTATGGGTATTTTAGGAACCCATCTCAAAGCATGTGAATCTTATGTAGGTGCCTTATATCAAGTATCCTTGATACTCTATAACATAAATTGAGGATGTTTAGAATAATAAAGTGGCTCCCTAGACTCTATGACATACCTTTACTAAAGCGGTGTCTCTAGGATAAGCCTCTATGGAAGTGTATGTTTATGTGGGAAGAATCATTGAGTAGGTTGTACCTTTATTAGGTTGATCAATTAAAGGTTATTGTGTGGCAATCAAATTTGTCTATGCTAGAAGGTACTCATAGGGGATACTTAGAACTGCAATAACCTTAGTAGAATATATGTATTTCAATCATTTATGTGTTATATATGTAACTACACAAATCTATGAAATCCAAGGGCATCCTACTAATATGTCAAATACACTTGCATTGGGTACGACCATGAATCTAGTGGCTACATGTATGGGACCAACTTGTAATGGTAATTTAATCTCATGAATGGAGATCTAAATGTGACCATTGACTCCTTTTATGGCTATGGTGGTGGAAATCATATCCCTATTTTTGTATCCAAGATGATAAATAAGTGTGTCAATACACATATTCACACTTAAACCTTTAGTGACCATAACATTATGAATAGGTTGTGATCAATGTGAGCTTGAATAAATAAAAAATGCAAATCTAACTCATCTTTGACTATCTCATGCTATACAAATGTGATTAGTGGTATAGATGGAACTAAAGTATAATAAGCACCTAAGATACCTTTCAAATGATTTTTTTCCTCTGCATGGGATTAGTAAGAAACTAGTGGAGGGTATGCATTATATGCATAGTGCACACTTGATGTATATGATGTCTCATTATCTATGTGCTTAGGAAAAGAATCACTGAATATTTTCATTGCTTTAGTTTCAATTGGTTAGATTTTTATAATTTTTTGTTGGTGTGCTCACATCAATGATGTTGTCATCTACCAAATATTGAATTTTATGTCTCAAACTGATACATCTATTAATAGGATGGCCTAGGGCCCTACGATAGTTACAAAAGGAATTTTAATAAAAACCTTTTATAAGAGGTTGATTTAAATCAACATAATCAATATGAAGGAGAGATATGGCATTGCATTCCAATAGTGTTTTTGAGAACCTTATATGAAGCTTCTAGAATATTAGTAAATTGTCTCCTTAGAGGAGCTGATAAGATAATGTATGGATTAGAATTTAAAAGTACATGTATTTTTACTTTTTGATCATTATTGTTACTAGTTGGTCTTATCTTGTATCATGGATTAATTGAAATCTTGGTATTAGAATTTGAATTAGTTGTATAATTAAGCTTTTTCATTTCTAATAACTTAATTTCTTTTTCCTTTACTGTATGGTACAATTCTATGAATGAGTTGAACTTCTTGAACATAATGAATTTTTGTAAGGATGGAATTATACATTTATTAAATGTATCCTATAATTATATATATACCATATGAGTTGTCATTTTGGATAACAAGGTCTTATATATTAAAATACATTTTATGTGTAGGCTCATTAAATTTATGTTTGAGTAGTGTAATATGATCATAGAAATCTCTTCAATGATGTTGATTGAAAAGTGTGCTAGGAACACATTAGCTAATTGATTGAATTCATGTAATGATTGGTGTGGTAAATCATAAAACCATTTTAATGCATAGTCCTTGGTACTTCTTAGGAATAACTTAGTCAATCATCTATCATTGGATACATAGTCCAAACATGTTATGTGAAATACTCTGAGATATTATTTGGGATCGCCCTTGAAATCATATACTATAATATTGGGTGCCATAAAACTTGTAGGTAGAGGATATTATACTATATGTTATGGTAAGGAGTGTGCAATAAAACATGAAAATCTAATGCTTGATTAGGTTTTTAAGTACCTTGCTCCAAATGTAACACCTTAGTTTATAGAGATTGAATCTCTTGCATAAAGGATTTTACATCGAGAGAAGAGAAATGTGTGCTCACTAGAGGCTGTGTGACTAATGATGGAGTAAGATTGGCATGGTAATATATTAAATCCCTTGATATTTTCTCATTTTGATAAGTGGTACCAAATTTGTATCCAATGGAGTAGTAGGGATAGAAGTCTCAGATGGTTATCCATCAGATGAATTATTAAGTTCATCTCTAAATTTTTTGATGAAGTCATCTTGCATATCCTTATTATTTGAGATAAACCCCTATAAATGTTTCCTATATGTATCTTCAAACATATTTCCTTATTTTTTCATTATAAATTGATTAAATGAAATTTTAAAATATTCAACTTGGGAAGAACTTGGTGTAACACTATGGCTAAAGTAGGAAAAAATAATTATTTTAACTTGAATCATAACAAAATGAAAACCATAAAATAGTGCAAGTATTATAAAATATAATAGGTTTAAATTTTTAAAATAGGTATTCCAAATAATAAAACAGAGGATATAAACCTTATAAACATCTTTGGTTATGGTTTGGAAACATTTAAATAATAAATGGGTTCACCAATATGTTTTATCAAATCTAGGATTTATACAAAACCCTAAGTGACAACACTACTATGAAAAATAAGGAGGAAATATAGTAATAATAATATTCACTAAGTTGGAACTATTATATTGTGAAAACTTACTAAAAATCAAAAAGTGTAATGATAAAATAAATACTTAGCTGGAAACTATATCTTTGAGAGGAATCAAATTATGAAACTTATTTTGTGGGGAGATCTAGTGACTAAAATTAGGAATCATGAGTTGGATTTGAGCCTAGACAATAGTGATGGGAGAAGTACACTAGAGTGGTGACACTCATATATATATTGGGTCACTTTTATCCACTTTAAATGAAGGAATTAGTGTTTTTGGGTTCTTTGTGTCTTCACCTACAAATCCTATATCTAGTACAAGAGATTATAATCATTTGTGGAGACCACTATATGATTGATTTTACTTCAAAACCATAGATCCTTGAAATGTAAATAAATGGGTAAAAATGGGTCAATAGTTAAATTTGGGTGAGATCTCAACACCCCACATGTTGAGTGTTGCCTACATACCAATACTCCAAAGAGGGATCAAACTTCATGTAGTTTTCCAATGTTATGATGGTGTGTGAATAAATGGTGTAATATGCTAGATGTTGGTGAAATAATAATGTGATTAATTTCCTTAATCATGACTTGTGACCTATATATGTTTTAAGAATTAAGATCTGGGATACTAGGGTTGTATGCAATCATAATTGGGATAAATACATACTTTTTTATCAATGTGAAATTATTATTATGGTATTTTTTGATGTGGAAGCCTCCTCCTCAAATAATGGTTTGAAAAGTGTTTATATAGCCATATATTTGAAATTCATTCTAAATAGAGTTCATTAGGGACATAGGCCAACCTTATTATATCTTTTGATTTTTCAAATTATTCATTATTTAGCAAGAAGATAAGAGATGGAGGAAGGACATTATAGCAATCCACTATATTCCCTTAGGGCACTCTTGTCCAATGGGTGATTTCATCATGTTCATTATTAGGCAAGGCCTAAAATATGTTTAAATTTGATAATAATAGGGATGATCACATTAGGGGTTCATTTATTAGCTTAAAAGAGTATTTAAGGTGGTCAAAAGTGATCAAAATGGGCCTTGATATAGATCTAGAGCTAAGTGTGTAAGAGAGTGGTCACAAGTGCTTGGCTTTAGATTAAATGTTAATTTATGTGTCTACATTGTTTATATTTAATTTTTAATCACTCTTGTTATTGAATAAAATTATTACAATTTTTATATTATATTTATGAAATAAATTGTATTCAATTTTTGTAATACCAAGATAAGGATGGTTCAACACAAAATAAGGAACGAAAGTGGAGAATAAATGTTTGATGTTGCATGCCAATAATTCATGTTGTAGGCATGATACAAAGGCCATACTATCAATATATGTCAACTATTTATACATATTATTTTCAATAGTGTAATGTTGGGATCATTAAAGAGATTAAATGTGTTTCATACACTCATTGGATCGACTATGTACTTTTATTACAAATCAATTGTGTACTTTGGGGGTTTTATCTAATAAATAGAAATATGAATGTTGGGGAAAGGGGTTTGCTATGAAAGTTCTTCCCTATTTTGAAAAATTGTATTAGACACTACCATGTAGAATAAAGTTGTTATTCTCTTATGCTTTGTTGTGTTGTGTTTTAATTTTCATAAAATATATCCCAAATAAGCATTTTTTGAGCTCAAGTAATATTTTGCATATAATTTAATTTAGGTATGAGATTAGAATAACTAATTTAAACATGAATATGTAATTCCTTTTATAAAAATAAAGTTTTTGGTTTAGGGCTTGATTTTTGTGTTCAAACATGGTGATGTTGCTTTTTGGCAATGTTCAGTCTATTGTTGACAATGACTATGGAAGTTATGGTCATCATCATTCTTCAAGAGATAATTCATGTAGAAAGTGTGGGTGGTGAAATTGTAATTATGGGAGTCTTATATTCTATATTATGGGGAAAATAAAACAAGATTAAATTAATTAGATTTTTATTTGAACATAATAGATGCACTTTAATGCCTGCTCAAGGTGACAAATCACATCTCAAGATGTATTTTGGTTGCATGTATTATTTGTTCATTTATAGTTTGCTTCAAGTATAGGAATTTAAAATTTGTGTAGGTTCATGAATAATTTAATCCCATACATGGTTGTCCATGGTAGTTAAAATATTGAATAATTTCATGGTGTTGAATATAAAATAGAATATAATTTTAAATTAAGCTATGGAAAACACGTATGATTTGCAAGAATTGAATTTGAGAAGATGGAGGCAAAATAGATAATTTTATATGCACATTGAAGACATCAATGTATTTAATTGATGATAAATAAATCCATAGGCTGCTAATTGAGATATACAAGGATGTCATCTTCTTCCTAATATTTCTTAGGCCATTTCACTTTAATCAACTTGGGAAAAATAAAGTTTGGAAATATTCATAGGGTCTAGTTTACATTAGTCGAGACATGTAGCTTTGATTGATTTTATATGCTAGGACGTTTGAGTTGGTTAATCAAATCATACTTATAATAGACATGCTAGCACTCAATAAGTTTGTTAAGACTTACCAAGATCACAAAGGTGGGAAGCGAGTACAAAATCTTGAACAAAGAGTTAATGGAAGCTAAAAATACCTTAGGTCATCCTATAAATTAATATTTGTAAGAAAGAGAGTTTTATTATGAATGCTTTTGAAGTTTATGTTACTATCAAGCTCTCTCCTATAAATTAATATCTATAACAAAGAGATTTTTATTTATGGTTTTCATGCCTTTTATTATTTGAATCCAAAACAAGATACAAAGAAGAGTGTAGACTCATATGTTCTCAAATCATTTTATGAATAGATTTGCTTAGCATAATGAGACTTAAAATCATCGATGCAGTAGATTGGAGATTTTATGTTTTTTATAGAGATGTATATTTTTTCTTAATAATTATGATGGTCAGGGTTATCGATTTACCATGGATCCTATCATTCCAAATATTTTTAGCATACAAAATCTACTTGAATTTCAGATAGTAAAACATGTATGTTTCAATTTTACTAATACTATCCTTTCTTCAGTTATTTTTTGTTGAATGTCAAATTTATTTTTGTGTACTTTGGATGGTTTTTCAATGCTACATTATTGGGATTTTATTTTTTTACTTAGTGGATGAAAACTATTAATTATCTATGCATTGTGTTGAAATTTTAAAAGGATTAATGACAAAGTGGTTGACAATAAATGA
The DNA here is from genome assembly GCA_037957365.1 of Torreya grandis. NCBI lineage: Eukaryota > Viridiplantae > Streptophyta > Pinopsida > Cupressales > Taxaceae > Torreya > Torreya grandis. Next base: position 653,299 of record JARHVA010004652.1, read on the forward strand.
AACAATTTCTTACATGTTTACATGACTTTTAACTAAATACACAAATTTGATATTAATGGTTAAAAATAGCAAATCTCCTACCTGTCCATAATTGAAACTATGTGTGTATTTTTCATTCCACTTGGAATATTCATATTCATTTGCAATTTAGGTGTTGTATGTACTTATAAATTAGAAGCATGTATTTCCTTTGAAATGTAATTCCTTACACTGTAATTTATTCATTATCTATTTTCTATGCATCTAAATTTAATTAAATGACTTGAAAAAGAGTGATCATATTTTGTTTTGTTAAGATGAAAACATAAAGAGGAGCAAACAAACTTATTTGAGTTAGTTTTTTAGTATCACATTCCTTCATTCATAATTTCATTCAAAAAAGGCATTACAATTGTATATTTAAATATGTAACATCTAACATGTGCATAGACATGTTTAAGTCCTTATTGATTTATCCTATTGGTATCTATGATTTTGATTCACTAAGTCATTCATTATTCTTAAATTTTGACATTGTGTCCATCTACTTCTTGATCTTCTCATTGATTCCCTCTTATTACATATATAAAATGAAATGGATCCATGCCCTTCTCTTGCTGCTTTAGTGCCATTTTGGCCTTCCTAAAATAATTTAATTAAGGTTATCATATATAGAGGAGCCCACAAACTAATAACTATGTTAGATTCCTTGATCCTCACTTTTCAATAACTTGGGGTGAAGGGGTATTAAACAATAACTATGTTATCAATCAGGTACAAAAAAATTGGTTGACATAGATTTTTTTTATAAATCAAATATGTATTTACCCCATGCATTTTACATGTTCAATACCACATGACATGTATTATATACAAGTGTAGACATTATTTATAAATTATATAGATCCTTAGTCTTGTACCTTTGGAAAATACATATCATGGATGTAACTTTAGCTTCTAGACCTTTCCCACTACTAAAAGGCTCACATACACTATCTCTATGTGCCTAATTACTTATATCTTAGTATAACCAATGTCATTCTAATGACCCAAGCCTTCTATCTTTCCCAAAATATTATAAACCTGTTTATCTTCCATATCTACAATTTTTGGACTTGTGCCTATTTTCTAACTACCCAAACACTTGCATCCCAATCAGACCCCTACCTTAATATAAGCATCTTATTTCGATGTAAGTATCCAATACCCTAAATTCATCCATTTTACAAATTAAATGTATACCTATGATCAGAATAAGTACTTTAATGTGAGATATTATCCAAAGGGATTGGTATAAATATAAGATCAATCCTAATTCATTCCTCACCTAACACAAACCTAGTAACTCATAAGGTAATTTACAAAAAGGCATTCATTCAAGCACTCAAGTGAGAAATATTCCATAGTTTCTCATATTTCCATATCACTCATAAAGATAACACATCTACATGTATGAAGTAATGAAGGAGAACTCTGTGAGCCATATTTTCCAAGTTACAAGATAAGTCATTATTATACTTACTTATCACACATTACATGATTCATACACAAGCCAACATGTAGAGAACACTATATAGGTTTGAGGCCCTATTTAGAGTTTTAGCTATTTATGTAGTGTTCATTAATAGAGGGGTATTTGGGGTAGCTCAACACCATGTGCCCACTAACCCATTTTCCCATATCTAATATGAAGATGAAGAACTAGGGTTTTACTATTTAACAAGGAGTGATAGTCTTTGACCTAGATCTAAATGCACTAGAGTGAAGGTGACACAAAACCCAAAAGTATTCAAGGGGTCACATCTAATTTTAGTAGGTATTTTATAATGGACACCTACATCTAATTCAGATAGTAGCATTAATGTAATCATCCTAGGTTGATGCAAGTGTTCATAGCTATAAATGTACAATTTACATAATTAGGGGACTGATCCATAATCCATATCTAGTATACTTTTCGCCTATTCTAGATTTAGATATGTATGAACATTAGAACCAGCTAAGAATATTTTTTTCATTATCACTACAATAGCTAGCATAGTTTTACTTTCTATTTTTAGCATATCTCAACACAATAAATTTAGTATATGTTTATTTAAGATTCATAAATAATTGGTATGCTTTAGAAATAGTCTACCATCCTTGTGACCTAGGCTATCTCTAACCCTTTAACCCTAGATTCATAATATCTAGATTTTAGGGTTAAACATTTGGTGAACATGTCCTCTATAAATTTAAATGTTTCTGATTCTTAGGTTTTTCAACTAGCTAGGGTTTCAAATTACTGTGATTTTTAAGTCTTATATTATTTTCTATGTAATCTAGGCATATTCCTAGATTAGGAGGTGTGCATATTAAACACATTAAGCTTCCTCTTCTACTTCCTAAGATGTTTAAAACCAATGAGGGACCAAATCTTATAGATCATGATGATACCAATGTTGAGAATGAAAAATTTATTGATGAGATTATTGTAGAAAAAGATTCTGATAATGAAAACTATGAGTCTAATGAAAATTATGAACATAATCAAATAGATCATGAGTAAGTGAAAATAATTGAATTATTTTGTGAGGTATTTTTCAAAACCCTAAAGATATTAATTAAATCCTAATAACCATATTAGAAACTTAAAAATTAGAAAGCATAGATGAACAAGTAGTTCTATACATTTATCATGTTATTCGAGTTATGGGTCATCCCCATATATCAACAACCCTCACATTAAGCACATTACCAATTTATAATTCTAATTGGAGTATGATATATATACTATAACCCTTGTTTCATGAGACTACTATTATTTTTAATGTGTTATATCTACCTATAATACTTCAAAGCAATTATTATTTTCAATGCCTATATCTACTTAACCTATGAGTACACCTCCTTTGGTGACTTCTCAAATATCCAACCTCAAAGAAAAAGAGGTGCAATCTCTTATCCAAAATATAAAAAAATTGTAACATAAGGTTTAAAATATTGAACAAAATTCTATGAAATCTCCTTACGTTATTGATTCACAAGAGGTGTTGCATAATCCTCTTAAACTAGAGATACCTTTGCACCCCTTGCCAACTAGTTTTATTTCACTAATTTCATAGTTTTTATGGCAATGGTGATATTGAATAGAATATTTGATATTTTTATGTGTCATGCCTTGATTATGCCTCAAATGATAAACTTTTGACCAAGTTATTTCCAAGCATCTTAAAAGATTATGCTTAAATATGGTTCTATGATTTACCAACTCGATTAGTAAATGCCTTCAAACCCCTTATGGATCAAATTTTGTCACACTTATCTATTAACATTACCAAAGAGGTTTTTTATTCTCAAATTGTAAATATCAAACAAGGAACCAAAAAACCTATTAATGAGTATATATTGAAGTATAAGACAATGTTATCTAAAAATGACCAATCCAATGGTGGAAAAAGAGTTTCAAGACATATTCAAGCAAAGTTTTCTTGAACCATTACATGAGTCTATTATTTTAAAAAAAATTAAATCCTTAAATGACTTATGACACATTATTAATGATCATGAAATGAAACTTATCTCATTAAACAAACTTAAGTATGTAGTAAACACACCGAGAACATCTAATACCAAGTTTACTCTCAAACCAGGTTATAACGTCAAACCTCCTCAAACTAAAAAATAAACAACCACCATGGTTAATTTAGTGTCATAGTAACATAATCATCTTGTGTTATCTAATGCACTGGAGAAATTTTTCATGCTTACCTGAGTCTCCCACTTCATTACACCTATGGCTTGTAGAGTGCATATTATATCCCTCCCTCATCATATAAAGGTTGATATGATTAGACCTCTACACAAAGGGTATGATGTGAATGCTTATTGTGACTATCACCAAGGCCCTAGGCATTCTATGAACATATGTTTTATGTTGAAGCATAAGATTTAAGATATTATAAATGACCCAAATATTAAATTTGATAATCCTCTAAAGGAATTAGGTTCATAACCAAGAGATCACTAGAAAAAAAAAAATTTAATAGTCCTTCGTCAGACCATTTCAAGAAAGATTAAGAAGTAAAAATGACATATAATGTGCATCCTCAGCCATCATGTTATGAACACCCATTGGATGGGATTATTGGTACTTATATGTGGCATACACCTCCTATGATTCAAATACCCTCTATTTGTTTTGATGATAGTGAGATTAGGAATGGTGACTCATATGTTTATTCCTTATTCATTCAAGAATACTTTGATCACTAGCCTAAACATAGTGTTATGATTGATTATGCTGCAATCAAAATAATTTTTACCATGACATTACTTATGCATTTGGTTTATACAAATCATGATTTACATCCTTCAACTAGATAAATTAGAGCATTTTATAGAACTTCACAATAGGTTCTTGGTGAGATTGACTTACCTTTATAGGTAGATCTTGCACATATGGTTACTGCCTTCTTAATTATACCTTCCAAAAGTGTATTTGATATGTTATTGGTACAACCTTGGATACATACACTTCAAACATTACCTTATATAGTGTATAGGTGTGTTAAATACATTCATCCCAATTAGGTAATTACAATTTCCAAAATTCCATATGAACATCCTCTTGAGAAAAAGAAGTATATACCTACATAGCTAATTATAAAACCTCCTAAGGTTAATTTTATAAAAAAGGGTAAGCAATATAAAATCCCTTTCACTAGGTGGCTTGTACTTGAGAGACAATTACATCAGAGATCCACACTGAGTTCCATAGAATCCTCATCTACTACACACCATATTCAAATATCCATAACACCTACACATGTTCCTATTACTATTATTCCAAATGAAAAACAAAGCATGCATTGATGGGTTTCATGAATCCTTACTCCTACTATTCCTTTAAGACCATAGAGTCCTATTATATGTACACAAAGCATCATAAATACTATAGTGATAAATATTGCACCCATACATGATCCTTATAAGTAACACTAGTTTATTACACCAGGTACACGATGGGTATATACCTATGAGAATCTATTGGATGAGCTCATAAGATAGTCTTTTTAGTGTCAAATATTCTAAAAATACCAAAAAAATAAATAAAAATTTAAAAATCCAAAAATATTTTTAGCATCTACATGTTCTATTAGCTCCTAGGAATATATGTTGTTAGAACAATGTTAGTGGATAACATATCAATATTTTATATATACATGTGTTTCACACATATTTTTAGTGTGATTTAGGCATACATAGATACATTATCTATGCACTTTAAGCTGTTAGGTTTTCCCTCCATTCATGTCATGTGGACATTAGGGGCATCCACTTCTTTGATAATGATACATATAGGTTATATCATTATATGGACATTTTCCATTATCATGTTTGATATTATATAATTACACCTACCTTTATCCATGCTTATATATTTTTTAGTGTACTTGATATGCTATGTACTTAATAATTTTTTCTAACACATATATCCAAGGAATAATATGATATGTTTATGTTGGTTGCTTATACTTTTCCTTAATTCACTTCCTTGAGTATCTTGCCTTGATATTGTATTTCTTATTTGAGCATTTATATATGTTCCATTATTTTCATCCCACATGCCTTTGTTTTCCTTTTTGACATTTGAATATGTCATTATTGTATGTTAGCATTTAAATATGTAATTTCTTGCTTTTATGGACATTTGACTAAGTCATTCCCCTTGCTTGAGGTATCCTTGGACCATTCTATTTTGATTTAATTTTGAGTGATCTTATGTGTGTTCTTTATTTCTTGTTGATCTTGTAATATTAATATCTATATGTTTCCATGATGTACATCATGCATCTTAGTACTTGGTGTGATCACATTCTTCATGATTCAATGCTATCTACATAGACATATTCCTTTTATATGTTACAAGGTAAATTCATAGTTTATATGGTTATATTATCCTTTTTAGGTTAGATAAATATAATTTATCACTTTTATTCACCTCAAAATGGTGGGCATATTAGTCAGGGCATGCCATGAAGGCATGACTTCCACATTGCTTCACATATTCAGATTACAGTGGGGGCATGTTATGAAAACATGTTTCCACATTTGTTATAGTTTTATATTTAGTGGGGGCATGTTTTGGAAACATTTTCTCCATGCTTATTTAGTATGCAACATACTTAGACTATATTAGGGGCATGTTTTGGAAACATGTTCTCCACATTGGCACTTACACTAGTTCTCAAATTTAGATTGCATTGGGGGCATGTTTTGGAAACATGTTATCCACACTTGCATCAGATTTTAGTTTTAGAATATAGTGGGGGAATGTTTTATAAACATTTTTTTCCACATGTACACAGTATTAAATTGGCTAAATTCATAGTTATATGCTTTAGATTCATATTTGTGGCATAATTATATACATCGATACCATTATTTTTCATAGTTTCAGCATGAGACATATCTAAGGTGCATATGTTATTCAATGTGTACCTAATGTTACAAAATCAAATAAATTTTAGATTTTAAACACTTTCAAGGACTGTTATCACCCACTAGGTTGGACTTTAACAGACTATATGGAGCCAATCTACAATAGTAGTTGGTTCACTTTTTGGTATGGTTAAGCTGATTAAATAACTCAATCTTGTTGAGTTTATAGGTTGTAATTGATTACATCATCCAACCTCACTAGTTTTTTTCATGTGATATGACTTGGTTCAATCACACTTACTAGGTTATAAGTATGATTGGTTACACGATTGAGCTAATCTCAATTATCAAGTGGCAACTCACCTTTTCTCCAAGTTTGGGGGAATGTGTCCTCTAATATATCTCTATCTCTTTATATATGTGTAATCTATATATTCTATATTTTTCCTAATCTTAGCTCTAATGATTCATAATGATATATCTTTTCAAATCAAATTGTTAAAAGTAAAGGTAGTTTCATCGATACACAAGTGTACTCCTAAACCTTGCTCTCTTTGAATTTTAATCATTTCAATGCTTTCAATTTTAGATTTTACTCACTAGTTATATAATGTAACATGCTCTTATTTGTAGGTTAGTTACCATCAAATCACTGAAGTTGGACTTAATCAAAAGTAAGGTGTGTTATACACACCTAGGTATACATTCTTTTTTCTTTAAACTAGAAATTTCATTACTAGATTAAAGGGGGGAAATGTAGACACTATTTATAAACTATATAGCACCTTGGTATCATACACTTGAAAAATAAATATCATGGATATACCTTCATCTTCTAGACCTTTCTTATTTTCAAAAGGATCACATACACTATCTCTATATGCCTAATTTCTTATATCTTAGTATAACTAATGTCATTTTGATGACCTAATCCTTTTATCTTCCCTAGAATGTTATAAACTTGTGTATCTTCCATTTTGTAAGTTTTGTACATACATATGTTTTCCAATAGTTTGAAAATTTTCATCTTGGTTAGATGCCTACATCAATGCAAGTGTCCTATTCTGACACAAGTGTCCAGTGCCCTAAAGTCATCCAATTTATAAATGAATCATATACCTATTTTATGCTTAAACTATTTAATGTGACATATTATCCAAATGAATTAGTATAAATATAATATCAATTCACATTCATTCCTCACCTAGCATAGCCCTATTAACTCATAAGGTAATTTACCAAAAAGAATTCAATCAAGCACTCAAGTAAGAAAATATTCCTTAGTTTCTCATATTTTGATATTAGTCATAGGGATAACACATTTATAAGTCTAAAGTATTTAATAATCACTCCATGAGACACATTTTATATGTTACAAGATACGTCATTATTGTAGTTTATCATCACACATTCCATGATTCACACATAAGCCAAAACATAGGGGATAACTATATAATTTTTAGGCCCTCTATAGACACTAAAAAACTACATACAAGTAGTTCTAGATGTTTGAATGCCTCATGACCCCTTAAACACCACCTAATCCTTTGTAACCCTGAACCCAATCCCTCTTAACCTACACAAATCACTATTCTCATATCACTATTCACATAGTATTATTTGAAAACACTATTCAAAAGTACTATTTGAAAAAACTATTCAAAGTCACTATTCACTATCGCTATTCACTATAAGACCCACTGTCATTATTCATGGTGACATGACAAGGTGACTCAATGGTGATATGGCAAGTGACATGGCTTGAAAGTGAGGTGGCTTGAAGTGGGACATCATACCCCACTTGGGACCCTCATCCAAGGTGCTTAATGACATCATTACGCATCATAAGGCCCTCCCTTCAAATTGTGGTGAAATTATCCTCATGGGGCCATCATTAACATGTATTTTTGTCCCCATGTATGAAAATGGCCTTTAAAGTGGTGTTTCTACTTGTTGGGTGCTTTGAAAAAAGATAAAAGTGGATGGTGGAAGGTATTTTGTACCTATATAACACATGGGTATGGCATCCACTTATTTTATACACACTTCCAAAGTGGGAGACACACTTATGAAGTGGTAATCCCACCATTTTTGCCTTTCATGATGACTTATCCACCCATGGGGAAAGATAAAAGTGGGTGGTGAAAAGTATTTTGGACTCATTTGGGTCTATGGGCATTATCTCCACCCATTTTTGGACACATTAGTAAAGTGGGAGGCACTTTACCAAAGTGGAATATAGACTTTGTGAAGTGGGAATCCCACCACCCTTATCCCATGACTCATTTATGAGCCCACTTGGAAAATGGTGTCATATTTCACTATTCTCTTCTTTTGGCATGTTTCTTAACATCAAATGCTATAAATATGACCCTCTCCCTTCACCCATGGGTGAATTTCGTTTTCGGTTAGAATATGTAATATTTAAATTCATCCACTTTAGAAGGAGGTCATCATCATCTTAGAGAAAAAATAATTCAAAGCAATGAAGCTCTACTAAAATTACTGTAGGATTCTATCATCAACATCATCAACAACATCATCTTCATCAACCATTTCAAGGTATACTTTTTTATTTCATTTCTTTTATTTACCATTAAATCTTGACCACCTATACCTTTACCCATTTTTACCATACCTTTTTCCCTTTACCCATTATCTTCTTTATCATTTACCCATTTACCCCCTTTGCCATCTTTACCCACTTGACCCCTTTACACCTTTGCCATCTTTAACCTCCTTATCCCCTTACCTTTTTAACACCTTAATTACTTACTTTATTATCTTTTAAACCATTCACCCTTTTAATTTTTTCCCTCTTAATCATATACCAAACAAAACCAAACCATATTTTCATAATCAACATGTTAATCCACCCAAACCAAAAACCACAACCTTTAAATTGGCCAATTTTTAGCATTAGTATTAATCAAATTATTTCTTTATTTTAGTCATATTTTTAGAAAGTTTTCTTATATTTAATTTCAAATTTGATGTTATTTAATGCAATTTCACTTTTTTTATCATTCCAACTTAAGTGTTTAAAGCAAGTGGATTGACATCCTCCTAGGAAGCTCATGCTTCTAGGATCTAGCCCATGCTAGGCAATCCACCCAACTACTTGTCTAACAAACAAGTTTTGTGGTAGTGATTTCTTATTTGAAAGTTATTCCTTTCTATCTAAATACTATTTCTCACATCAAGTTTGGATTCAATGCTTGCATTTTTAACAGGTTTTTATACACACCCTTCTTGATAGTTTTATCTCTTTCTTTATCAAACTAAGAAAAAGTAAAAAAATAGAGTAAAACATTTTGGCACACCCGGTGGGACCCTAGAGATTTATTGGATTCATAGTTTCATTAGTGAAAATTCATTTAGTTTTATTCTTTAAAAATTAAGTGTTATTTCTTTTTTTACAAAAAATAAATCATCTTTGCATTTTTTAGAAAAAGGTTAAAATTTTCATTTTTTTCTTCAATTCAAAAAAAACAAATGGCAATCATCATAGGATGGACTTGAATTCTCATCTTGTACTTAATTTGAATTTATAGCTTTTGTATTCATTAAAATAAATCTGAAATTTTCACTTTGGGTTTAAAAATTAACTTGCATACATTACTTGTTTGCTTGTTGTAGTTCACCTAGATTAATTAATCAAATCAAATTAATTGTAGCATCACTTATGTTACACAAACTAAACCACATTCACAATCAAACATTAACATACTTGAGACAAGGTCCAACTAGGATTTCATCACCTAGTGGTAACCTTACCCTTTCGTGGTAATCTTGCTTGGATTTAATCACTGAGGGGATAACCAACTCAATTCTCTAGCTGAGTATAAACTTTGAATAGATGGTATATTTGTTAAGCACCCACAATTGTTGCAGGATCATGAAGTGAGGGGAGCAAGCCCAAAGTACCAAGCCATGTACCTAATCCAATACATATTTATTTTTAGCACCTAAAGGTGACCTAAAACCAAACATAGACTACTTTTCTATGACCTATTCAAGCTAATTTCTATCACACAATTTATAAAGCATAAGCTAAAAGAGATTTAAAAAGAATCCTAGGACTTAACTCAATCTTAGCGAATGAATTGTTTGCCTTAAATATTTTTCTATTGCTCTTTGTTTGAAGTGTGAGTTTATATCAATCCTTTAGTTGTTTCTCACATGGTCTTCACTAGACAAAATTTGGGAAACCAAACCAATCAAGAACCACTTTCCTCCTATTCTTCCTCCATGGAGTACACATCAAATGTTGAGGGTTCACCTCAAAATTCTACTCCTTTTACCATTCCTAGGGTATTTACCCAAGGCGATGCATACTTTGCCATTTTTCTTGATAACAACCCCATTACCCCTCAACATTACCTCCAAACCTTGAACCATCATACCCATATTGTTTTGATTCCTTCTAGTGACCCACATGGTTGGCTCTACCTCCACCCAACCTCTTTTCACCCAAGAATCTTCTTCAACCAACCCAACCCATGATCAAACACCATCTACATCATCAAATAATCCAACTAATGAAAAAATACCCCTAACCAACACCCAAACACTACCTACATCAACCCATATCCCATCCACTATAGGAGTAATTTCATCACATGTGACCCAACCTTCATCCACCATGGGAATACCTTCTACCCATGCTACTAATACCCCTTCCAGCATCACCAACCCACTCATCTCCACTTTACTCCAAAAATTGGTGCTTTCCATACCTTCCACCTTACCACCTATTAACACTATGATCACCACTCACCTTTAACCAACTAACCCACTCATCACTTCAACAACATACATAAACCAACAAACATCAACCATTCAAAACATACCCATTACATCTCATCAATATGTTATTAACACACAAGGATACATACCTCCACCTTCCACCCAATCTTATGTGACCTCATACCAATACGTGTCATCATCTCAGCTATCCACTAGTTATTCACACATCACCTAACTCCAAAAAAACATGCCATATAACTATGTACCCCCAACAACCTCAAATATACTTGGTCAAGATGATAATGGACAAAATGACCATCCTTGAGTCATCCATATATGGATCACATAACCTTATCTCTTATAACCAAATTTGTAATGAACCCATCCATCCATCAGTCCCTCTTCAACCATATCCTCCTCAATGGGAATTACCAAAAATTTCCAAATTTAAAAGCAAGGAAGACCCTCAAAAACATCTAAGAGTATTTAGGCATTCATGCTACTTGACTTCCCATGATGATGTTGCCATCCTCTACACCTTTCCTATGTCATTATCTAGACCAGCATTAGATTGGTATAGTGCCATCCCAAAGCATTCCATCTTCTCCTTCACCCAATTGGCCTAAACTTTCTTAGATCAATTTTTAATTAACATCTCCAAGAAATTTTCTATCGCCAACCTCTACTCCATCCAATAATTTGAATATGAATCCATTGCTGATTTTATGGCTCATTAGAGGGGCCTTATCAACCAACTTTCTTTATCATTACCTTAACCTGAATTGATTGAAATCTTCTCCTGGGGTTGTGCCAAACATATTCATCCACTCTTTAAGTTCAAACTTTTAAGACTTTTGATGAGGCATTCACCATGGCATGTAAATTAGAAAATCAATCCATTGATGAAGGGAAATTAAAACTACAAAACAAAAATTCTAGTTTTAAATCCAATGACCCTTCCTCCATCAAAACCACTAACCAACCCAACACCAAAATAAAAGCATCTAAAAACTTAGTTGTTATAAAAACTACTCCACCTTCAACTATCAACCAATCCATCAAAACATCCCTTCTAACCCCTCCTATCCACAAAACCAGAACCAAAACTAAGTTCCTCCAAAATAATATACTCCCATTGGAGAATCTTATGAATCAATTTTGGACAAATTGCTCAAATTTAACCTCATCAAAATCCCACCAATTAAATCATCCCAATAATTTGATGCTTCTCACCCTATACCTAGGTGGTATAATGAAAATGACCATTGTGCCTTTCACCAAGTTTTAGGACATGACATTAATTGATGTAACACCTTCAAAAGTCTTGTCCAAAACTTGATTGATGGTGGAGAACTCACATTTGACAATCCCAATGCACCTCCTATTCAATCCCTTGACATATTCTACAAACCTTTTCCCAATAATGCTCTTACTACCCAATACCATAACAATAAACCTAAATCATCTCATTCCTATGAGGCACATATGATCAATATTATTAGTAACAAGCCTATTGTTGAGGAGACCATTACCTCAATCACCCAAGTGTAAATAATAAACTCACCTCCTATTCTTTTAGATACCCAAATGGAATAATAAATTACCCCTCCATCTTCACTTAATAAGACCTTATCTTCATCTACCTCTCCTTTGGTGGAGACACCAAAGGAGGTAACCATTGCTTTAACTGCACCTTCCTCTCCCATTCCACCTAGTCAAGTGGTAGAGCTACCCTCTATTCCTTTGGATTCCCAAAAAAATAAAGTAACCATGTATGCTTTTTCACTTGAGGACACCACACCAATATCCCTTATTATATAACCTTCTTCTCTCCCTTCAAATACCATCCCAAAAGTGGAGATTACCTCATTTATCCAACCACCAATTGTGAAACCTTCCATCAAAGACAACCATGAAGAAACCATTCCCTCTTCTCCACAAAATTAATTAAGCTTTGAAACCAATAAAAAAGTAACTAAACCCATTTATAAGCCCTTTTCTAGATTTTTCCAAAGCCTAGAATTCACTTCTCAAACCAACTTTGATAGAGCCACTTTTGGCATCATATTGGAATCTCTTACCAAAACAAATTAAAATCCTCAACTTCACTTGAATCCACCCTTAAACCCATAATTAACTCTTCACCAAATATCTCTTCTGCAACTATTAGTGAACCATCCCAACTACCTCTACCTAAAATTGCCTAATCATCTTACACCCCTCTCACCAAGCCAATAAAGACCCTAATAATTATCCTTACACCTAATCACACTCACCCACCTTTGAGGATGAACTTAACCCCATCTAGTCCACCAAAGAAACCTCCAACTAAATTGACTAAAAAAGTAGAGTTTCCTAAACCTCCACCCTGAACTAGATCTATACCACCTCCTTCCCATCTACCTTCCATCTTAGGATCCCACCCTTCAGCCATTCTAGTTACCTATTCTTCCTCTAATAAAACATCCCATTTTTCTCCACTTATAGCCATCAAACCCTCTAGTTATCCATTATTTATAACCAACCTATCCACCTCTACTTTCCCACCTATATCTAAAACTTTGGCATCTAAAACCTCCATATCAAAATCTCCAACCCCCAAACCAACCTTAACTAAGCAAACCCAACCAAAACTATCAACTAAAACCATTATTCCAAATACCACTTCTATAATAAAGCCTACACCATAAAATTTTATCACTCCCAAAACTAAAAACCAACTTAACCCATCACCCCCAACACCTTTGCTTGAATCCTAATCCACCATTTTACAAATGTTGTTGCAAACTTCCTCTATTATCTTACCTCCAATCAAACCTTTTGACCCTTCACATCCTAAACTAACATGGTTTAATGATAGTTTGATTTGCTTTTACTACATGACTCTTGGACATGATACAAATAATTATAAAGCCCTCCAAACACATGTCCACAATATTTTAGATGATTTTGATATATTAGAGGAACCCTTCTTACCCCTAACACCAATCTTACCATCAACCCAACCTACCCAAAATTTACCTACTATCCCACTCCTATCCAAGGAGGAATTGAAGCAAGCATCAAACCCAGTGAACCCCCTTCTCCACACCATTCATGTGGTGACCTGATCTCAATCCCAATAAAAGGATAAGGGAAAAACCAAGGTAACCATCCCATAAACATATATTTTGACCCCTCAATCCTCTAACCAAACTCAAACATCTCCACTGTTGCCTTCATAACCACCAAAATACAAATTATCCATTATATAATCTCCTCCCTCTAAGCCTTTTGCATTTATATAGTGCTTAGTGTTGAAATAACTTCACCAAACATCAATAAAAATGAGTATCTATGAACTAATCAACACTTTTCCCCACCATCGCTAGGCACTGATCGAGGCTCTGGAATTCATAGAGGTTCAATCAAATGATCCTCAACCTCTTACACCCTTGGTTGGAGCCCTCCAAATTTATACCCTCATCACCTTTCAAGATTTTGAAATACCACCCATTAATCCTAAGGACTCTGATCCTCCCCTTTTCGTTAGCATATACATCAATCAAACCTGCATCAAAAGGGTTATGATTGATGGAGGAGATACCATCAACATTATCTCCTCTCATGCATAATACCAAATTTAGCTACCCAAAAACATCATCTCAAAAAGTAAAATAGTCCTTCATTCCTTCAGTGACACCATGGCCACTACCCTAGGGATTGTTATCCTCCATATCTATTTAAGACCTCATACCATTCCCAAACTATTCTATGTTTTAGAGGGTGAGTTATAATATAATGTCTTACTCAGACGCCCTTGGATCCATGTTATGAGTTGCATCCCTTCCACCTTACATCAGTGTGTCAAATTTGAACATGAGGGATAAGTAGTTACCATCAAAGTTGATCCTAGTCCCTTCACTTCTTATAACTTGACCTACTAGCCTAATGATGTCTTTCTACCTCCGTCATCTACCTCAAAACTAGTTTTAAAAAAAGCTTCCCAACCAACCATAACCATCAACACTTATGCTCACAACAATGATGAAGCATCAAATAGCTCATCCATCCCTTCTTCATAGATCCCCATAGAATACCCCTTAGAATCTATGTTCCAACATCTCTCATTAGGGGAGTATCGCCTTCTATCTCTAGATGCTTTCCCTACTCCTCAAGATATGGGAACCTCAAACATGACCCTTCCTATGACCCTAACATCAGAACCATTATCCTTTTTAGTCCCCCCAACCATCAAACTAACTTCATCTATGGGGGAATTGATCAACCACTTCTTTCTCCCACCACTACCTCTTCCATTTGACCATTTACCTCTGACTTTTCCTACCTTGGAAAACCAACATTCACTAAATTATACCTTCATAGGTGTGATTGGAAAGGATTTGATTTTGGCCAATATGAACAAATATCTCATGAGTCATTTGGCTTCAAGTTTGCACCACCTAAAGAACCCACCAATCCACTCAAACCAATTGATACCATCAAGGAAGACATCCCCTCCTCACCAAATCAACCTCATTCAAAGTCTAAGGATTTTGACAACATTCTTCCTAACTTTTTTTAAGTCAATAATATTAGTTTTGGCCCTCTAACCTATAAAAAGGATGGCCAAACTAAAACACTTCCTCTCATTTATCTTGAAATGGTATAAAATGATTCTCCTACCATCAACACCATCCAACATCAAGATGATGATTCCATACTTACCTATCTTAGTATAGGGGATTCTTCTATCCACAAATCCATTCCTCCTAAGTACTAAACCATGTTGAATGAATCCATTATCAATGTCAACCTTGGTACCCAAGATAACCCCCACATTATCAAAATAGGTCAATCTTTGAATGTCTTAGAACAAAAAAATTACCCTTCTTTTCTTCATGATCGAAGCATAGAATTTGTTTGGTCCTATCAGGATATGCCTAGAACTTACCCTTTTATTTCCATCCATAACATTTTCACTCATCCTAATGCTAATATTATTTGGTAAAAACTTCATAAGATACACCCTTGCATAGCCCTTCTAGTCAAAGAACTCTAGTGTCTCTTATTTGTTGACTTTATTCAACCCATTAACTATCCATAATGGGTTTTTAACATCATTCCCATTACCAAATATACTGAGGGACTTCACCTCTATATCAATTTTTGTGACCTCAACCTTGCTTGTCCAAAATATGAGTTCCCTTTTCCAAACATCAACCATCTTGTTGATCTTATAGTTGGCCACAAGATGTTATCTCTCATGGATAGTTTCTCAAGATATAATCAAATTTTGATTGATCCCAAAGATCAACATAAAACTTCCTTTATCACCCCTTGGGGAACCTTTTGTTATCAAGTCATGCCATTTGGTCTAAAGAACACTAGCACAACCTAATAGTGAGCCATGACCTACATCTTCCATGACCTCATCCACACCATCATAGAGGACTATGTCGATGATTTCTTGGGAAAATCCAAATCTCACAAAGATCATCTAAAATTTCTCATCATTATCTTTGAATGCCTAATCTATTTCCATGTCAGACTCAACCCTAATAAATGTGTTTTTGGGGTCCTTTCAGGAAAGTTTCTTGGCATTATCATCTCTCTTCAAGGAATCAAAGTAGACCCTGCCAAGGTTAAAGCAATCTTGGAGATGCCTCATCATACCAACCTTAATCAACTCCATAGCCTATAGGGAAAGCTCCAATCCATCTATCACTTCATATCCTAGTTATCAGATAGATTTCAACCATTCCATCATCTCCTTAAGAATCATACCTCATTTAAATGGACCAAATACTACTAACAATCCTTTGATTCCCTCAAGGATTACCTCCTCTCTCCACCCATTCTTATCCCTCCTAAATAAGATCAACTATTTTACCTTTACGTATCCACCACTGACCATTCCCAAGAGGTAATGCTATCTCACCATGATAAACAAAATAAGGAGCAAGCTATTTATTATATAAGTCAAACACTTATAGAGTATGAAACTTGGTACACCCATGCTAAGAAAATTTGCCTTGCCTTAGTATTTGTGGATTCAAAACTACATCATTACCTCCTCAAACATAAAACTTTTATCATCACTAACACTAAACCAATCAATTATATGCACTCTAAACCATACCAAAACCAAGGTATGGCTAAATGGATCATGTTCTTAGCTGAGTTTGACCTTGATTTCATCTAGTTGAAGTTGATCAAAGGGCAAGTCATTATCAACTAATTGGCTAAAGCTACTTTACCAGACAACCAACCACTTCCTCTTTCTTTTCCAGATGATCTATCGTGACTCTTTTTCAATAGGTTCTCATAACCTACCAAATGACTATGTTCTTTGATGGTTCAAAGTGCCATCAATGTGGGGTGTTGGAGTTATTCTCATTCCTCTTGATGGTGAACCCCTTCCTCTCTCCTTCAAACTTGATTTTGAATATACCAATAATATGGTTGAGTATGAAGCCCTAGTCATGGTCTCTAAACCACTCTAGCCTTGGGAATTAAGACAATCAATGTCTTTGGTGATTCTTAGCTCATGGTCAACTAGGTCAATGGCTCCTATCAATGTAATAATGATGTCTTACAAAAATATAAACTTTTAGTTGACAAAATCTTAGCATCATTTGAACCTTACTTGGTCTAATATGTTCACTGATATACCAATAAATTCATGGATATAATGGCTTGCCTTGATTCTTAGATCCCTTCTCAACCTTCCAATTCCAAAAAATTTCTCACCATTCATCATTTTACCACACCCTCTTATAACCAATCTGACCTCCCTACCATTTATAGTGTGTAGGAATCCCCATCTAATATTTGGTATGACAAAATTTTTAATTACCTCAACCTTGGCATCATTCATCCCAACCTCTCTAAGAATGCCTAAAGAGCCTTTATTCAGGGTACCTCTCATTATACCATACTATAGGGAATCCTTTACAAATGTGATTTTAATAGCCTCCTTCTTCATTACCTATGCATCCATGAAACTTTAGCAGTATATCCATCACTAAACATATCGTTCACCTTGGCTACTATTAGCCCATGCTCAACCAAAGCTATTGTGATTATGTAAAAAAGTGTGTTAAATGTCAACAACATGCTAACTTACATCACGTGCTAACTAGTGGCCTCCATGTATCTTAGGACTTTTAGCCTTTCTCATATTGGGGCCTAGATATTATTATTTAGATCAACACTCATTCCTTTTAGTGGCATGGCTCTATCATCATAGCCACCAGATATTTCACCAAGTGGGTAGAGGTTATTCCTTTAGTATCGACCAAAGGAGAGAATATTATTGACTTTATCAACCATCATATCATCTACTGATTTGGTGTTCCTCATAAAATTATCACTAAAAATGGAAAATATTTAAAGAATAAGCAAGTTTAGGGTCTATGTGATGTGTTCAGCATTGACCTAAGTTTTTCCTCACCTTACCATCTACAAGCAAATGGATAGGTAGGATCCTCTAATAAAATCCTTAACAAAATTCTAACCAAAATAGTTAGTGCTCCAAGTTGGGATTGGCATTTTCACATCCCCTTCACTTTATGGGCCTATCATACTAGCATTAAAACCTCTACTAGTGCTACCTATTTCTCTCTAGTCTTCAAAGTAGAGGTAGTCTGACCTCTTGAATTCAAAATCCCATTTATTCACATATCTTTACAAGAGCTCATCTCTGAGGATGATTATCATCAACATCATTTGGCTTAGCTTGAGTTACTCAATGAACATCATCTAGCTTCCCTCAACCATCTTCATGTCTATCAATATCACATCAAGCATGCCCATAACAAACACCTAAAAGTGTGAGACTTCAATATTGGAGACCTCATCCTATAAGAAAACCAACATGTGACCAATATGGAGAAAAGTAAATGAAGCAAGTTTGATTTTAATTGGCTTGGACCCTACATCATAACCCATAATTATGGATCAGGAGATTATCATTTATCCTCCCTCAAAGGTAAACCATAACTTGAGTCTTTCAATGCTTTGCATCTATATCTATTTTTCCATTAA
This sequence comes from Torreya grandis, assembly GCA_037957365.1. Lineage (NCBI taxonomy): Eukaryota > Viridiplantae > Streptophyta > Pinopsida > Cupressales > Taxaceae > Torreya > Torreya grandis. The sequence continues at coordinate 672,478 of JARHVA010004652.1, forward strand.
AGAAAGATCAATCTCACCTTGTCTAACTTAAGCTCATCCCTTGATTACGATATTTTTGCCTTCATCCATCTTCTTCCTCTCCTTTTGAGCATAATTTATTATAACATAGAACCATGTGATTAACCATAATAGTCATAACCTAATCCTAAATATGGGTACCATGGCTCTACCCATATCATGGTTCTCATAGATACTTTTCATATCTAACAAGATGGAATCCCATGGTCATTGTCTCTCAAAACCATACCTTTTTACATATCATTAACCTTCTTTTGTTAAATTTTTGCTCTCATAAAGGTAAACCTCTAAGCCTAATTAGACTTATCCATGTCTAAAAACCTAACATCAAAAAGAATTTGGGATACTAAAATATTACTTGGATTAATATCTCTATCATTGTTGACTGTTCCCTTGAAGGATAGCTACCCAAAAACAAAAATTTCTTAAACTAAAGGTAGACTCCTCCCTTGAAGAATAACTATCAAAAGCATTAAACAAAGTAATAAACTTAGACCACTCCCTTGAAGGATGTATAAGTGAACTTTTTATACAATAGATCAATTTCTTGGAAGATTTTTGCATTGATCAGCTTCTCATATACAATAATAAAGCAAAAGACCCATTACCACAATTAAAATAAAAAATTAATAATCTAAAACCCTAATCAGTTCTCAAGTAGCATAATAAGGTGGAAACCACAATCGGCTTTCACATGTAGACTTCCCACATTGATTAGTCTACATCTAGCATATGACATGGACTTTTTTGTTATCATTCTTAGGTCACCTATAAAAGGGGGAAACTAACCCATATAAGGTTACCATACATATTACCCATTATCCTTCACACCACCTATCACCCATCTTCCCTTTATACTATCTATAAATAAAGGGATTTAGAGATTACTTGACACATTATGATCAATAAACTTGTTTTATCAACTAATGCATGCTAATACAAAGCATTCAAAAGGCTTATGTTACTTAAGCCAATCCAACTTTGGGTTTTATTTTATTTTGTTTTGTTTTATCCTTATCAACAAATGAGCATTATACCTCATCTCTTATTCACTCATCATTGAGTCATGTATTATATTGGACCTATGTCTCATGATTTTTCATATATTTTCCCACATCTAATATGGTAATATAACTTACTTATGTGTCACCACTATCATCCATCCACACCATGAATAAAATCAAGACAACATTAATGTCCACTACCTATATATGATTAATTAGCCTACCTTTTGGAGATACCTTTCTTTGTAACCTCAAACCATCTTTGATGCACACTCTTTCTCCATAAACCTTCAACCAAAGCAAACCATGTGGTCCATCAAATTGGGGAAACCAATTTTTACACCACTAACCCAACCCTTATTAAACTACATTGGCCTGATGTCCATGGACTATGTAGGCACTACTTGACTTCTAAGGGTAGTTCAGCCACTAAAAATTAATTACCATCCCCTTTTTCTTCTTATTAATTTCCATTTCTAATAGTGAATTCTTGTTTAAGGTGTCCTATATCAAGGAAGCTTTGAATTTTTCTTAGCTTCCTTATGTTTTAACATCATATAACACTTCCTCTTTGTTTTCCCCCATTACTAGGAGAACTACATTGGCCTGAGGTGTTTTTGGACTATGTAGGCAATGCTCAGTTACTTAGGTCAGCTTAGCCACATCCTTTATTTTATTTTCCATTCTCACCTAATATCTCTTCCTCCACTTCTGTACCTATCTCTTCACCATCTCCCTCCTTCAGCTTGTCAATCTCTTTTAACCACTTTTCTAGTTTGTCAATCTATTTTAACAAAAGGATTGACATCCTTCCTCATTAGCCCCTCTTATCTCCCATAAAGCCACCATCTACTCTACTTTGTTGGGCTCTTTATCACATTTCCTTGCACATGATTTTTGTCTCATTCCCCCACCCACTTTTCATGTTTTTTGTCTTTCTCTCCACTTTTTACCCACCTTGCCCTTTCTCCCCTTTGTCTTCTTTCATCATCCTCATCATTTCCCCTTGCCCTTGGTAACCTATCATACCCTCTTCCTCACTCTATTTTACTCACCAATTCCACAACATATTGTACATCTTTCATGATTTATATTTCTTTTATTACATCCCCCACTTTTTCTTTATGTGTGCCACCACTCTCTATCGATTTTCCACTCTTCCTACCTTTTCCATTCTTCTTTTTTCCTCCACAACTAGCTTCTCACTAGGTATTTATCCTTTGACAAGCCTTCCATAATTGCCTTTTTCTTATTATCTATTCTATCCTTTTGCTCTTTACATTCCCCTTTTCCTTTTTCATTCTTGGTACTCACTTATCTTTTGCATCTATGTGAGTGTCCATGCTTTATATCCCTGCTTCATTCTTCTTATTTATTCTTATCATCCTTGATCTTCATCCCTTATTTTCATCTCATTCCCTTTCATTATGTTCTCCAATTTCTTCACCACCTCACCACTTTTCAGCTTATCAATCTCTTCTAATCACCCACTTAGCTTATCAATCTCCTTTAACAAGGTGATTGACACCTACCTTATCTCTTCACCTTTTTGTCCACATATCCTTTGATTCCCCTTGGTTTTTAACCCCTTTCCCATTTTCCATATCATTCTCATCTCCAACACCACCATCTAATCTTCTTCATTGTTCCTCTCCTTGCGTATAATCATCTATGATTTCTTGGTCACAATACCACCTACTTCTTCACTTTTCTATCATCCTTTTTGTGTCCTCATTCCACTCATTTTTCCTCCTATTTTCTTTTCTTCCATATGTTTCCTTATTTTTCATTCTCATCACCAAATTTTTTTCTCCTTGGTATCTTTTAAAACTATTTTTAATTCTTTCATGGACTTTTATATTCCTAATCCTCCTTCTCATTCATGTTGGTTACACTTATCTCCTCATCCTTTTCAATTCTCTAATCTGTCACTCCTCACACCTCCATCTTCTACCATTTCTTTTTCTTCTCATTTCTCTATTTTATTTCATTTTTTTGTCCTCCTTGATGACATTCCTTGTTATTTAATATATTTTTTTCCTCCATATCCATGTTTATATTATTCCATCCTTATCCAAATTCATCTTTATCTGTGACCTCATTGTCCTATCACTCCTATTTCATCCATCTCATGATCCACCTTTGCATTGTCCATTATTGAATCTCCTTTATTTTTTCCATTCCACCTCTAGCTTCTCACTCCTTAAAGTGTGGTCACTAGTTATATTGCTTATATGTGCATATACATGTCATCTTCCTCATGTCCTTTGCTCTCTTAATTTAATACATGAAATCTTGTCAGGTTCACTACTTCAAGGCATCCATTTCTTCCTTCAATGCCTTTGTCTATTAAGCATGGGTCCTCCTTTTGTCCCTCTCCAAATACTCCCTTCACCCTATCCATAACCTATTTCCCCTTTAAAAAATTTACACATTCTGAGCTTACTTGACATAGTGTGATCAAAATACCTTTTTAATCCTTCAAAGCATGCTCATGTGACACATTCATAGGTTTTATGTTCATTAAGCCAATCCCACTTTAGGTCTGTTCATTAGTCCTTATCACAAAAGAAACATTGTGCCCTCTTATTATCCTAATGTGCTTAATTAATATTTTTATTATGACATTTGTCTCTTGAATATATTCTTTGCCTTAACATTTAGTGTGGTTTGTTACCTTACTTCACATATTTACCTTAAGCACAGTAAAAATAACCATAATCATGACTATCCATATAAATATAAGCATACTAACATTCAACACACCTTGTACATGTTTACATCAAATTATGAAATATTTTATTTAGGGTGCAAGGAGTCACACGGCATATATAAAGTCATCAAACTATACACACATCACTTGAGGAACATATATACATTATTTTCCTACCTAAACATTGGGTCAATTATCTGGTGACTCTAGATCTATGTTCAACCATCCTTCTACTTGATTGCTCCTTGAAATAACATCCATAACATTCCCTATCTTAGCATCCACTAAAAGTAATAATCTATTCTCCTCTTTCATATTCATTTCCATATGGTGGGAATCATGTGCCACCCTAGGTCTTTCACCTTGCTCATTGTTTTAGCCATTACATCCCTCTGCTCTAGTTGTTCTACTTGCCTAGGTGTTTCTTGTTATCACCTCAATGGACATCCCCTTGGATAGTGAGGGTTCTCTCCATGGATAGGCCAAAGTTCATGTTCTCTATCCCTAGATCTTATGTAGTGAAATTATTACCTTCTTCACTATTAAGGAGGTAAGATTTCAAGCTCAAGCTCAGGCCATGGGTGCCTTTCCTCTTATTATTGGTTTAATAGTACTTCAATTATCGCCATTACATGTTATAGTATTTGATAGATATGCACATTCACCATAATAATTATTTTAGGTCATGGGGTTCTTGATTGTCACTGTAATTATTCCCATTATTCACCATCTTCAACCTTGTGTAGTTCTCTACACTATCTGTAACCTACAAACCCAAATAAATTAATGATAGACATTCATCCATAGCATGATTATTTAAATAGAATACCTAACCATTCTTCCTTGATAACATGATTATCCATTCCACTGATGAGAATGGTCTTATGATGTCATTGATTCCCTTGAATAATCTTCCCACTTGAAATGGTCATGTCTACTTACCTTTTCATATGGACACATTGCCCTTGATCTGATTGGTCATCTTGATAAAGTCATTATGCACCATCATGATGTATTTTTATCACCCTTATAATCTAATCCACATCTAATTTCTTTGGTTATTTCAATTCCTTATAGTCCTTATGGGTTTGGTGGTCATTTGTGTCATTGTCACCTTTGCCCTAATTGACATAAATAGGCTTCTAGTCATGGGCCACTATAATGGTCATGCTTTCAAAAATACCATTGGTGTTAATAGTTTCTAAATAATTGGGGTGGTAATAGCTTTCAAATAATTTCCACTATAATCCCACTATTCTATGTCCCAAAATTATGCTTCTCAAACATGAAAGTCTTTTCTTTTATGCCACCTAACAAATCATCCATAATAGGTGAATGACTATCTTATCCAACTATATACTCAATAATCTAATCCATGTGGCTCTCTGTTGGTAGCACCTATTTTGAGTGGAACCCAAATTCATTGGTTCTAAGGTATTAGGATAAAGAATGCAGATATGGACACCTTTTTCCCATACTAGCTATGTAGCTCTTGATTAAGGCATAGTCCATACTCTATTGCTCACCATGTTATTTATTTTCTACCTCATAAAATCTACTTGACCATCAAATAAATTATTTATAGGTCATCACTTCACTACTACCCTTAAAACTCAGCTCATATCTATGATGACCTTTTACCTATGAGACTACGTAGATCTTGATAGACACCCTTCTCCTAAAACTCATCTCATAGTGATAGATGTCAACACTATGCTTATAGCCTCACATAATTTTAGATGATGTAACCTCGTCACGAAGGCACCTCTTCTTTGGCTTAGCCTCATTGATGAATATTTTGTAGAATTTAACATTGTGTTAAACCCTTATTTATCCCAACCTACCAACCTATGATTTATCTTCCTAATGAGTGTGGGATCGTTATGGTAACTATTCACTATTCACTAGTCACCTAACTCACTATTTTGTGAGCACCTTTCCCTAATCCCTCACCATATGTGAGTACCTTTCCCTATGGTCTCACTATTTTGTGATTAATCTATGCTAAACACCCACCCTGGCCACCTCATCACCTTTCTATTGGTCCCTTTCAGCCTTACTTGTGCATGTTTTGTGATAACTTTTGTCTAGTCTCTTAACTATAGTGATAACACTACCATGTTTACTATTTTGAATTTTCACCACCTTTTGCTTACTTGACCCACTTGTGTTTTCCATGGGATCACTTTCAAATTAAAGTACCCATAGAAACACTAACCCTATCTTGGAGACTAACAAGTGTATCCAGCCATAATTTTTGTCATGTGATACATTGGTCACTTATCCTTAGCATTTCCCTTTATTTTTATCCATCACGGTAACCTTGTCTTTGCACAATCTTGGCTATTGCACTTTTTATTTTACTTTTCACACCTATTTGGACTTTAGTGCCCAAACTTTCTTCTACCTTTGTCATCACCTTCTCCACCCTTTAGAGCTTCCCTTTCTCTACAGATCTTTAACCCAACCTAAACCATATGGTACATCCAATTGGGGAAACACATTTGAACACCATTAACTAGTCATAAGAATAACTACATTGGTAACGTGTCCCTTAGATTGGACCCTTATTTTTACCAACATTGTCAACTTTATTTTATGTGTGATATTGGATATTTCACTTAGTCACATTTTGTGCACATATTTGTGTTTCAACTACCCCACTTTTTGTCACCACTTAGTGACTCCCCATCAACTACTTATCAAACCTATATTCAATTTTTCTTTCCCTTCTCACCTCTTATTTTGAGGGGTATCACATCCTCCCATACTTAGGGCATCCTAACCTTCGACCAAGAATTCCATTTTTGTTTTGTAGCTTGTTAATTCAAAGCTACATAATAAAAAGGGGCAAAATTTAGACACTAGAAAACTACACACAAGTATTTCTAAATCTCTAAATGCCTCAAGACCCCTTAAATACCACCTAATCATTTTTAACCCTTAACCCAATCTATCTTATCCTATACAAGTCACTATTCTCCAATCACTATTCACATAGTACTATTTTAAAACACTATTCAAAATTACTATTTGAAAACACTATTCAATATCACTATTCACTATAGGACCCACTGTCACTATTTATGGTGACATGGCATATGACATGGTAAGTGACAAGGCATGTGACATGGCAAGGTAACTCAATGGTGATATGGCAAGTGACATGGCTTGAAAGTGAGGTGGCTTGAAGTGGGACATCATACCCCATTTGGGACCCTCATCCAAGGTGCCTAATGACATCATTAAGCATCATAAGGTCCCCACTTCAAAGTGTTGTTAATTTCTCATGGGTCCATCATCTAACATGTATGTTTGTCCCCATATATGAAAATGGCCTTCAAAGTGGTGTTTCTACTTGTCGGGTGCTTTGGGAAAAGATAGAAGTGGGTGGTGGAAGGTATTTTTGACCCATATAGACACATAGGCATGATATTAAATTATTTTAAACACAATTACAAAGTGGTAGACACACTTATGAAGTCTTAATCCCACCATATTTGTCCTTCATGACCACTTATCCACCCATGGGGAAAAGATAAATGTGGGTGGTAGAAAATATTTTGGACTCATTTGGGTCCATGAGCATTATCTCCACCTATTTTTCGACACATTATCAAAGTGGGAGGTACTTTAGAAAATTATAATACACACTTTATGATGTGGTAATCCCACCACCCTTATTCCATGACTCATTTATGATCACACTTGGAAAATGGCACCATATTTCACTATTCCCTTCTTTTGGCATGTTTCTTAACATCAAATGCTTTAAATATGACCATCCCCCTTCACCCATGGGTAAAGTTTGGTGAAGTATTAGGTTATAAAATTTCATCTTTTAGTCATCCACTTGAGAAGGATGTAAACATCATCTTGGATAAAAATAATTCAAATCAATGAAGCTCTGTTAGAATTACTATAGGATTGTATCATCAATAACATCATCAACAACACCATCTTCATCAACCATCTCAAGGTATACTTTATTATTTCATTTATTTTATTTACCATTACATATTCACCACCTATACCTATACCCATTTTTACCATACCTTTTCCCTTTACCCCTTATCTTCTTTATCATTTACCCATTTACACCCTTTGCCATTTTTACCCACTTGACCCCTTTACACCTTTTCCATCTTTACCCTCCTTATCCCATTACCTTTTTACCACCTTATTTACTTACTTTATTATATTTTCAACCATTCACCCCTTTAGTTTGTTCCCTCTTAATCATATACTAAGCCCAACCAACCCATATTTTCATAACCAACTTGTTAATCCACCCAAACCAAAAACCTCAACCTTGAACTTGGCCAATTTTCATCATTAGTATGAATCAAATTATTGATTTAATTTAGTCATCTTTTTAGCAATTTTTCTTATATTAAATATCATATTTGATGTTATTTAATGAAATATCACTTTTTTCATTATAACTTAAGTTTTTAAAGGGATTGACAGCCTCTTAGGAAGCTCACGCTTCTAGGATCTAGCTCATGCTACACAATCCACCCAACTACTTATCTAACAAACAAGTTTGGTGGTAGTGCTTTCTTATTTTTAAGTTATTCCTTCCTAGCCAAAGAGTTCTCACATCAAGTCTAGATTCAACATGTGCATTTCTAACAAGTTTTTCTACACACCCTTTTTTATAGTTTTATCTCTTTCTTTATCAAACTAAGAAAAAGAGAAAAAATAGAGTAAAACACCCCCTTTAAAGTATTTTATCTATAGGCAGTGCTCATTGAGATAGGCATATTTGGGGCATCTTAACATCATGTGCCCACTAACCCATTTTTAACATAGTCATTATAAATATGAATAACTAGGGTTCTTATATTCGATAAGGAATGATAGTCTATGACCCATATTTGAATGCACTAGAGTCAAGGTGACATAGAACCTAAAAGCATCCAAGTGGTCACATCTAGTTGCAGTAGATATTTTATCCTAGACACATGTTTCTTATTTATATAGTATCATTAATATAACCATCCCAGGTCGACATAAGTGTCTATGGATATAGAGGTATAATTTCCAAAATCAAGTGACTGATCCAAAATATAGATCCAATATACTTTCTACATGTTCTATATCTAGATTTGTATTAGCATTAAAACCAATTAATATCTTGTTTTCATTATCATTGCAATATCTATCATAGTTTTACTTTTTATTTTTAGCACATATCAACATAATAAATTTAGTATATGTTTATCTAGTTTCATAAATAATTGGTCTAATTTAGAGATATTTTACCATCCTTGTGCCCCAGGCTATCTCTATCCCTTTAATCCTAGATTCCTAATATTTAGATTTTAGGGTTAAACAACAAGTGCCATATGTGTATGGATCATAATGAAATTTAATGGGGATTCATGAACCATAATTTGCCATGTTATGTTACATTCATATTAAAAGGATGAGTGTTCATATCCCCATGAAAATGCATTATTATAAAGTATAAAAATAATAAAAAAGTGATAATGATAAAGACCCCTTTGCTCCCTCCATAAGATAGCATATGTATTTCCTCATTTACTATCGATATACAATCAAACTATAATTTTATATAGCTAAACCATCAAATTTATAAGGATGTTTATCCACTTTATTAGAGGTAAGGGAAAACTCAAAAGATTTATATTCTTTATGATGGTATACATAGATAAAGTATTGACATTGTTTCAAAAAATAAGTTTGTATATATATTCATTACTTGTATAATACCATTTATTACAGTCTATATAATTTCATGCATCTTGATTGTCCATATAATACCCTTTACATTATATGATGGTATATTATTTTCCATATTGCTACATAAAGGAAAGGGCCTAATGAACCATCATTCTATATAATGGCCTATTGTTTTCCATTTTATTATAATCTATATAATGCCTTAAATCTTGCTTATCTATATAATACCCTTTACATTTTGTATAATGGTATATTATTGTCCATATTGATACATAAAATAAAGGAACCAATGAAACATTATTATATATAATAGTCTAGTTTTGTCCATATTATTAGAATTTATTTGTTGCCATGCATCTTGATTTTATATATAATACCCATTGTATTTTATATAGTATTCTATTTTTATCCATTTTATAAACAAAAAGGAAAGGAACCAATGAACCTATGGCTCATCATATTACAATGTTTATGTTTGTTTAGTAATGGATAGAAATAAATGTTAAAGGAAAGGAACCAATGAACTTGTCAAGAGGAGATTGGTTGAAATTTTGAGTGTAGATTGTGATTCCAATAATTAGACTTTAGGTAACATCCCTTCATAGGACTAGATGTTTGTTTATTTTTTTAGTGTCATATAATTACTAAATATCCATGGTTTTTATTCTTTATTGATTTCAAAATTCCAAATCCCATTCCCCTAATAAATTTTGTGGATCAATCTAAAAGTATTGAATAATGAATGCAAAGGTGGATCATGACATTTGAGAATGCAAACTAAGGCATTTAAAGAGTAGGTTAGATGTATGGAAGGAATGGTAAAAATTTAACAAAGATAGGGGGATTATTGGAAAGTGTTGCCATTGATGTCATGATGTTGATGAGTTTGAGCCTAAAGTTGTGAAAGGAAGGATTTGGATGCATGTGAGCTGAGGTAAGTATTTTTTGAGGCTTATAATGTTATATATAGCATGTTGATGTGGTTTTAGATCAAGGAGAGAAGATAAACATGTGAATAATGTGTTAGCATAGGCTTGGTAGCCTAGTATGTAAGCATGGATATTTAGTATATGCTTGGATAGGATGTTTGTGAATGTTATGGATGATGAGATCATGTCTCATAGGTCTTATGTGGTGTCAAGAGTGATTGAAGTGATTATGATAATGCATGGTGTTAATTGGGTTCTTCCTTATGGTCATCAAATCCTAGTTGGTCTTGTGTTAAATTAGAGGGAATAAACCTCTTGATGACATAATATTTCACATGTGTGAAGGTTTTAGGAGCATCTTGATATATGGATGGATTCACCTATGAAATTTGATTATGTGGTGCAAAATTCAAGTCATAATGTTAAGTGTAGCTAAATATATGTGGGTATAAAGTTAGCCTCTCAAATGGAAGTCCACTAAGTTTCTATACATAGCCAAACCATCACTGCATGTCATGGAAACATGTATGATCCAGTAACTTTGTGCATTTAATGTAGGTACTCAGAAATGCAATAGTGGGTAAATGTTTTCATGGTGATGTTGTCTATAGTGCCAAGAATGTACCCTAAATATTTGGAGTCCTAAAGTGTTTTCTAGATCAAGATATAAATCTTCAAGGTTGCACTTATAGACTGTGATGGGCCAGAGACCATCAAGATAAACTATGTTGAAGTTTGAGGTCATCTAGTTAGTAGATCTAACATTACACATTAAATCACAAATTGTGATCCAACAGTGTGCATAAAGTCAAAATGTCAAAGAATGAATTCACTAGTAACATTTTTCACATTCACAAAGCTTGAACAAAAGATCAATGGTTTATGGGAATTTGTACTATCAGAATATTGATGATGTGAGTCAAAGTCAAAGAGTCAAATGTATAGAAGGAATGTAGATCTACCAAGTGGCAAAATCATAGGAGATCTAATAAATATCTAATGGTGAGTGATATAAGATAAAGACTTGGCTAATATATAGAGATCAATGGTGCATATTTGTTTTATATTAAAAGGGTGCATGAGATGAGGTCAACATGTTTGAAGTTTAATAGTTTTCAAAAGGTAAAGATCAAGACTAGATAAGGATCTAATGATGAGTAGATGTTTATATATATGCAAATATATGATGTGTATTGAGTTAAAGAGGTCAAAGTGTTTGATGTTTAAGATGGTTAAAGTTTAAGCTACTCTCAAAGAGATCGATAGAGTGCATTTATTATAAATTTTTAGGAATCAACAGGATGATGAAAAGTGCTCAATTTTTAATAGTAACCATTGGAATTTGAATATTCAAATCAATGAAGGAAAACTAGTGCTTAGTTTTTGAGCTATATCTTTTGATCTAGGAGGAATTCAAAGGTATCGTAAAAAGAAAAGTTGTAGAGGATTTCAAGGCACATCCAAAAAATCTAGTTAAAAGGTTTGAATTTTTTAAAATAAAAGTTATTGAGATCCAAAGTTTATTACATGTTTAACCATGTTTGTAAGTGACCCAAGAAGGATATTTGAGTTGTTCTAATAGTATTTAGATGTTTTAAGAAGAATGAGCTATTGAAGAGTGTTTTATACACCCTAAAGATGATCTATATGAATTTTGGTGGTTTGAACAATCCATATTTAGTATGAAAAAATGATTAGAACTTGATTGTGTGTTCATTCATGGTGTTTCTCTATATAAGGTCAAAGATTGATCTATTTGGCTTTATCAAAGGAGTGTTGTGATGACTATGATCATTTGAGGATGTTAAATGGGTCATGAGGAGTGGACCTATACTTTTGAAAGTGGACTTATTTTTCTAAATTACTTGATAAAATGCTAAATGGGTAAATAGGTCTCTATGAGACCTATATGGGCTATTAAGGCCTAATTGAAAGGTGTAGCTACTTAAGTGTGGCCCATAGTTTTTATGGTCAACTTGTGAGAGTGGTATTGATATATGTTAGATGTATTATGGGATAAGTCATGTATTATGGCTGACCAAGAATATAATAATCATGAAGGATCTATAAAAATTGAAATTAAAGATGATGATTTCTAGACTTGTGAGTAGGGGCTCTAAGTGGAAGAAGAGATGTGAGAGACCTAAGAGAAGAGGTGTGTATGAGAGCTGTAGAGTAATGAAAAGGGTGTGTACCAAGTGGATGGGTTGTATAGTCGAGTAGGTTGATAACTATGTGTATGACATGTAGGTCATGTTTATGATGTTAAGGATAGTGCTCTTGTAGGTTTGAAGATTGAGGATGAGCAAAGAGGTATATAGTGATCCAAAATGATGTTTTGGATGATTTGAGTGTGAGTGAATGATAGATGGTGTCTATGTCATCTCTTGGTGGTTGATTTGAGAGGTATATTAGAGTGTGGACTATGTGTATGACCATTTAGTCATGTTGTTAAGGCTATGATGGAGTTGTTGTTGAGAGGTGTAGTATGATCCAAAAGGTAGTTTTGGATATTTATGGTTGTGTGAAGAAGTGAAGGGGGCTGATATACATTATATATCCATTAGATTGGTAGGTAATCAGTGATCAAAAGATGTTCATTTCATAGGTATTGCGAAGATGCTCAACATCTAAGTCAGAAGGACTTGATCATATTAGGGGTAGGAGATCCTTGTGAAATAAGTGTTTCACTAAATCTGATCAGAAGGACTTGACCAATAGGTGGTCAGAAGGAATTTATCATCTTAGGGGCATGTGCTCCTTATGAAACAAGTGTTTCACTAAATTATGGTTAGAAGGACTTGAATAGTCTCAAGTTTTTGATCATCTTATAAGACAAGTAGTCCATGTTTTTTTAGGCTTGAGAATGGGTTTTATTCCTTAAGAGGGTTTCCCATGCAGATCTTGTCTTTTATGGGTGATCTAATAGTATCTTCATTGTTTATTTCTATAAGCATCTTGTATGCTTCATGAATGGTTATATTGACTGCTTAAGTTTTTGAAGGGTTTGTAAACTAAATTGGATTATTTTCCACCACTGATTCACCCCCTCTCTTAGTGATTATACCTCTAACAATTGGTATTAGAGTAGGTCCTTTGGAGGAATCTTAACAATTTGAAAGAGATACTAAGCATAATATGTCTAATCAATTTAAGAAAGAGAATCAATAGTGGAAGGCTATGATCAATTCACTTGAAAAATAGATATGTACTTTGAATAAAGATGCTAAAGAGGATGAGAAAGTTATCAATGATCTCAAGGTTCAACTAGAAAATTCCAAGGCAAGTTTGAGTTCAAAAGAGGAAAGTTGTTCAAAAGAAAAGGACATCATGTATGATGAATAAGTTTACCATGATAGTAGAGAAGAAGAAGTATTCTATGAAAATGAAGAATAAGAAGAAGTGGTTTTAGGAGCTGAGCTCATAAAGAGGAATCACAAGATGATGTATGTGATCAAAGGTATTGAAGCACAAGTTATTTCTCTTGAGGGAAGTTTGTTGGGAAAGACCAAGAGAGGTGAGAAGAAGTATCAAGATCTGATCAAGTCTCCTGAAGACAAAAACATGTATATTGAAGGATGACATGGCTAAAGAAGCTAAGGAGGATAAAGAGGTCATCAAAGATCTCATAATTCAATTAGAGGTTTCAAATGGTAGCCTAAAATCAAGAGAAGAAGAGAGAAGATATCTCAAGACTCGATTAAAAGAATCCAATACCAAGGTGAGTTTAAAGCAAGGTGAGCATGATGAGTTGAAGACTAATCTTGATTCCTTGAGAGTAGCACATGAATAACTCATAGACAAATTAGATAAGATGGAAAAGGAATATGTAAATCCTAAGAAAGCCAAGAAGAATGCAAGCTTTGAAAGAAATGCAAGAAGATTTGTTAGACAACCAAATGCTTAAATTTATGATAGTTTATTCCATAGTATTTATTATACATGTAATAAGTATGGCCATAGAGCTCAGGAATATATAAGGAAGTTGGTCAAGTTTGGACATTCATGGAGCTATGATAGAAGGTTTTTTTGGCCAAATATTAATCATAATTCAAATCTATCAAACAGTATGAATGATGTTATTTGTTTCATCTATAATAAGAAAGGTCAAATTTCTAGTAAATTTTATAAGCCCTCAAGTCATCTAAATAAGGGAGAGACTCCTAAAAATCATATCAAAAGTCAAAACATGCGGAGACCTAAGGCAATGAAGGCTAGTCCTGTTGAGCTCAAGAATCAAACTTTTGATACTGTAGAAAAGGTATAAAGTTTGGAGGTGCCTCAAGAGTGCCAAGGAAGTTTGATATCAGTCTAAATGGAGAAGAAGGTGGATGATCCAAGAATCAAGTTAGTTATACCATTCAAGGCCAAGGAGAATTTGAAAGAAGGATCTCAATTTGATGGTTTATTTGTTGTAGTTGAAGAATTTTTAGGTGAGAAAGAGTTTCATGATTTTCAAGAGTTCTTGTTGTCTAATTTCAAAGAAGATAAGGTGTTAGTTAAAGAGATATGCCAAGAACATATTTTTTCATCATGCATTGTCAAGGAAGCCAAAGAAGAGATGGATGCCAAGCAAGTTGTTTCAATCAAGAAAAGGAACAAGAAGAAGAAGGTTAATCAATCCTATGATGAGGAATGGTATGCTCATTTATTCTATCCTTGTGAAGTATAGATATATTTGTTGTGCTTCATGAAGACATTTCTCAATTTGAAGAAGCATTTTACAACGGTATTTTTAGTTTGGAAGGTCATATTGAAGTTTCCAGGTGGCAAAGGAGGATTTGTCAGTTGTCAAGATGATATTTTTGAATATAAAGGTATATTGTCATTATTATAGCATGCTTCAGGTGGTTTTATGGTCTGAAGGTGTGCAAAAATTTTTAGAGGTGGGCATTAACCAGAAGGAGGTTTTGTTGACCTTGTTTATTTTGAGATTCTAGAGTTTTGGGCTATGATAAAAAATTAGTTTGTCTTAACAATTGAGGTCTAAAGCTTCTTAATAGTTTTAAAAGGAAAAATGGGTTGTAAAATAAATGGTCATAGAGATTTGAAGGTTTTTGGTTTTCAAATTATTCAATTTTTGTCAAGATGGAAGACTAATTGGCTAGTAGGTTTGTGAAGGAAGTATATTGTAGAGAATGAGATAGGTTATTAAAATTAGTTTACTTGAGAGGGAATATGAGATTACTCTATATATGAATTTTCAAGTCTTGAAGATGTGTCTATTGAAAGTTTTGGGCTCTACAAGTTCCAGGTAGGGTTATAAGGAGTCTCGACAGGCTTAATGTGAAGAAGAGTGCTTTTTGATCAATTTCTCCAAAATATAATGGTATAAGTGTTTTAATGAAATTTATATGGTTGATTTAGAACATATTTCCTATTTAGTGTATGGATTGAAGATCTATTGGTATTCTTGGAGGTGGCTTATAAGTGAGAGTATGAAAGCAGAATGGTGTTGTTTGAAGACCCAAAAGTAGTATAGTGTTTTAAATTTGATATTTTTTTGTTGTTGAGGCCATGAAAATGTTCTCAATTTTTTTTATCTGAGCTTTGGTTATTAATATCAAGGGGGAGTCTTTCAGGTTGGTATTAGGATGAACATGGAGTTAGGGGGAACTAACTCAGATAGCTCAAGAAGTTTGCATGGTCAAAGGGGGAGCTAGATTATTCAGTTTGTCAAGTCCAAATATCAATAAGGATTAGAGTATATGTGATTGTTATAGTCTTAGTGGCATGAATATGTTGGTTGTCCTTGAGGTGCCTTGAGAGAGAAGGCTAGTAATCTTGTATGTTGGTTCTTCATGGTGTGTGGAAATTTGAAGATGCTCAAGAGGTGTAATGGCTCAAAGATATTAGGGGGAGTCCCTCTCAATGATATCAAATTCAAAGTACAAGGTGGTATGCACAGAGTTAGGAGGAACTAACTTAGATAGTTTGAGTGACTCGTGGATCCATGCATGATGTAATGAGAAGAATTTGTGAGATGTTCTAGTCATTGAGAAAATGTATTGAATCTTCATGCATAAGCAAAGGCATCTTATGAGTTATGCAAGTAAATAGGTCCATGGATTAGAGAATCCCAAGTTTAGATTGGTGTTTGTAAAAAGGGGGATAAATTGTTTCATATGAGGTATGTAAGTATCTTGAGCACCTAGAAGTTTATTTAAATACATTCATGATGTTAAGAGGAGCTTTATGTTTATTTATTCCACTTTATCATTAATGGCAAAGGTGGATAAGGAAAATAAGAAGTTTCCATCAATAAAAAGGGGGGTATTATTGGAAAGTGTTGTCATTTATGTCAAATATTAATGTCATGTGTGCATTGATGTCAAAGATAATGATAAAGTGGTGATGCCATGATGTTAATGAGTTTGAGCTTGAAGTTGTGCAAGGCAGGATTTGGATGTATATGAGCTAAGGTAAGTATTTTTTGAGGCTTATCATATTTATGTGGTTTTAGATCAAGGAGAGATGACAAATATGTGAATAGTGTGTTAGCATAGGCTTGGTAGCCTAGTATGTAAGCATGGATCTTTAGTATATCCTTAGATAGGATGTTGATAAATGTTATGGATAATTATATCATGTTATAGAGGTCCTATGGGGTGTTAAGAGTGATTGAAGTGCTTATGAGAATACATGGTGTTCATTAGGTTCTTCCTTGTGGTCATCTAGACCTAGTTGGTCTTGTGGCAAATTAGAATAAATGAATATATTAATGACATCATATTTCAAAAGTGTGAAGGTTTCAAGAGCATATTGCTATACGGATGGATTTTTATATAAAATTCAATAATGTGGTTAAAATTTCAAGTCATGAGGTTGAGCATAGCTAAAAATATGTGAGTGCAAAGTTATCCCATCAGATACAAGTTCACAAAGTTTCTATACTTAGCCAAACCATCACTACATGTCATGCAGACATGTATGATCCAACAAGTTTGTGAATTTAATGTAGGCACTTAAAAATTAAACAATGGGAAAATGTTTTCATGGTGATGTTGTTTATAGTGCCAAGAATGTACCCTAAAGATTTGGAGTTCTAAGTGTTTTCTATCTCAAGAAATAAATCTTCAAAGTTGCACTTATAGACTATGATGGGCCAGAGACCATCAAGATAAACTACATTAAAGTCTGAGGTCATCTAGTCAGTAGATCTAATAGTTCAAATTAAATCATAGATTATGATCTAATGGTACACATAAAGTCAAAATGTCAAAGAATGAACATGTTAGTGACCTGTGTCACATTCACAGAACTTGAATAGAAGATCAACAATTCACAAGCATTCATAGTATTAGAAGATAAATGGTGCAAGTCAAAGTCAAAGAGTCAAATGTGAAAAAGGCATGTAGAGATACCAAGTGACACAATCATAAGAGATCTGATCAAGATCTAATGATGAATAGTGCAAGATAAAAACCTAGTTAATCCATAAATATTGATGGTGCATATTTAGTCAATATTGAAAGGGTGCACAAGATGAGTTCAACATGTTTGAAGTTTAATAATTTGTAAAAGGTAAAGATCAGGACTATATAAGGATCTAATGGTGAGTGGTTATTCATACAGATGTAGATCTATGATGAGTATGAGTCAAAGAGATCAAAGTGTGTAATGTCTACGCTAGTTAAAGTCTAAGATACTCTTGAATAGATTGATGGAGTGCATTTGTTCCAAATTGTTAGGAATTAGTGAGATGATGAAAAGTGATTGATGTTTAATAGTGATTATTGGAGTTTGAATATTCAAATTAATTAAGGAAAATTAGTGCTTAGTTTTTGAGCTATATATTTTGATCTAGGAGGAATTAGAAGGTGTAGTAAAAAAGCAAAGTTGTAGAGGACTTTAAGATGCATCTAGAGAACCTAGTTAAAAGGTCTAAATGTTTGTATAGTTAAAGGTATTGAGATATAAATTTCACTATGTGTTTAACCATGTTTTGTAAGTGACCTAAGAAGGATATTTGAGTTTTTTTAATGATATTTGGATGTTTCAAGAGGACTGAGCTATTGGAGAGTATTTTAGACTCCCTGAGGATGATCTATATGGATTTTAGTGGTTTGAATAATCCATATTCATTATGAAAAAATACTTAGAAGTTGATTGTGTGTTCATTTATGGTGTTTTTGTGTATAAGGTCAAAGATTGATCTATTTAGCTTTAGAATAGGAGTGTTGTGATGAATATGATCATTTGAGGATGTTTAAGGGGTTATGGGGAGTGGACCTATGCTTTTTAAATTGGTCTTATGTTTTTTTAATACTTGATGAAGTGATAAATGGGTGAATAGGTCACCATGAGACCTATAAGGGATACTAAGGCCTAATTGAAAGGTGTGGCTACTTAAGTGTGACCCATAATTGATATGGCCAACCTGTGACAGTGGTATTGAGCTATGTTGGATATCTTAAGGGCTAAGGCATATATTATGGCCAACTAAGAAGATAATAATCATGAAGGCTCTATTAAAGTTGAAATCAAAGATGATGATTTTTAGACTTATAAGTAGGGGATCTGAGTAGAAGAAGAGATGTGATAGACCTGAGAGAAGAGGTATGTGTGAGAGTTATGGAGTGAAGGAAAAGGTGTGTGCCCAGTGGATGGGTTGTAGAGTAGAGCAATTTGATGACTATGTGTATGACCTATAGGTCATATTTATAATGTCAAGGATAATGCTCTTGTAGGTTTGAAGATTGAGGATGAATGAAGAGGTCTAGAGTGATCCAAAATGATGTTCTGTATACCTTGAGTGTGAGGGAATGATAGATGGCTTATGTGTAATATTGGTGGTTGATTTGAGAGGTAGATCAGAGTGTGGACTCTATGTATGACCATTTGGTCATGTTGTTAAGGTTGTGATAGAGTTATTATTGAGTAGTGTAGTGTGATACAAAAGGTAGTTTTGGATATTTATAGTTATGTGAAGAAGTGAAGAGGGATGTTATATTGTATCTCCATCATATTAGTAGGCAATCGTGATTAGAAGATATTCATTTCATAGGTGTTGGGAGGGTGCTCAACATCTAGGTTAGAAGGACTTGAAAAATAGGTGGTCAAAAGGACTTGATCATCTTAAGGGTAGGTGCTCCTTGTGAAATAGGTGTTTCACTAAATTCAGTCAGAAGGACTTGACCAATATGTGGTTAGAAGGACTTGATCATCGTAGGGGTAGATGCTCCATGTGAAATAGGTGTTTCACTAAATTTTAGTAAAAAAGACTTGACCAGTCTCATGTTTGTGATCATCTTATAGGATAAGTAGTCCATGTGTTTATAGGCTTGAAAGAGGGTTTTATTCCCAAAGAGAGTTTCCCACATAGATCTTATGTTATGTGTGTGATCTTGCATTATATTAATTGTTCATTGCTATAAACATATTGTATGCTTCATGAATTATTGTATTGAATGCTTAAGTGTTTGAAGGGTTTGAAAATTGAATTGGATTGTTTTCCACCACTGATTCACACCCAACCCTTTCAGTGATTGTCCATAAATATATATAATACCCATCTCTATCCCATATATAATACCCATATATAATAGTCTATTTTTGTCCATCTTATTACAATTTATATAATGCATACATCTTGATTTTGTATATAATACCCATTATATTGTATATAATAGTGTATTGTTATCCATTTTATAAAAAAAAGGAAAAGAACTAATAAACTTGTAGCTCGTTATATTACAATGTTTATGTTTTTTTAGCAATGGATAGAAATAAATTTAAAAGGAAAGGAACCAATGAACTTGTCAAGATGAGATTGATTGAAATTTTGAGTGTAGATTGTGATTCCAATAATCAAACTTTAGGTAACATCCCTTCATATGACTAGATGTTCATTTATTTTGTTAGTGTCATATACTTACTAAATATCCATGGTTTTGCTTCTTGCAGATTCTGAAATTCTAAATCCCAATCCACCAATAAATTTTGTGGATCAATATGAAATTATTAAATAAATGAATGCAAATGTGGATCATGAATTTTGAGAATGCAAACTAAGGCATTTGAAGAGTAGGTTGGATGTATGAGATCAATGGTAAAAATCTAACAAAGATAGGGAGGACAACATGAAGGAAAGCATTGAAGGAATGGATATAACCATATCATCTCTAGAAAATGAGAACATAGAGCTAAATATTTGTATTGAATGTATAAGGAAATAAAAACTATAGGATTAGATGTGGCTTGAGGATCAAAGTGCATTAGTGAGAGTATAAGAAGTTGTTGCAAGCACTAGGTGTATTATTTTAGAAGTACATGATTATAGGAACATAAGACAAAATAAGCTTTATTCAGAAGAGAACAGAGTGTGGACAAAATTTTTAGTCCATTGCATGACTTTTCTAACATTAACTCCCACTGCATCCGTGCTTCCTAACTCCAATGATGATAATAATGACCATAATTAGTGTGTTCCTTTACTATGGGTCATTTCACTGTAGTTGTTGAATTTACATCTATATGGTGTCTTTATATATATATAGACACTAAATCTAAATTATTTAGAACCTTAGTCTTGTACATTTGGTAAATACTCATCACGGTCATACCTTTTATTCTAAAACCTTATTATTTCCAAAATGCTTGCATTCATTACCTCTTTTTGAAAAATTACTTATCTCTTAGTCTAACCATGGTTAATCTAATGAATGGGCCTTCTATAATGTGAAAAATACTCTAAACCTAATCATTAACCATCTCTATCAGTTTTAGACATGTACCTATTTTCTAGTTTCTTAAATACTTGCATCCTAGCTAGATGTTTATGTTGATGTAGGTGTACCTTTTCCAACTAAGTGTCAAGTGCCCAAAAGTCATCCAATTTTCAAATGAAACATATCCTTATGATCAACATAAATGCTTTAGTGTGAAATATTTTTAAAATATATTGGTATATATAATATCAACCCTCATTCATTCTTCACCTAAAAAATACCAAGAATTCATAGGGAAACTTACCAAAAAGAACTAAATCAAGCATTCAAGTAAGAAAACATTCAATATTCATCCCTATTTATATATCATTCATAATATTAGTATCCACATAGGTCTAAATTACTAAAGGAGCATCCCATGAGCCATATTTTATGAATTACAAGATAGGTCACTATATATACTTATTTATCACACATTGCATCCTTCTACACACACAAAGCAAGACATAGGGGAGAAATACATAATTTCAAGGCCCTATTTGGAGTCTTCACTATTTAGGTAGTTCTCATTGATAGATCAGTCCTTGGGGTAGCTAGATACTATGTGCCCACTAACCTATTTTTTCCACTGTCACTCCAAGGATGAGAAATCTAGGGTTTGATCATTTTACAAAGAGAAATAACATATTTACATGATCTAAATACATTAGAGGAAAGGTGAAAAAAACCCTGGAAGGATCCAATTGGTCACATCCAAATCTAGTTAGTATTATGTATGGGATAACTGCATCTAGTTTAGACACTTGCATTGATGCAACTATCTAGATCTAATGTAAGAATTTGAGTATATAGAATGAAAAATTATAGAATTTGATGAATCTTAAAAGATCCCGATCTAGTCCACATCAATCTTGTTTTAACCTAGATTTACATACACACAATAAACCAAGTATTACTATTTTTAATTCATTTCAATATCAATCAATATCTTTACTTTATATTTTTGGCATATATTAGTATTTAAATTTAGAATATTATATATATAAATTTATAAGCTAATTGACCTATTATATATATTTTTATCACCCTTGTGCGTATTTATTTATATATTCTTAACCCTAGATAACCCCTCATATCAAATTTAGTGTTAAACATTTAGGGTTAAAATTTAGGGTTATTTGTTCCATGTTGGTAGATAACATATCATTTATTTCAATATACACACATGTTTCATGTATATTTTGAGTATGATTTAGACATAACCAGTAACATCATATATGGACATATGGATGTTGGGACTTCCCTCTACTCACATCATCAGTACATTTGGGTCACCAAATTATTTGATCATGATACACCTAAGTTATATTATTCTATTATCATTTCCATTATCATGTTTGAACTTGTGTATTTACACACATCTTTGTCCATGCATATCTCTTATAATGTACTTGATATGTTATGTATTTAATATTTTTTAACCCATATATCTAGAGACTAGTATGATATGCTTATGTTAGTTTATTATGATTAGATGCTTTCCTTTTTTTACTTCCTTAAGTGTCTTACCTTATTTTATATTTTCATGCATTGTATTTCTTATTCGAGCATTTGAATATGATCCATTGATTTTGGCCCTCATTCCTTTATTTACTTATTGTGATAGTTACACATGTCATATTTTTTTATGTGTACATTTGAATATGTCATTTTATACTTTGTGGACATTTTGACTAAGTCATATCCCTTTGATTTTATGACATTTGAATATGCCCCTTATATGAGGTCTCCTCAGACCATTACCTTTTATTTTTATTTTGAGTGCTCTTATGTATGTGCTTGATTATTTTATGATATTTTATTACTCTCTAAACATTGTCATGATTTACACCATGCATATTAGGAATTTATGTGATCACATACTATGTACCTCATTATTATATCTAACTAGACATGTTACACCTACGTGTTATTGATCCATACACACATTATACAGTTATATTATCCTTTTGAGGTAAGGTAACTACCATTTTATAATTACCCACCTAAAAATGGGGGGATATTAGTGGGGGAATGTAATAGAGTCATGAATTCCACACTTTTCATAATTTTAGATTATAGTGGGGGCATGTTATGGAAATATATTATCCACACTTACACTAGTTCTTAGATTCTATAGATTCAGTGGGGTCATGTCATGGGAATATGTCCTCCACACTTGAAAAACTATGAAATTTTGCTAAATTTCATAGTTATATGGTTGAGATACACTCATAATTATATGGTTTAGATATACATTAATGGAAAAATTCTATACATTGGTTCCATTATTATACCCAAATTTTAGCATTAGACATATATGAGGTGTATATGCCATACAAAGGGCACCTTAAATTATAAAATCAAATCAATTTCCAAATTTATAAATACTACTATGGGTTGTTATCATACATAGGATGGACTTTTAAAAACTTTTATTGAACCAATCTATTGTAATAGTTTGTTCAAATTTTGGTAAGATTGAGGTGATTAAATCACTAAATATTACCAAATTTATAAGTTAGACTTGATTAAATCATATAACTTCACAAAATTTATAGGATGGAGTCATTAAATGATCCAATCTCACCATATATATTATTTAATTTAATTGGATCACTCACACTCACCATGTTATAATTAGGATTGGGTTGCATGATTGAGATAAACTTAATGGTCATGTGGAAAATCACATTTTCACCAAGTTCTAGGGATTGTATCCTCTAATATGTATGTATGTATGTACGAATTTTTAGGTTTATAAATTTTTTTAATCTCATCTCTAAGGATTCATAATAAATCATCTCTTTAAATCAAATTACCAAAAATTAAGATAGTTGCATTGATACACAGGTGTACTCCTAACCTTACTCTCTTTCTTTCAAGTATTTGAAATTATTTAATTTTCATATTTCATACATTGATTATATACTATAACATGTTCTTGGTTGTAGGTCAATCACCAAAAAATCACTCAATTTGGGCTCATGAAAATTAAATGTGTGTTGTACACACCTAAGTACGCATTTCTTTTCCTTTAAAATAGAAATTTCATTACTAGATTAAAGGGGCTAAATGTAGACACTAAATCTTTATTATATAACACCTCAATTTTTTACATTTGTAAAATACCTATCATCATTGTACCCTTCAATT
The DNA here is from genome assembly GCA_037957365.1 of Torreya grandis. Lineage (NCBI taxonomy): Eukaryota > Viridiplantae > Streptophyta > Pinopsida > Cupressales > Taxaceae > Torreya > Torreya grandis. Next base: position 696,716 of record JARHVA010004652.1, read on the forward strand.
ATAAGATCTTCCCACTACCAAAAGGGTCATTTTCACTAGCTATATGTGTTAAATTGATTATCTCTTAGTCTAACCAATGTTATTCTGATGACCAAGCCTTATATATTATGCAAAATGATCTAAACCTAATCATTATATGTCTTTGCCCATTTTTCACTTGTACTTATTTTCTATCTTTCCAGACACTTGCATCCCAACCAGATGCATACATTGATGAGGAGTCCCTTTTAAAACTCATCATGGTTGGCCTATATTTCATCCAATTTATAAATTTAATGTATCCTTATGGTTGGCCTATATTTTTTAGTCTTAGATATTTTCAAAAAGGATGGGTATATATACAAGATCAACCCTCATTCATTCTTCACCTAGAAAACACCAGTAACTCAAAAGGAAACTTACCAAAAATCACTCAATCAAATATTCAAGTGGGAAATCCTACACTATTCATCCCTATTTACATATTAGTTATTGGAGTAATATCCCTATAGGTTTGAAATACTGAATGAGCACCCCATGAGCCATATTTTCCAAGTTATAAGCTAGGTAATTATATGTACTTGCTTATCACATATTGCATCTTTATTCACACACAAGCCAATAGATAAGGAAAATTACATAAGTTTGAATTCCTCTTTAGAGTATTGGATATGTAGAAAATGCCCATTAATAGAGGGGTCCTTGGGATAGTTCGACATCGTGTGTCTACTAACCCATTTTTTTCACTATCACTCCAAGGGTGAGTAATCTTGGGTTTATTCATTTGAAAAAGAGAAAATCCTATGTGCATGATATAGATCCTATGTGTCTACTAATCCAGTTGGTGGAATCTAGATCCATTTAATTTTTAATATAATAAACCTACATCTAGTTCAGACACTAGTTTTTATGCAACTATCTAGATCTCACATAAGCATTTGAGGCCATAAAATGTAAAATTCTATAATTTTATAACTGATCTAGGATCTTTATCTAGTCCACTTCCATCTTGTTTCAACCCAAATTTACATGCACACAATAAACTAGATAAGTATTCTTGTTTTCAATTCATTACAATATCAATCAGTGGTTGTACTTTTTATTTTTGGCATATTTTAGTAGTTAAATTCATATTACATTTTATATAAGTTTGAAATTTTTTCTTGTTATAAATATATTTATCACCCTTGTGCTTATTCATTTCTATATTCTTAAGCCTAGATAATCCCTCATATCAGATTTAGGGTTAAACATATGTATGTATGTATCACTCTTGTTTGTGAAAATTTTAAAATATGAATATCCATGCCTCAAAACAAAGTGAAATTTGAAAAAATTATTAAAACCATGTGTGTTGAATTTATTAACTAAAATAATGGTTTGTAGATATTGAAAACATTATTTTCCTATATATCCAAGCCAAAAATATTTTCAAATTAAAAAAAAAAAATGAAAGTAGTTGTGAATCTTTACAAACTTTTATATTTCAATCAATTTTAATGTTTTCCACATGTATAGCATTGAACTTTATAAGGATTCAATATTTTAAGACATGTAACATTTCATTACAAAAATAAGGACACCCAAGTAACTTCAATTCAACTTTTATAGATCATGCTTCATGGAAACTATTATTGTTCTACATCTTTTTTAGCTATTTTGTCCAACTCATATTGAAAACTAACATGATTTGATCACACTTTACATTTTTAAGGGAATTAGGCTTATTCATTTTCTAGTGGTGCATACCTGTTGATTTCCATTTTCTCCACAAAATCTCTTTAATATCATATACTAGTCCCATAACCATTTTCTAAACATTAGAAAGGATGTGCATGGGGATGATTCACCTCACCATTATTGAAAATTGACTTATATCTATACCTATTACAACCATCTTCAACAATATTCTTAAAGAGTGATAAGTGTTTTTTTTATAAATATACAGATCATGAGAGTTTATGGATCATTGGGGTCATCCACATCACCAACAAAATTTTCATTTACAAAAACATCAACAACATTGTCATGGAAAAGGTTAGCAAAATTGCTATTGACATCATCCTAAACAATCCATAAATGGATGCTTGTCAATAACCATATGAAAATCCATGAAAAACATTTAAAATGTCAACAAAATTAAAAAAATAAAAAACAATACACAAACAATACTTACATGGGCATGAACATTACTAGTTGAATAAAATGTAACATTGATTCTTGACGAAAATTCACTTCCAAATTTCTTTCTCAATTCACCTATTTTCACCATATGCTTTCACACATGGCCTTGGGTTGACCACATGCATTTGCACATTGAAAAATGTTGAATAATTATTATAACCTTGTAAAAAAATTCTTCTTTGCTTTGGATTCTCACCCATGCCACATCAAGGTCAATCTTGCTAAACATCACACTGCCATTAGGGATGCTTTTTGAATTCATCCATGACTTGCTCTCTCTAATTGCTCAAGCTTGAATTTCATATAAAACCCATTATCCTTAAACATTTGGTTCCACCAATAATACACAAATACAATAGACACCAACTTCTTCACCTACCAATCCACTCTTAAATAGGTATAGACCTTGATTTCATTTAGAAAAATGTGCTTTAGATGAGAGTGATATAATTATATGGAATTTATTTATCTCTTGACGCACATGGATAATTATATACAAACATCTTTTCCACATGCCAATATAGTGGAATCATGTATATGTCCAATAATTGATGAATAATTCTTGAGCCATATATTATTCCATAAGCATGTTTGCACCACAAATCACTACATCCTCATTAGGAGAATTGTGTATTATTTTGCATAGGCTTATAAACATTATCTTCCTTGTTTAAACATCATTCACCTTTAAAATAAAATTATCCAGTGACACTCTCCTCGCGTGCCAACTACAGAGGTATACCTCATAATGAAACACTTCCCTGGACTCACATTGACAAATTAAACATAACTAAATTAGAAAATAAAGTATTGTTTTTAGTGACAATAAGGAATATTTATAATATAAATTGTCTCACCTTACCTAATATCAATAATTTTAGTGAGAGCATCATCCACCATGAAATCATTTGGTTTCCATTCCAGCATGTGACAATGTGTACTAATATCCATGATGTTAGGTCCAGAATTGTATCCCTAGACATCAACACCCATGAAATATTAATTCCATTATGCATACTATCAAATAAATCAAATGTGTGCAACATGAACTACATCAAAAAACACAAACATAATTCTTATACAATAACAAGTGTGGAGTTTCAAATTTAGAGATTCATAAGTAACTTTTGCACATTTACCCCATACTTAGAGTCCATTTAAATTATATTATTGTGTGCATAATTAAAAATCCACAAATTTTTTTGAGGAATATGGATGCCTAAGACAAAGAGTTGCTTCTTTATTCCTATTTTTTCAAATTATTCATACATAAATACTTTTTCAATAATTTTACTGACAAATGTTCTAACACGATCTACATCATTATGTTAAAATTTTTATTCTACTTCCTTCATCCTTCTATAAATATTTTGTATTTTTTCATTAGTAATGAAATTATCCCTCTCCATCAAACCTTCAAACAATGTAATTTTTCCATAGATCATATCATGATGATTTTGGTGAACAAGTTCAGGGTTCAGGCCCAACAAAAATAATCTCTCCACCCAATCTTTCAATGCATCACTAATGAATAGATTCATATTATAATTAATACCCATAAATTAATTTATCTCTTGCCCATGGAAAACCATGCCCCATTGATCCATATGGCCCATGTTGTGATACATAATCAAAACTTGTTCTTGAATCTTCATCAACACATAGATAGAAAAGTGACATTGGCATCCATGACATAAATGCTTATGACTAGGTTGATTGCTAGTAATAACCTTTGAAATAGTTGAAATGTCATAATGCATGTCATTTTTGGACCTATAATCCTTGAGGCCATATGTACACCAATAGCTATATTAAACATTTATAAATTAAAATAAAATAAAAATTCCAATTCATATTTTAGAAAAAAAAACTATTACAAGACATGATACCCATACTATGTATTGGAGATATATATCAATATTAAATTTATTCAAGTCATGAAACTAGATTGAATGTATTATCATCGATACATAAGGTATTGGTTACCCCAATCTCTTATATTCACCATTTAGGAAGTTGTCTATATGATCTCTTTGTATTCAGGGAACAATATCTTTATCATTACCTATATTGTACTCCACCTCACTACACTCAAATTCATTGGAAGATAAATCCCTTAGACATGGATTTTACGCTATAAAAGATAAAAATCTCTTCCACTTGGATGTCATCTATGAAGTATACAAGCCAAAAAACTTATTAATTTCTTCATAAACAAGGGGCATTGGTAAACAATTAACATTCATAAATAAGCAATATTGATAAATAATTAACATTAACAAACAATGGGTAATGATAACAATATGAAAATTTATGCAAAACAAAAAAATTACCAAACATATGCATTGATATGTTGTCCTGAATTCATACAATGTAACAACTTATAAATGCATAAGGACCATTTAACAACTTCCTTATAGAAATTGGCACATTCCATATTTATCATGGATGATTTGTTTGTAATGTTAAGTTATCTTGTATTCATGTTTTCAATATATTTTCAAAGATAATACAAAATATATAAAAAACATTAAATTAAAATATTTTTGTTGGCACTTTTAATGGGTTCAGTAATAAGAGAGTGAATCCCAAATTAGGGATTCAAAAAAATTTGTAAAGTGATACTTCCAAAATTTATGTGCTAAGTGATTACATCCTTGATAAAAGTCCCATCCTTAATAAACTTACATGAAATAATTTCTTACCAATAGAAACACTTGGTGATGGTGCAATCATTATCATCAATTGATATTTTCAACCATTATTATCTTAACCACTTGTAGTAAGAGATACTAGTATCACTTGTAACATTAAAGTATCATGAAAAAAACTTTCAAGAGAATAAATAAATTTTCATTTATTTACAAAATTGATTACAAGTTCACATGGTAAATATTATCTACTAAGAGATAGCCCTAATTTCATTGCTTTTACATACAATATTTTTCTCCTTCCTACTCCCCATGAAATACCCCAATATCATGCATATAACACATAATGGAAATATAAAAAATAAATACAAATAGTTTACATAAGCTAACAAGTATGTCGTCTTGAGTCCTCATAAACTCAACAATAGAGTTGCATGTTGGGAATCTCATAATATCTGAGTTGGTATCATTAGAAACATGTCTTGGTCTTAGTGCCATTGATGGTGTGTGTTTTTCATAATTTGTATTCAAATTTGACTTAAAAAGTGATAAAAGAGACTCATTAATAGTGTCTTGGAATTACATAAGTGTAGAGACCACACTATTAACACTAGATGAAGTACCAACACTAATTGGTCTACCCCACCTCATCACTTCTTTCACATTCCTAATATCTTGTACATATTTGATCTTCACATAGATCATTTTTTGCACAAGTGGTATTGCATGTAAATAAAGTGTGTTCAACTTCTCATCTCTTACACAAATCTATTATTGTAGGTTTTTTCCCACTATGTGGTTTTAACTACATGGTCAAATTAGCTTGCTTAGGTTAATAATAGGTCATTAAGGGAAATGTGTTTTAAGGTATTATCTAATTATGATTTGAGTTAGTTAACTTTTTGAGTGACCTAATTCTTCACTATATAACATACCTTCCTATGTACTTTTTAGCTAATGAATGAATGAATGTTGATGATTTTTTTTGTTGTGAAGACAAACTTCTTCCATTTTGAGTTGTTCTTCAGATTTCACTACTCCATATAGTTTTAGATTTGTGCATTCGATCCTATCTAAATAAATCCTTGATTATGGCCGACTCTGACATAGTATAAGATATTTTCTAGTAGTTTAATGCCATAGCCTTTATTTTGAGATATAGCATTCTATCTTGTTTAGTGTTTTTCATTGATTTTAGTTTTTAAGGGTTTGGTGGGGTATCTATAATATATATGCAAATTTTCATAAATTAAGTCTCAATGAAAAATGGATAGCATCATTGAATTTCTAAGGTATCAAAACCCTAGATTCAATTGTAAACATAATCGAGTTTTGTGACAATTAGTTTTTGACCATTTTGGAGGGTTTAAATATATTTTATTTAATTCTACAAAATCCATACATTTGGTGACTTTGATGAAAAACCATTTTTGGGTTTTTCTAGATTTTTCAAAAAACTTGGTGAATCCTTGTTATTTTTTGTGGAATTCATACCATATATGCATATCAAATTATTTTTTAGATTTGGTGGAGTTTATACCCCCTTATAATAATTTTGGTGAGTTTTTTTACCTTTAGTAGACATTTCCACCTTTGCAATTAATTTTAGCAATTTATATTAGTTGGTGGACTTTTCTTAGCATAAAAACAAATATGGGCAGACATTTGGGTGGTTCCAAGAAAATAGGTTAAAAATTGACCCCTCTATGAGCAACTTGGTCAAAACTTGACCCTCTTGTTAGGATACCTAGGAGACTCTAATGAGACTACAAAAAAACCTGATGGACTCTAAAGACCCTTCCTACATACCCCATTGACTCTGAATACCATGATTGCAGACCTTTAAAATTTGATAACCCTACTTGTAAAACTCTTAGACTCTAACGACCTTGCTAATAACCCTAGCAATATCCAATAACCATGTGTGTAGACTCATCAAAACATGGTGACCCTTTTAACAACCACTATAGACTCTGTGAAACATATGAGAAACCCTAGGTTACAGGAATAAAATGACCTCTATCTGAGCACACTCTAATTTTTCCACCCTTTTTGAACTCAATGATGTCCACAATGGCATAAAATTGAATCCAATGAAGCTCATCATAGCCCTTAGCCCTTGGTCACAAGGGAGTTTATCCCTTGATCACAACCAAATGAAGGTGGCTTAACTTTTCCTCAAAAAATTTGGAACAAACTTTTGTACACCCAAAATTTATGCGAAGTGAAGAATTATTTCTTACAAGGAATAAACATTTAAACTCACATAACTTTTATCCTATAACTCTTTTTCAGGCATTATTTTTTTGAAAGTGCAATTTTTTTGAGATCTACACTTTGGTAATATTCTCATGCCTTGTAAATTGAACATATATAGATTTATAGGGTTGCATATCAATTTTTTTTGGCACACTCAATTCAGTAGATACTTCCTTTCTACACCATGGATCAGACTCATGTTCCACTTTTTACACCATTAAACTATCATGAGTGGAGAACCTAAGTTAAAATATTCTTGAGGAGTAAAGGTTTACACTGAATCACAATGGCTATAGAAAAAGAATCAACACTTGATGTAGATAAGGTAAATTAGTTTAACATAAATGATTAATCTTATGGTCTTTTATGCCTATATATGTCTCTCAACCTATTATTTCATATTGAATATACAACTACTCCTAATGAATTCTAGACCACATTGGAATTTTTTTTTGGAAAGTAGGACATAATGAGAGGTCATGAGTTGGATAATGAGCTCATCAGTTTGATCCTAGGTAATTTTGATACTATACATGACTTCTTCACAAAGTTAAAATCACTCAGGTTATAGTTGAAACTATGTGGCATTGACAAAAAAGATGATCAGTTGATTTTTTCCATCCTTTCTAAATTATGATCTTATTATTATGTTTTTATTTCTACCTTCTATGCCACCAAGTGTTCTATTGGAGCTACATAAACCATTCCATCCTTAAATGAATTTACTGCTAACTTGATTTGGGAGTAAGACAAGCTTATTTAAATAGATACAATGAATTCATCTAAATCGTATGCCTTAATTGTGAGTCATGATAAGTAGAAAACTTCTAGAAATAAGGATAAGAAATAGAAAAAGAAAGACTTTGAGTATATAAAGGGACATAAATATGATGCTAAGTCAAAATCATCAAAATATTCCTCCTCTTCAGATGATAAACCCAAGAAAGAGTGACTCACATGTTCCCACTATAATAAATCTAGGCATGATGAAACCAGATCCATGAAGAAGCATATTAACCAACTAACAAAGATTCTCAAGAAGTAAAATATCAGTGTCCCTGATTCTACCAATCAGAGTTCATCAGTGCAAGAGTCTTCTAAGGCCAAAGATAGTAGAAAGGGAAAAGATAAGTATAAAGCATTTGTTATAGTTGCATCCTAGTCTTCCACATGGGTAATTGATTTTGGTGCATCACACCACATGGATTCATCATAGGACCTTTTATCATCCTTGGAGACTTATTCTATGCCTTCCATCTTATTAGGTGATGATACTTCTATAGATTTTAGTTGGAGAAGATTTGTTCAAGTGAATGATGGAACATTTCATGATTTTTTATGTGTTCCCTCATTATCCACCAATCTCATGGCTATTTATTAGATCATTCACATTTATTTGGGAAAGAGAGTTAAGTTCACACCTAGTTCAATAATATTATGGGAGTAGATAGTGAATCCAAAGTTGCATTTAGAAAAGTAGATCACTAATCATGACTATATACTTTTTCACATTTTTCTCTTGATCAACCATCTACCACACTACTCACTCATTCAGATGAGTGAGTAAATTATGACATGACCAATTAAGCCATATCAACTATCACTGAACAACTTAGTCATTATGACATAGTTTTAGGGTTGTCACGTGTTCATTTTTTAGAAAACATTTTCCATGGTTTCATACTTAGTAATAACCCTAAGAATAAGTATGACAAACCCAAATTATAGAGTTACATAAATATTGGAGCTAGTTCATAGTGACTTTTTTAGACAATTTCCAGCTACTTCATTGAACAAGACCAAATACATGCTTACTTTCATTTATGAAATTTTAAGCTATATTTGGGTGTAATTTATTAAGTATAAATTTGAGGTATTGAATAATTTTTACAACTTCAAAGCACTTGTATAAAAAAATAGGTAATTCTATCAATATTTTATGCACAAATAATGGTGGTGAGTATCCAAGTAACCATTTTGAAAAAAATATCACTTTAGATGGGATTGAACTAAAATATAAAGTTCCATATATTCCTAAATAAAATGGTGTTGTAGAGTTAAAGAATAATATCTTAAAATAACAAATGGATTCTATACTCTAAGTCTCTTACACCTCAATATTAGTCTGAGGCCATCAACTATGCTTGTTACATCCATAACTGAGTTCCTCCCACAACATTGAAGGGATTCACTCCTTTTTAATCTTAGAGTGGTTAGAAACCAATAGTGAAGTACTTCCAAGTGTTTGGATATCCTACTATGGCCCAGATTTTGAAGAAGAAACATAAGGCATTACAACCTCATATCAGCTTTGCATCTTCATGGGATATCTTAAGGGTGTTAAGGGATACACGATTCTCTATCCCAATAATCATGATTTATTCATTGAGATAAGTGATCACTTTTAGTAGGCTCATTCAGACTTTTCATGTGATATTCCTCCCTCTTCCTTAGATGCACTAGGATTTGATAAAAGTTATAATGATTCAAATCTTCCTGAGTAACTTCTTGATGATCTAGATTCTTCTTCTAGTTCTGATGATGAGACTAGTGATGAGGACTCACCTCCTCCTCCTAGAATATCTTTAGAGGATTATGAATCTCCTTCTAACTCTCCAACATATAGTACTATTGGGAATAGATAGAAACTCCAAAGTGTTGACCAATGGGTTAAAGATCCATTAGATAATAGGTAAACTCATTCACAATTCCAGAATGCCCCACATTCTTTCATTCTTCTAATTTATAAATATATCATGAAGCATTAGGCACTCTTGAGTTGGATAATTATATGGAATATGGGTATGGTTCCTTGAAGGTAACAACACTTGGGATTTAGTCCCTCTTGCTAAGGGAAGAAAATGTGTTCGATGTAGGTAGACCTTTTGAAGTAAATTTGTCACAAATGGGTCTGTAGACAAGTTAATATCATGCTTTTTAGCAAAGGGTTTTTCTCAAGTACCTAACATTGACTATACTAAGATGTTTTCCTTAATGTCCAAAATGAACTCAATCTGACTCACTCTTGCCATTATCATATCACATCATTGGGATGTTCATCAGATGCATGTGAAGAGTTCCTTTCTTCATGATGACCTCAAAGAGGAAATATACATAGAGCAACCACAAGGATTTGTGGAATATTCCTCCTTATTTTTCAAATTTCAATATATATATATATGGCCTTAAACAAGCTCCTCAATATTGGTATACCAAAATGGACTCATTTCTTCTTTTGATTGGGTTCATTAGATTCCATTATGATATGAATTTATACATTTTATGATAGGAAGATTCATTGTTTATTATATTTCTTTATGTGGATGACCTATTGATCACATGGTTTTTTTCATCCACCATCACAACAGTGAAACTATCTGATAAGTTATAAATGATAGACTTGGGCTTTTTGCATTACTTCCTTGGGATTGGTATTTTTATTTTGACTCTATAATCACTATTGCATAATCCAAATATGCTCTTGGTTTTCTTGTACGATTTAACATGGATAACTATAAGCCAACTCCAACTACCTTTATATTTAGTGTGAATCCTAAGGTTGATTGTCCATATCTTTTGGTAGATGCTACCTCATATCAACAACTTGTTGGAAGTTTCATATACCTTACGCACACTAGACCTAATATTTTATATGTAGTGGACATGGTCTATAAATTAATATAGGAACCACATGAGTTACACTAAAAAGTAGCTAAGATGATTATCCACTACATTCAGGATACTCATAATTCTAAGATTCACTATGAAGTAGGTATCAATGTTGAATTTATTGGTTATATAGATTCATATTGGGTTGGTAATATTTAGAATCATAAGTCTACTTCAGGGTATAGTTTCTCTCTTAGTTTATGTCTGATTAGTTGCAAACAAAAAATAGAATGTTATTATTTTATCTTAAATTAAGGCAAAATTTAAAGGAGTTATTAAATTTTTCACTAAGGCTATTTGGAGTTAAGAGATTTTCACTGAGTTTGGCATTTAGTTTTGATGACCAATAATCATCTTCTATGACAATCAAAGCACAATCTAGATCTATAAGAATATGTTCCTCCATTAATGAACCAAACATATTGATATTCACATGCATTTCATTTGGGATATCATCCATGAGGAAGTCATTAATCTCCACTACATCCAAACAATAGAGAAAATTATGGATATATTCACCAAACCCTTCATTAATAATAAGTATATGTAATAACCCGACTAGATTTTACTAAAATATATTAATATATTTTTTAAATTAATTACACATATTCATCATATAATTTCACCATGAGAAACATATCTAGTGATGTTAAACTAATTTTATTAGTTTAGTTACCCAAAAAAATTATAGCTAATCCACTTAGCCAAGGATCACCATGCATAGATATATAAATCATGAAAAATACTAAATAACCAATAAATACTATATCATATCATGAAAAAAATAGTAAAAATTCATCCATGGCTAATACAACATTATAGCCACTACTATATAGGTGTAATGTATTAAATTTATAGTCTTTAGTAGTACATAAAAATATTTCAAATGATAAAAAATGATACAAAGCTCTACAGAGTAGAGTCTCTCTGACTCAAGAGTCTCTACAACTCAAGTATCAATCTATAATATCAAGCATAGTCCCTAGTATAGTACTCTATCTATGAGGGAGAGCATCATTCGAGCTCCTTTCCACACCAACCACAAACCATATATACTTTTCACTATCTCCAAAATAAAGGGATGGCCCTCCCTTCATGGATGGGTAGATAATGATGGTGCAGGAATCTAGAGTAACAAACTAGAACATGTATTTTGAAGATATCTAATACATAATGTGTACCATAAATAAACCCATTCTAATATGATATCACACAAATATGAAAACTATATCAATATATGAAATGAAAATATTTATCAAACATTATTTTGGCCAAAATTTTCAATAATAAATGATCTCCAGGAGTAGTCAAGTTCATAAACACCCCTCGATCAGGTTACACCTCATCTTGCATTGATGGTGATAATTAAGATAGTAAAATTTATCCGCTACTTATTTAGGGTCATAAATGTGAGATTCACTAAAAAATATAATAATATAAAAAAACCAATAGATTCATTTATAATAGTTCATTTTAACTAATGAAAATCAAGCTAAGTATATAAATATATAATATATTCATTTAATCTATCAAATGAAATGAATTCATACATCTAGTTTATTACTAAATAATAAATAGAATCCAAACAGTCTTAAACATACCATCCAGGTATGATCACATCAAAACTACCAATTACCTAAAATACTAAGTAAATTATAATTTTATTTCTCCATGAAACAACAGTATATCACAAGCTCATTTATTGTTTATATTCCATATATAAACAAAATCTAGTCTACAACATCATAAATACTATATATTTAAACTCTTAAATACATTATTTTAATGATTATATCTATAACATTAAAATATATAACAAGAAATCATTTACACACCATATGGTGATAATATTTTTATGCACAACACAGCTGAGTATAAAAATACACACACACACACACACACACACACACACACACACACACACACACACACACACACACACACACACACACACACACACACATTGTATGGTGCTATAATGTTATTCAAAGATTTATAAATGTGTGTGTGTGTTTGTGTAATTGGTAAAATATATAGTTGTGGACTGTGTCATAAATAAGATTTGATTATACCATATATATATATATATATATATATATATATATGGTATAATCAAATCTTATTTATGACACAGTCCACAACTATATATTTTACCAATTACACACACACACACACACATTTATAAATCTTTGAATAACATTATAGCACCATACAAAAATCATGATGTATATAGTATACTCCTAAGATAACATCCACTATCAAAAATAGTAGATTATTCTATATACTCAATATATATATATATATATATATATATATATATATATATATATATATATATTATAAAATAGCCTCACAACCATTTTATTAAACTAGATAAATCCAATACTTTTGTTAAAATGAAACACAAAAAATTACATACACAACCAGTAGTTCATACCCCAAACCTTTTAATCATAAATCATAATCCCATCAAATTAATTTTACATTTACATTAAATGCATATAATCAAAACATACACTCAACTGAACTATGCCCAAATTGGGTCTTTTGATATAATATCACAAAACCTTTTTATGCACAACATAAAAGTGTATACCCAATCTTATTAATAACTCATAATAAAATCAAAGTCTAGCTCAAGTATACAATCATTACACATAATTATGTTAATTAAATGTGTATTTCCAATATTATACATTCAACTAAAATCATTGTTCTACCAGCTCCATATTAACCCTTCATGTATATATTATTTAGACAAGGCCAAATTCATAAACACCATTCATATATTTATATACCTATACCCAGGTGTATATATTATGGCTAAACCTGTGATGCTACTAAAAACCTAAACAAGAATTAATATGTGTATTTCAGCCTCTATACAAAGTCATTCAAAATATAATGATCATATTTTAAAACATGTGAAATCATTTTAAAACTAAATTAACATATTTATATTCAAATCTAACACGTCTAATTCATCCATACAGACATCCTGCAACCTGTCCCTTTTAACCCATACAATTTTTCAATTGAAAACCCTATATTCCCCAAAATACTTGTGTGTGTGTGTGTGTATACTTTATCAATTCAATCTGATATATATATATATATAAGATTGAATTGATAAAGTACACACACACACACACACACACACACACACACAAAACACACACACACACACACACACACACACACACACACACACACACACACACACACACACACACACACACACACACACACACACACACACACACACACACACACACACACACACACACACACACACACAAACACACACACACATATACTACATAGTCTAATTTATATAAAGAAAACCCTTATATTTATATCCAATAAAATATAAATAGGTTTACATAGTCAAACCCACATATTGTTCAAAGTTTTAATCCATGTTCTAAATACCCAAAATGATTATATAAAAAAATGATTTAAACCACTAGCTTGAAACACAACATATATACCCATCAAGAATAGCTTTTTAATGTTGAATAGAGCTTTTCAAAATTGGAGAGGAGTTTAGAATAGAATTTCATAAAATCCTAAAATAGTCATGGAAAATTTTATGAATTTACCCAATACCCTTATTTTACCCTAAGTTGAATGTGGGGTTATATGGAGGCCTAGCCTTCCACAGGGCCCTACATATAGCCCAATTATTCTATATTTCAAATAAAGAAACCCAATAACCAAATAAATTCAAAAAACCATTCAATATTTCACACATAGGAATTGAATTACAAAACCTGCCTGTAAATGTGTGTAAATTCCCAAGAAGCCATATAAAATCCTTTTTCTTTCCTTTGAAATATCACCTTATTATATTTCTATATACTCTCTTTTATATGTCATGTTCTAGGTTGTCCCTTTGCCCATAACCTTCTCTCTATTATTTTTATTCGTTTCCATTAACTTCCTTGCCATTACCTTCTAAATCATTAATGTCCAATTAAATTGACTACATAAATTCATACATAGATAGCTCAACAAACTCCTTATATGCTACAGTTCTCTACCATGTAGGCCATAACAAAACATCATGATTTTCCCAAATTATGTTTATCTAAAATCAATGATTGATAAGTAATCCTAATCACTCAAAATATTTTTTTCACTAATTAAAATAATAATTTTATAATCCCAAATATAATTTCATGTCATTGACTTGTGTTATTCCCTTATCGACCTCCATAACCGATAAAACAATCAAATAAGCAATAGTTATAATATTCATGCTAACCATGCAATAAATATCAACTTTGTTGATATTATATATTCATGCAAAGTCAACCATATCAATTAACATGCAACAAATATCAACTTTATCGATATTATATTTCCATGCAAAGTCGATCATTTGACTAACATATCAATTATATAGTATGCCAATACTAATATGTATTCAAAGGGTATTATTAAAAATTCCATCAAAAAAACTTTAAAACACAATGATTTCCTAGAACATTTAACTATTATAACCAAAGTCTAATGTATTTTGAATATGAAACCTTTGATCAATATTTAATCAAATACACTAACTTTTAAAACAATGTTATTTATCTTTTGACATTAGGATATACACATATATATTTCATACTAATAATATTTTTTTATTATTACCTAAATCTTGTAGACTAATAACAACAATGGAATTCATTTATACTTATTAATGAATACATAACATCAAAATGTTATAATACATAGCCATACTTAAAAATGAAGTAAGGTAAGTACAAACATATATAAATTAACTCATTCAACCAAGTAATTATGTCAAACAAGATAAGCTATGTACGGTCACTTAATTAACAAAATCACTCAACACATCAACATGATCATTAATAGCAACTAAATTAATGAAAACATAAAATATTACATCAATCATTTAAATATAAAACAAAACATACTATAACTATCTATTAAACAATTAATCACACAACATCAAATACTAATGTGGTGTGTTCAAGGGTTTCCAGATTCATTATTTGTCCTCCCCTAACATCTTCATCTAAACTACCCTCTTTGATGATACTCTTCCTTCATCACACTCTAAGAGAATAATTCATCCTATATCCACCTAACAACAATGAATGTAGTTAGCCTGAAACATCATTATATCCATAAAATAATGTTGCATAAACATGATCATAATATATAAAATATAAAAATACTGCTAACTCATAGAAAATTAATCATGTAAATTAAGCAACACAAACTATCTCATAATCAACATATGTCATAATATTAATCAAATATTAGTTAATCAACTATAATAATCCATGGATCAAACAAGTTATTTAGCTTATAGAGAAATTGAGATGTGACATTCTTCTCCCCTAAAGTTGGTTATGTTAGAAGTACAATCATTGAGAGGGGGGTGAATTAGTGAGCCCAAATATTTAAATTTCAATTCTAGTCCCTTCAAACTATTAAAAAATTATCACATACTAACTTGATCAATCAATATTAACAACAGATCTCATTCATTCAATGCATAAATAATATCAAACACATAACACACAATTCCTATGGGAAACCCTCATGGGGAATAAAACCCACTCTCAAGAATGCAACACATGGACTACTTATCCTATAAGAAATTATAAATAAGAGACTGGTCAATTTCTTTAGACCAAAAAGCTTTCATCATATCCTTCTGATCATAGGTCTTTAGTGAAACACCTATTTCATAAGGAGTAACTACCCCTAAGTAAAATCGAGTCCTTTAGACCCTCCTTTGAAGTGAACACCTCCAAATTAGAACTGATGTCTTCATCACCTAATGATGGATCTCTATTTATCTAACCCCTACACAAAATCTCTCTATCTCATACATGCCTCTCACATAGGCATGCCACAATATCTCTACTTCTTTACTCAAACTATCCTCATATCCACACACAGACCTCTTTGCATATCCTCAAATTACAAAATCACTTTCATGACATCAAAAATATGACCTACAAGTCATACACATAGTCATTAATCTACTCTACTCATCAATTCATCAACTGGGCACTCTACCTCTTCTTTGCTCCACAACTCTCAAATACACCTTACACAAATCTTCTAAAAACCTATAAATGATCACATTTGATTTCACTATTTATAGATCATTTATTAATTATAAATATCAATATCAACACATTCCTTTACCCTTAAGGCATATTACATGGGTCACACTTAAGCATAATCCACTTTCAAATAGGCCTAATTCATCTTTTAGGTCTAATGATGACCCATTCACTTCTTTGACACTTCTTTGAGAAAAATAAGAACACAAGAACACTTTAAAAATTCATGGACCCATTCCACATGATTTATAGGTCATCCTTAAGTTCCAGCACCCATCACAATACCCTTATACTTAAGCATAAATCACTCAAACAACATTTTGTGCACATAGTCACCATGAACAAACACATAGTCAAATTTTAAACCTTTGTTCATACTACATATGATTTGTCAAACCTTAAAAAATCACATATATTGTCCACATGGATTCTACAACACTCCCCAATATCTAATTCATCATGAAACACTAGAATGATCTCAAATACCCTTCTTAAGTTACTTGTAGAACATAATCAAACACATAATAACCTTTAGACCTTAATATCTTTGAATATACACAAAATTATACCTTCAAATTTATATCTATAGATGCACCTTGGAGTCCTCTACAAATTCACCTTTAACACCAAGGTCAAATTTTGCATATATCAAAAGTTATGGCTCAAAAATAGGCATTGGTTTTTCCTTTGTTAAATTCAAATATTTGAATTTAAATGGTCATAGTTAAACCTTGAACATCATGATATCATCTCAAGTGCTCACTACTCAGATTAAACATGCACCATCAATCTTATTGTGTGAATCTTGACCTTTAACATGTAGTGCACTAATGCCAAATGTTAAACCTTGAACACATTGACCTCATCTTATGTACTCTTGCAATATTGACTCAACATGCACCATCGATATTCTATACATAGCTCAGTTTTTAACAATGCAACATAGTTGTCACTTTGACCTCTTAACATTAATGCACACCATTGATCACTATTTGTATAATCACCTTCTCACCATTGATCTTTGGAAGAAGCTTGATCTTTATCACTACACAACATTAAATATTGAATACTTGGCACCATCTCACTGCTTCTTGACAATTTATATTAATGTGCTCCATTGATGATGTTCAAACTTTACCTTGTGAAAAATTGACTATGGGAACCATTGAAATCTATCTAACAAGCCAACTTTGAACCTTAATAAATTTTACCTCACTCACTTGCATGTTCTCAAATTTGGACCATATGATCTCCTCACATAGGAAAATCCAACCATGTATCAAACTAATTTTGAAGCCTTTGCACGTGTGAGATATAATGCCATTAATCTACTCACTCTAATTTTTTTACCATAGAGCCAATAATTTCATGAATTACCTCAAAGGCTGACTTTACACATACATATATTTTGATGTGCTTTAGTGCATGATCTAAAATTTAGCATAAATTAATTAGGCTAAAAAACAAACCAACCCATATGATAATCTTGTTCTAAAACATCAACAGTGTAAGATATTCCATCACCAAACTACTTAATCAACTCTTTCTTTCCTCATGAAAATTTGGTTAAGTATGGGAAAACAATGTCAAATTATATGGGAGATCATATTTACACTTGTATATATTTTATTTCACTTAGGCACCTGAAATGAGAATTAAAACATAAAAACTAGGCACAATACTAAACAAACCCATATGACCATTTCCTCTTGAAACCTCCATCTATGTGAATGCTGACATCATCAGCATGCTTACACAATTCTATTTGAACATAGAAAACACTATCAAAATACATAAGATCCCAAATTTGTACCCACATATCTTTGATTTTGCTTAGGTGCATGATCTGAGATTTAGCTCATAAAAACTAGGGACTAATATGATCATAACCATATGACCTACTCCCCTTGACTCATCCACATGTGGTACTAGTGATGTCATCAAACTACCTACTCATATTTTCTACCATTAGACCCAAAATGTCTAAATGAAAATAATGATGAACTAGTGAATTCCACTCATGCACACAAGCTTTCGAACCATCCTTGACCATTGATATTACCCCTTGCACATGCTCTATAATTTATACTCATCCCTAATAATCTCAAACCATGCCAAAACTAAAGATCAACCAAGCATATTTCAAGCATACTAGGATAAACACATTTCACACTTTGTCATTGTCACTTAGACTATCAAATCACTTCATCTACTCACCAGGGCACCTCCATGACATCATTCAAAACTCTCCAACAATCTCCCCCTTTATCATTGATGTCAACAAACATCATTCATCGCACCTTCTTTCTCTTCAAGCACTCTCACAATAGGAACTTTCTCCCCATTTGACATAATGACAAAGTGGGATCCAACTAATCCTGAGGACCTGAAAATACTACTAGAAAGAAATGACCACCTTATAAAGATGATAAAAACTCCCCCTTACCTTGAGCCTACCTCTTCTTACTTTGATAACTTCTTCTTGCTCCATGCAAACACTCTCTTCAACCAAGCACTACAATCAAATGAAGAAAGAACACACAAAAGTACTAAAATATGATGTAACTTACCAATAAATATCTGATAGGGACTCCCCCTAATATTTTTGAGAAATTTTACCTCTTAATCATCTTCAGATCTCCACACACCATAAAGAACCACCATACAGGATTATTATCCTTCTCTCTACAACCACCTCAAGGACCACCAATATAACTTCATGCCACACACCAAATAGGAAAATTTCTCTAAAAAAACCTAATGACTCATGTTAAAATACTCATCCCTTGATATTTTAGAGAAATTGATAAAAAAACACATCTTCAAGACTAGCCCTGTCTAGACTCCTTGTAGCCTTACCTAGAACTTGTATAGCCCACAAATTTCAATAGGCACATCTTCAGGACCTAAAACTTCATATCTAAAGAACTCTTATATTCCCTCTCAAGCACATCAATTTTTAACAACTATCTCATCATTTACAATATACTTCCTTCAAAAACTAACTTGTCAATTAAGCTTCCATCTTGACAAAAATATGAACAATTTAAAAAACAAAAACCTTCAAATCTCTATTAATATTGATTTTAAAAAATATTTGGCCCATTCAACCTATTAATAATCCTCAAACCTCAACTCATAAGGTAGAACACTTTTATAGCAAAGCCCAAAACCTTAGAATATGAGAATCAAACAAAGTCAACATAGCACCTTCTAGTCAACGTTCACCTCTAAAACTTCTTGTGCACTTGGAGACAACCATTACACACTTTTGGAACAAGATTTTAGATTCCACATATTTGGGAACCCATACATTCTATAACCCATTTTAGGACTTGCATACTCTTAAGCACAAAATAGGAAACCTGAGAGCAAATAAAAATCTCCAATTTGACTTTAACATACCTTCAAGCCATAAAACACTTGTATCACACTAGAATAAGGTAAACAGACCTTTATAATAAAAAATATCATCTTAACAAATCAAAAATCCTCCTATTACACTTGAAATCCTTTAATCTGACCCTATAAACTAATCATATATAACTATGACATCACCACATCATCTCTTCCACTTGGACATACCTATTCTAACTAAAAACACTCATCTCTAGCCTTCTAGGACTATCTAAAGAACACTAAATCAATAATTTATTCTCAACTATAAGTAATCTCTTAATAATCATATATGGAGACATCCTTTTCACTATAATGCTCTCAAATAAAGTGAAGCCAGGAGTGGCCCACATCTCTTCAGTAACCACTATAATCCTCTTATAGATATAAGACTTCTTACTCTTGTTCTTCTTCTCTTTAGTCTAAATCATGATAATTGGTTCATTTTCTAATCACTCTCCTTTCATTTTAAGATAGAATTTGATAACACATGAAGAACCTATGGAATCTTGACATACCTTTTCATTTTAAGCATCAACCTTGTAGCTTGAAATCTCATCACTAGGCATAAACAATTTATTTACTTTGAATAATACTTGATCAACAAAGATAGGATGTTCACTTGGATCCATACACATCTTATAAATTTCCTCAACTATCACCTTGGTCTTCTCCTTGGGCTTAGTCTCTTCATTCTTAACATGAGCAGACAATGAGAGCCCTTGGCACTCTTCAACTTCTATAGCATTCTCCACCATAGAAAATAGATTACTTGGACCTGTAGACTCATCATAATTCCTACTTACCACCTTTGGTCTCCATGAGTTCACTTTCCTTCTACCTTACACTCTAGGATAGTGATAAAATATATTCTGACTTAATGGCCTTTGCTTGCAAAATCTAGCAATGTGACCTCTTTGTTCATAGTTTTAGCAAACCATACTCCTTGATGGAAACTCATCTTATCTTACCTTGTTCAGACAAAAACTATCAATGTGTCCAATGCCATGACAACTAAAATAAACTACTCTTTTTGAAGAAGACTTACCTTGCCTTTCCTTATTTGGAAAATGCTTAGCAAAGTGTCCTTCATTAAGAAAGTTGAAACACTTAACCTTGATCACACCTTTTGATTGATGACCCCCATCATAGTCCCATGCAAAATCATTTTTAATAGGTATTCTACATTCTCTATCTATGTGCCCAAATTGATTACAAGTATAATAGTGACCACTAAAATTTTCATACCTCATGGCATTTAGTTGTCTAATCTAATTTATCTTCATTCTTATAGCACCTTCATTCCTTGTTTGATGATTTATCTTCAAAGGCTGATCCACCCTACTCTTATTGACATTCATGTCCACTTGAGAAGTAACTTTGGGATCTTCATTAAAACCTAATCTAGATTTATCACTAGTTAAATTTTGACTATTAATGAGGTTATCCAGTTCATTAGAACTCTTATCAAACTTGAAAAATGATTTCACCTTGATTTCAAACTTCTCTAACTCTTCTTTCAAAGACACAATCTTATAAGCATACCTTTAACAATCATCTTCTTTATCTTTTAGGCTTGTAGATAGGATTTCTAATTAACAAATGAGATGTTTGACCATATATTCATGATCTTTGGCATATTCATTCATTTTTCCCCCAAATATACTGAATTGCTCCTCATAGGCTTTGAGTTGAGACTTCATCTTCTTGTTAATCTCTTTTTCAATCTTCAGTTCTTCAAGAGCATTTATCAAAGCAATCTCATAGTCCACCTCATTTTCATCATCATTTGAATCACTACAAGTAGACTCCTTTTGATGTGAAAAACCACCTTCCTCAGCCATGAATAGGGCTTCATCTTCAATAGGACCATCATCTTCATGATCATATTTTGAGTCACTAACTTCACTCTCATATAATGAGTTGTAATCTTCTTTGGTGTAGAAACTCTTCTTGTCCTTGAAGTACTTCTTGTTGTCAAACCTTTTGAATCCTTTTTTGTTTTTATCAAACTTGAATGATCTCTTTCCATCATCATGACCTTGATCATGCTCTTCATAAACATCCTTATTATACTTATGAGGGAACTTATTAGCAAAATGTGTTTCTTCTCCACAATTGAAGAATTTGAGGGGTAGTTTACCCTTATACTTTCTAGAACCTATCTTCAATTTTCTTAAAATCAAATCAATTAGTTCATCCTCATCTATATCATAAATTTCATGCTCTTTAGTTTTCTTACCTTGGAACTTCTTATTTGGATTCATCTTTGTCTTGAATGTTGCTTCCTTATTTGGTGGTATATAATCATTCTTCCTCATCTCATAGGTAGTAAGGGTGCCATGAAATTGATCCATCTTTAATTGAGTAATATCATGACTTTCTCCTATATCATATACCTTTGGATTAAACTTGAGGGATGGAGACTTTAATACCTTTTGAATTATATTAGCCTCCTCAAGGTTCTCTCCAAGACCACTAATGATGTTCATAATCTCATCAACTCTCTACAAAAATTATGCCATAGAATCTTATTCCTTCATCTTGAGACTTTTAAATTACCTTTTGTGAGTCTATAACTTAGCAAGCTTGACCTTTGAATCTCCTTTATAAATTATCTACTTTTTTCCCATATCTCTTTAGTAGATTTATAATAGATTACCTTGGTGTATTTAGTCTCTGAAAGACCACAAGTGATAGCATTCATTGGCTTGGAATTATTTTCAAACTTCTTGTTTGTATCACTAGATGGAGGAGTAGTAGGAACAACATAACCATCCACAATATATTACCATACATCAAACCCTAGGGACATAATGTATGTCCTCATCCTTTCACTACAAAATGCATAATTGAATCCATTAAACATTAGTGTTATGTTAGTAGAGAAACCTCATTAATTATTACCCATATTATACCTTGGATCACCTTCAAGTTGGCAAGCCTTTACCAAAGGACCTACTTTGATACCAATAGTTAAAGGTAAAATCACTAAGAATGAGGGGTGAATTAGTGAGCCTAGATATTTCAATTTCAATTATAGTCCCTTCAAAATATTAAACAATCAACATATACCAACTTGATCAAGCAATATTAACAATAGATCTCATTCACTTAATTCATACATAAGATCAAACACATAACACATAGTTCCTATTAGAAACCCTCATGGGGAATAAAACCCACTCTTAAGCCTGCAACACATGTACTAATTATCCTATAAAAAATTACAAAAAAGAGACTAGTTAACTCTTTTATACCAAAAAACCTTGATGTTATCCTTCTAACCATAGGTCTTTAGTGAAACACTTGTTTCATAAGGAGCAACTGCCCCTAAGGAAAATCAAGTCTTTTAGACCCTCCTTTTAAGTGAACACCACCTTAGAAATGATGTCATCAACACCTAATTATGTCATCAACAACTGATGATGGATCTATATCTATCTAACCCCTACATAAAATCTCTTTCTATCTCATATAGGCCTCTCACATAGGCATGCCACAATCTCTCTCCTTATTTTATCAAATTATCCTCATATCCACACATAGACCTCTTCAAATATCCTCAAATTACAAGAGAACTTTTTTTACATCATAAATATGACCTACATGTCATACACATAGTCATCAATATACTCTTCTCATCAATTCATCAATTGGGTACTCTACCTCTCCTTCACTCCACAACTTTCACATACACCTTACACAAGTCTTCCAAAAACCTAGAAACCATCATATTTGGTTTCACTATTTATAGATAACTTATTAATTATCAAGATCATAACCTTTAGTATTATCCACAACACATTCATTCACCCTTAAGGTAGCTTATTGGGTCATACTTAAGCAAAATCCACTTTCAAATAGACCTAAGTAAACTTTTAGGTCCAATGATGACCCATTCACCCCTTTGACACTTCTCTAAGAAAACTAAGAACACATGAACACTTTTAAAATGCATGGACCCATTCCACATGATATATAGTTCTTCCTTAAGTGAAAACACTCATCACATTACCCTTCTACTTAAGCATAAATCACTCAAACAACATTTTGTGTACACAGTCACCATGAATGAACACATAGTCAACTTATAAACCTTTTTTCATACTAAATATGATTGTTAAAAACTTAAAAAATAACACATATGGTCCTCGTGTATTTTACAACAGTCTCCAATAGCTAATTCATCATGAGACATTGAAATAGAATTATAATGAGCTCAAATACCCTTCTTAAGTTACTTGTAAAACATAGTCAAACACACAATAAAATTTTGACCTCAATATATTTGACTATATACATAATTGTACCTTCAAATTCATATTTATCTATTTGAATTTTATTTCTCTATAAATTCCCTTTTTATACCATGGTTAAATTCTACATAGATCAAAAGTTATGGCTCAAAAATTAGGCATTAGTCTTTCCTTTATTAAATTCAAATATTTGAATTCAAATGGTCATAGTTAAACCTCAAACATCATACTATCATCTTGAGTCATCTCTAATCATATTAAATGTGCACTATCATAGTGCACTAATGCCAAATTTTAAACCTTAAACACATTGACCTCATCTCGTGTACTCTTGCAATATTGACTCAATACGCATCATTAATCTTCTGTATATAGCTCAGTCTTTAACAATGATAAACATCTATCACTTTGACCTCTTGAATTTAATGTGCATCATTGATCACTATCTATATAATCACCCACTTACCATTGATCCTTGGAAAAATTTTGATCTTTAACTCTCCACGGTGTTAAACATTGAACACTTGGCACCATCTCATTTCTTCATGACATCTTGGAGAAATGCACTCCATCGATGATATTCAAAATTTACCTTGTGAAAAATTGACCAAGTATGGGAATCATTGTAATCTATCTAAGAATCTAACTTTGAAACTCAATAACTTTTACCTCACTCATTTATATGTTCTCAAATTTAGACCATATAATCTCTTCACATATGAGAATACAACCATGTGTCAAACTACTCCTGAAGCCTTTGCATGTAAGAGATATAATTCCATTAATATTTTCACTCAATTTTTTTTCCATAGAGCTAAAAATGTCAATAATTGCTTAGAAATCCAACTTTGCACACATATCTTTTGAAGCACTTCAATGCATGATCTAAAATTTAACACAAATCAACTAGGCTCAAAACTAAACAAACCCATATGATCATCTTATTATAAAATGTCCACACTTGTGAGATATTCCATCACTAAAATACTTACTCATCTCTTTCTTGCCTCATACAAATCTAACTAAGTGTGGGAAAACAATGTCAAACTGCCTAAGAGCCTAGCTTTTCACTTGAATATAGTTTGTCATGCTTAGGTGCATGACTTGAGATTTAGCACATAAGAACTAGTCACAATAAAACCTCCACGTATGTGAATTTTTACATCATCAGCATGCTTAATAAACTTTATTTGAACATAGAAAACACTGTTAAAATGCTTGAGAGCCCAAATTTACACCCACATATCTTTAACTATGCTTAGGTGCATGACCTAAGATTTAGTACATAATAATTAGTGACTAATTTTATCACAACCATATGACCAAATCCCCTTGAATCATCCACATGTGGAAATGGTGATGTCATCAAATTACCTATACAAATTTTCTACCATTTGACCCAAAATGTCTAGATGAGAACAATGATGAACCAGGTAAATTAAACTCATACACATAAGCTCTCTAATAATTTTTGACCACTTATAGTAACACTTTCACATGATCAATACTTCACACTCATCCCCAATCATCTCAAACCATGCCAAAATTGAATATCAACCAAGCATCTTTCAAGCATACTAGGACAAACACATTGCACACTTTGTCATTGTTACTTAGACTATAAAGACAATTCACTTACTAGGGAACCTCAATGACATCACCATGACATCATTGACAACTCTCCAATAGGTCATCATCTTGATGCCATTTATTTAAACACAAATGTTTCACAAAAATTTTGCTTATTTTTTTTAGAAAAAAAGTTGTAAAACTTGAAAGAAGGGTGAGGTTAGTAGAACCGATATGTTGTGTGTGCATTGATCCAAATGATTAGATAGACTCCTCTTTATCTAGGGAGGAATTAATTATAGATAATAAATCACTATAGAAATGGTTGATTATTTGGATATTAGGGTGGATTTCCTATCATGATCTAGATCTAGGAATCATAATCTTCTTTCGAGGCTATCAATCCACACTTTTAAAACAATTAAGTCTTGAAAACAAAAGATAAATTACTTTCATAAATAATAGATGATACAAAAATGAAATACAAGAAGTACTTAAAAATAAATAAGTTATTTTTATTAATTATATCAATAAACTATTAGATATCAATGATAAATACATCAAACATGGTTTAGAAGATGGAGTGATCCTCTGTGATTAGATAAAAACTAAAAAAATGGAATTTGGTTAGGGTATGATAGGTCAAATAAGCTTGCTATTGAAAATGATAGACTGAGACCATCGGTGGTTAGGTCAAACTATTTTTGGTTGGGTAACCATCAGTGATTAGTAAACCATCGATGGTTAGGGTCAAACCATTGGTGGCTAAGAAACCATCGGTGGTTACTATGGGATATGGATTGGGAAAACAAGTTTGGTTGGGAAGGTTATAAGAAAATTTAGGGAAGAGAGCTTGAGTTGGCTATTAGTTGTGAGATAGAGGGTGCTCAGATGATTGAAAGAGGTTGTGGGTGGTCTAGGGGAAGAGAGGAAGTGTCTAAAGTTACAAATATCCAACATAAGAAAGTTGGGTGACTAAGAAAGTGACACAAGGAATGGCACAAAGAAACTAATTATTAAGTATTGATAAGGAAAAAACACTTAGATTTATTATTATTAGTCTGAAGAATTTTGAGGTTCGTTGAAATCTTGTTGTATATTTTGAAGCAATTTTAGTAGAGTGACAGTATCTTGGTTGTTGGCTAATGAGTCACAATAACACTTTTGATCTCTATCCTAGTCACTAGAAGTTAGAATAATACCTTGTATAAGAATATACAATCTCTTGCACAATAATTTCTCATCGTCTTTCACCTTTTATTCCTCTCTTAATATAGAGGGAAGGGAGTGGTGAAATAATAATTTCAACAAGGTATCTAATAAGCTATCTAAATTTAAGCTTGACATGCATTGACTATGAAAAAAGACAGATCAAATAGATATTAATAGAAAAGCAAGTTGGATTTTTAGTTGAAATTAACCCTTAATGTAGTTAAGGGAAAACCATTGGTGGTTGAGGTTAACCTTAAGTGATTAAGGGTTGACCATCAAAAGTTAGGGTGATAGTCACAAATGGCTAGAGTTAGCCATTTTCACTAATGATTGGTGAGGTAAATGGTTAGGAAATGGTCCCAAGGGGGTCCAGGGGTTGTCTGAGGGTTAGTGTGACATCTAGAACCATAGTGTATGGTTTTATAGCATCTATTTTTTTCTCCTTTTTTAATGTAATTTTTATTGACAAGCTACAAAATAAAAATTGGAAGGTTGGTACAAAGTTAAATGCCTCGAGTATGGGAAGAGGTGTTCCCCCTCAAATCAAGAATTGAAGAGGTGAAACAAATTTAGTTTTAGGTTTGAAATTTTGATAAGTGGGTGATAAATTTGGTGATACATTGGGCATTAAATCCTAAACATGTGCACAAAATATGACTAAGTGAGATATCATAGATCATGCATAGACTAGGTTGTCATAGGTGAGGTAGTTTTTAAATCATGGGTGATACTAGAAGGACAAGTGACAAGTAGACCAAGTGACCATAGTTAGGTGTGGTATTTATGGTTTCATTCATAAATTCAAGTCTCCCATGCAAGGTCAATGTATTCCTAGTTATCTCAGGTAGGAAGTGATCCTATGAAAATAAAATTGGTTGGTGCACAAAAGTAGTGCAAGTTCAAGTTATTTAACATGGAAACGTAGTCATCATGGTCAAAATTACCAAGGCAATGTCATCAAAAAAACATGTGAAAGTAAGGAAAAAATGACCAATGTTGAGGTTGCATAGTTGGTTTATTGATTGGTAGAGAATGTGGACTGTAATGGTTGAAGGATTGGGGTAAGGTGATAGAAAACATATATATTATAGGTTAAAATGATAGGGTAGGGTGGGGTTAAAATAACCCTAGGTGGGTTGACCATCAGTGGTCACCAAGTGACCATCAATAGTCATACATTGCCCCTAAAAGGGGGACCTTAAAATATCAAATGAGGGATTTATTATTCATTTTGAAATCAACTTGCAATGAATGAACTTGTATGGTATGAGAAAAAAAAAATGATGGTTTTGAGTTTACTAGTGGACTGCGTGTGTGAGAGTTGATTATGTGGTTGATTAGTGTTTGGTTGATACCAAGTGAGGATGTATAGAGGTCGAGGTAGAGTGTAGGGTCAAGTAATGGTAGTTATTAGGGAACCTCCATGATAGTGATCATGAAATGAGGTAAGGGGTGTACTTAAATTTATTAGTTTTTCTTGAATTAGTTTTTTTTTATTGTGATTTTAAATTTGTTTGGGTTTGTGTTTGTTGCTATGAATTTAGGTGGGTGGGAAGAGTGGGTGGATTAGTATTTAAGGTGTAATTTGTATAGGGGGAATTTATGTTTTGTAAGTGAGGGTAGGGTAGTTTTTTTTTGTGTTGTATGTAAGAGTCAAACAATTTTTGGATTGTTAGAAGGTTTTGGTGAGTAGAACTAGGGTTAGGTCACTGATGGTCACCACACAGTGACCATCAGTAGTCACTATCAACTATCATCAGTTGATAGGTGACCATTGAACATCTAATATGTAAACCATTGGTGGTTGACCATGTAATCATTGATGCTTGATAGTAGATTGATGATGGTTCTAAAAAGGAACCGTCATCAATAAACATTCGACTATCGATAGTTATTTATTAGGTGAGGATAGGTTAAATAAGAATGGATTAAAGATTTTGAATATTAGATAATGTAAATGAGGTAAGAGGATCCCTTATTGTAAGGATTAATTCCATAAGGGTAGGATGGTAGATGATAGGTTTAAATAATGGTGTGATAGGTAGTGTTTGACAAACATAAGGAAATAAGAATAGAAATGGTATAAGGTTATGGTTAGGAAAGGGTTAAAACTATAATATATCAGTTAAATAGGTTAAGGTAGGAGGTGGGGAAATAGGTGGTATTTATAGGCACTAACTAACAAATTAGGTAAACTAAGGTATTTAATATAACCTTATAGGAGAGGGAATAGTTACAAATGTAAGATTGAGTGCCCCAAATCCTTGATGAGGTATGTCGAGGCATGATTGACTAGGAATGGGATCATATAATTGATGTGGGCCTAGGAAGCATGAGATACTACTAGCACATGCTACATGATATAGCTATGTTAGTGGCCCTCATCAAGATATGGAACCTATCCAGTAACACTTTCTTATTATCTACTAGAGAAATCACCATTCTACTATAGGACATTCATCAGATAGTGTAGCTACCATTATTAGGTGAGCTGATATACCATATCAGTAGTGATGAGTGAGATGAGCATATGGATTATCTATATGGAGAGGACCTCCTTTTTTTAAGATCAAACTTAGGAAGTGTAGACACCAAAATTGTGTCGACTCCCCGTGGTCACTTACACACATTATTAATTTAAAATAAATTACTTATTTTAAATTAATGACATCCCCTCGACACCTCACCTAAACACCTCACCTAAGACTATTTATTACCCTATGACTCACCCCATGACTAATTCCTTCATATCATAACTACCTAAGACCTATTCCAACCTTCTAACTAACCCTCGTGCCTAATAACCCTATCATTTAACTGTTCTCCAATGACAAAATGCACTTGGTGGATGGGGAACGGGCAAAGGGCTAAAAATATCCCCTTTTACCCATTCTCCACCTGCTGACATCGGTCAATAGTCAGCTGATGCCGGTGGAACCATCGATGTCAGTTACTTAAACTAACTTTTGACGTCGGGTTAATCCCCTTCGACTCTCTCTTTGACCATAAAAACTCTCTCAAATTCATGGACACTCTCTCTCTCTCTTTCCAGCTAGACTCTTGGATGCCCACACTCTGAGACTAGGCATTAGAATTTGACTAACACTCCCTTGGCTATAGAAACTCTATAGAAATCACTCTAGACATTGGTTAAAAATATTGTACGAGGACTCGACACCAGCCACAATTGGAATAAGCATTTAACACCTTTGGTTCTTCATTAAGCAAGAGCTAAGTATTTCTTCTGCCTTTCATTCCAGTAATTTAGAATATATTAGTAATTAGTTTCTATTTACTATTTCTAAATACTACCAGACCCAACCTGTCTTCTTCTAGGAGAGGTTGAAAAGCCTTCCTCATACCCTTACCCTTTTTGACAACCTATCCTCTACCTTTGCCTTTTTGCGGACCTTATTCATCTCCCTACAACCCTACATAGACATTTTAAACTCCCAGATTCCTTCTATCGACCATGGACATAACCCAGAAACCCATCCAAGGCCCATTGCCCCTACCGACGTCGGCAGCCTAACCAATGTTAGCAACACTGACCAACCAATGACGGCAAACTAACTGACATTAGTGACTGTGACAGACTGACAATAGAGAGCAAGTAAGCGTTGTCTACTTTCTCTTTCTTAGTCTTTCACCATTTCTCTTTATACAACACTCTTTTTCATAAACAGTGGACTGTCATCCCTCAATCAAGCCTTTATGCTTCTAGGACCGAGCACATTGCTTGGTAGTCCACCATATATCTCTCTAACATTCTCCTTATTTGAGTCTTATTCTTATCTACAGGTGTCTTCCTCCACAGCCAAAGAGGAGCTCCTTCAATGTCTGGATATGGTGCACAACTTAATCTGGGTAACGTACTAACCCCTGGCCCTTTATCTTTAGTTTCTTCTTCTTCTGAATGTAAATAGCAAAAACGTAGAGAAACATTGTGGCACGCCCGGTGGGACCTGGAGTTTTCCTTGGGTTCATTTTCTTCTAAAAATCAAACTTTCATATAGTTGCATTCTCTTCTTACATCTTCATTCTATCTTTTTATTTCGAAAAGACACCATTAGCACAAGTTAAAAAGAACTTCTTTCTTTTTCTTCTTGTCACCTCTTACCTACATCTTAGAGTAGTGAAAATTCATACTCCTAACCTCTTCCCCACTTTTTTGCATCTGAACAAAAAATTTCAATTTGGGTTAAAAATATATTGCATTTCATTCCTGCTTGAATGCATATTTAGCTCATCTAGTAATTAAAAATGCATTATGAATAAATCATAGTGCACATATGTTACACAACTAGACCACAAGCACATCAAATTAAACATCTTAACATACTTAAGACAAGGCCCGTCTAGGATTTCATCACCTAGCAGATACCTTACCCTTCTTGTAGATTCTACTTGGATTTCACCACCAAGAGGAGGACCCACTTTGTTCTCTGACAGAGTATAAACTATAGGTGAAGTATATATTGGCTAAGTGGCCCAGCTTGGCTCTGGGTTCATGAAGTGAGGGGGGCAAGCCCCTAGCACTAGGCCACGTATGAAACCTAGCACAAATTTTTGAGCACCAAAACATAACCCAAAACTAACCATAGACTTCCTCTTTAGGACCCATTCTAAAAGCCAAATTCCCAAACACATTCTTCTAGGGCATAAGCCACCACGACTAAAATTTATTCTTAGGAATTTAACGTTTAGATGTTGCTTGCCATCATTTATTCTTCTATTTTTATCTACTTATTGAGTTGGTGAGGACGCATCACTCTAAGCTCCAAAAAACAACTTAGAATTTTCCCTTTCTTCCAAAAACTTTCAGTTTTTTGAGTTTCTAGAAATACACAGAAACCAACATCAGTTTTTCCACTGATGTTGGCAACTCATATTCACCGACATCGATTTTTCCACTAACATCAGCAACATATCTTCACCGACATCAATTTTTCTACCGACGTTGGTCACTGTCAACAAAAATATTTCCAAAATAGCAAGCTTAAAACCTAACTTTTTTGCTGTTAAACACACATTTTGAGTTTCTGAAACTAAAACATACAGTTTTTGGAACCTGAACCCTTTTGCCTTGAATGGTTTTGACACGTAGTCAAGCTAAATCTCTTGACCATGCAAGGCAACAATCACTTCCACCTTTGCCCTTCATACCAAGTCACCAAATGGAGTATACTTCAGACACTGAGCGTACTCATATCCAACCAAATCCAAATCAACCTCCAATTGTTCCTGAAGGGGATCAACACTTTGAGAGATTCCTTGACCACAATGTCAAGGCTCTCCAACACTATCTCACAAGAAGCCAAACGTGAGATCCTTTAGGTAACCCTGTTTATGGGATGCCAACTACCTTGGCTGAAGCGGCAATGATATCAACAACATCCGCTACTCAGGCCACTACTTCAACTATTAACCCAACCATGGCCAATATTCAAGATTTGGCCTCCCCTTTTATTTCTAGACCTACCTCCATTGGGGTTTCCATACCCCCTCAACCACACACAATTCAACCAAGTTCTACACCTTTTCAGAACTTGATTGTCTTTATCCCACCCACTCTTGCACCCATAAATACAAGAGTGACTACCTATCCTTTTACTAGTATTGCCACCACTCAACCACCTTTGGCGGCACCTAGTCAAGTTGTGCCCTCCATCTTGGCACAACCTCCCTTGACCTCAACATCAGTCCCCATGATGAACTACCAATATGTTGCACTTATACAAATGCAACCTAGCACATCATATGTCCCTCCCAATGCCTTCCAGGTACCTTACAACTTAGGGGGTGCCCCTTCCATCAGCCGATCTAATCAAGATGTTGATGGATAAGATGTCCAACCTTGAGACATCTATTTCATGTTCAAGCAATGTTCTTTCATATGAACAAATATGCAATGAACCCATTCATCCTTCAGTCCCTATTCGACCATATCCCATCTAGTGGGAACTCCCAAAATTTACTCATTTTTAGAGTAAAGAGGACCCACAACAACACCTACAAGCATTTAGACACGCTTGCTACCTTATAGCACATGATGATGCATTACTACTTCACACATTTCCCATGTCACTTTCTGGTGCCGCCCTTGATTGGCATAGTTCTATTACCAGTCATTCCCTCTTTTCCTTCACTCAACTAGCTCAACTATTCCTTAACCACTTTTCAATCAACATCACTAAAAAGGTCTCCATCACAGACCTATATTTTATTAGACAATTCGACAATGAATCAATAGCTGATTTCATTGCCCGTTGGAGAGGCTTAATCAACCAACTCTCTTTTTCTTTACCTCAACCTGAGCTCATTGAGCTCTTCTCAAGAGCATGTGCCAAACACATCTCATCTACTTTGTAGGTTCAAACATTCTGCACATTTGATGAAGCTTTCACAATGGCCCGAAAGCTTGAACTCTACGCTATTGAAGAAGATAAGGTCAAACTGCATAGTAAAAATACCAATGCAAAAGCCAAGGACCCTTCTTCTTCTAGACCTTCTTCTTCCCACTCCAAGTCTAAGGGGTCAGCAAATTCTATGGTCATTAGATCATCATCTACCACAACGAAACAATCTGAGCCTTCCACATCACAATACATCACAAAACAATTCCAACAACAATACGTACAACGTTGATAGACTCCAATAGGAGAATCATATTATTCTGTGTTGGATAAACTAGTCAAGCAGGGGGTCCTCAACCTCCCTCAAATCCAACCACCCCAATTTGACCCCTCAAAATCCATCCCTACATGGTATAGTGAAAATGAATTTTGTAACTATCATCGTGTCAAGGGTCATGACACAGACAATTGCAAAACCTTTAAAAACATTGTCCAAGACATGTTGGACAAAGGGGATCTTGTTTTGGATAACCCAAATGCACTAGCCAACCAAAACATGGATGTCTTTAGGCAACCATTTCCCAACCATCCTCTCAGTCATAATAACATTCAGACCATAGCTGATGACCTTCACGAGCATAATATATGCACGATCGACATGGTTTCTAACCAACCTCTCCCACAGTCTAAAGAGGTTAGTCAACCTATTTATCCACCAAGGGTAGAAGAGCCTTCTTCTCCTATTTTTCCACCACATGTAGAAGATCCTTCTCTTATTTGTCCTCCACAGATGGAAGATAATCTTCCATCCAGCCCTCTTTCACATGTAGGAGAGTTAACTTTGACTTCTCCCATATTGGAGGATGCTTTGATGACACCAATGCCGGTGGCTTCACCCTCATCCTCCTTATCATCAATGGGGGATCATACTTACCCTAATCCTAGACCACACATCAAAACCATGATCATCCATGTGCTCTATCCTCTTGAAGAGCCACATTCGCTAATCCCTTCTCCGTCGAGAGAGGAACTTGCCACCTCACCCACTTTGGTCGAAGAAGATCTGGTGAAGGTAGATTTGAACCTCACCCCTCAAAATAGTAGTCCTTGCACTAAACTAAAGAAGGCTACTAAACCACATCAAAAAAATCCTCCACCTTCACCATTACCATCTATTTTGGGTCCACATCCTTCCACTTTAAAAGGAGTGCTCCCTATTTCAACACTTCACAGAGGCAAATTGCCTCCATTACTCTCTTCACCTATCAAAGACATACTTCCTCTAAAACATTTGGTGCCTCTCACCAAGAAAGTACCATCTACACATGTGGCCACACCACTGACTAAAAAGAGGGCATGACAAACTCCCTTAACAACTCCTAAATAGAACTTGTCAATGTCTACTGCAACAAGGAGTGCAGACCCATTAAGGGGGTCTTATGCTTTGATTTTATGCCAATTGTTTCAGTCCTCTAGCATTACTCTCCCGCCCATTAAACCATATCAACCTCTTGGACCAAAACCATCTTGGTTTGATGACACAAAAATTTGCTGGTATCATCGCACACCTGGACATGATACTGAGCGTTGTTGTGCCCTTAAGGTTGTTATTCACCAACACCTAAAAAAGGACACCCATCACATGGAGGATTCTCCTAACCACCCTTTCAACAAACCACCGACACCATCTCATGTCTCACAAACATCTTCACCTAAATCAAAATTCCAACACAAGACTATAGTCCCTCAACCACCTTCCCCTCCTTTATTCAAAATCAACACCATTGATGTGGCCACTAGGTCACAAAACCTACAGGATAAAGGAAAAGACCAAGATTCTACACCTTGGACATGTCCATTCATCAAGCCTTCTCAACCACCAAAACCCAAGATTTCTATCTTGGGCACATCTCAAACAACATCTCTAAGGGAAATTCCTCCTAACCTCTCTAGTCCACATGATGTTTAGTATAAATGACTTGTTGACTACTTGACATATTCTATCATGCCTCCTAACCTCTCTAACAATAGATGATGGGATTTTATCAAGAGAACTACTTGCTACACCATGCTAGGGGGTCTTCTCTACAAACGAGGTCTTGATGGCCTCTTTCTCCAATGCCTAACAACCACTGAGACTTATCATGTCATCAAACAAGTCCATGATGAGATTTGTGGGGGACATTTCAGTGGTAACTCACTTGCCAAGTGCATCCTTCGCTTGGGCTATTATTGGCCCACTCTTAACCAAGACTACAATGACTATGTTCGGCATTGTACCAAATGCCAATAACATACCAACTGACTTCACGTCCAACATCGACCAACACATGCCTACAACAAAAATCTAAAAGAGCGAGATTTCAAAATTAGAGATCTCATCCTTAAAGAAAACCAACACATGACCAAACGGGGTGAATTTTCTCCTAATTGGCTCAGACCTTATATCATAACACACAAGTATGGATCAGGGACTTATCGTCTGTCTTCTCTTGAAGGCCAACCAGAACCTGAGCCTCTTAATGCCTTACATCTTTGAACCTTTTATTGTTAATCAAGTAATCATTCACTTGATGTTTAATTCGAGCTCATCCCTTGAGCAACCTCCCATCATCATCATTCCTACTCCTTTCAACCCTTTTTCCTACACACATTAGTTAACCCTTTTGTCAAGCATGAATGCTTTGTCCTAATAAAAAGGGAACCCTTAAAACCTCTATAGTCTAGTCCATGACTAAAAGTCCAGTCAAACAAATATATATATATATATATATATATATATATATATATAATAAAATAAAATTGGGATGCCTATTCACATGTCATAAACTATAAATGTAGACTGCTCCCTCGAAGGATAGCTACATAATTGTTGTAATTACTAGATTGCTCCCTTGAAGGACAGCTATTCAAATACCTCCAAACATATAAAACAAACTATAGAGCACTCCCTCGAAGGATGGCTATGCCCAAATTTTGCTACAAACAACACCATATGACCACAAATCAAAACAACATCCCCAAGTAGACTTCTCGCATTGATCAATCTACAAACTATTAAGTCATGGACTTGTCTATAGCCATTCTCAGGGTCACCTATAAAAGGGGCAAAGCTATTCCTGCTAACAAAGGGTGATGCTATCTTAACATATCACATAATCACCACCTATTACCCCAACATACTCAAGGGATTTTGAGCTCACTTAATGTCAAGTGATTCGAGTACTTCTCTAACACTAATCAATGGTTAATGGCATAATGCATGAATGGGATTTTTGTTTCCATTCTCCCTATCTATGCTATCATTATGGTCCTTGCCAAAGAAAGAGCAATGCGCCTTTCACTTTTTATACATCTTCGTCATAACCCAACCCAACCAAACCAAACCTTTTTCTAACCACTAACATAACCTCATGATTCATTTAATACAAATATGAATTTGTGTTATATGAATTATCATAGCCCATTCACACTAGTTTATATGGAAAACAATACACATGGAAACTATTGACCAAACACAATTTATGTCAAGCATATACCATCACCAATATGGAAACTTACTGAAGCATAAATATATTCATTTCATTTTTAGCATACATCCATCACAAATATGGAAAATTTCTAGGAATGAAAAACCATATAACCAATGTTACAGAATACACCATCACATAATATGGAAAATGTTGTAACATCATCATATTCATTTCATTTTTAGCATACATCCATCACCAATATGGAAAATTTCTAGGAATAAAAAACCACATAACCAATGTTACAGAATACACCATCACATAATATGGAAAAGGTTGTAACATCATCATACACTTATCATTTCAAGCATGTACCATCACACATATGGGAAATGCTAACACTAACCTGACCAAAATAACTATCAACTACTTTGACTCTTCCTACCTTTTAGGGAGAACTACATTGGCCTAAGGCCCTTATAATAGGGGATATGTAGGTAGCACATAGTTGACACAAAGTCTTTAGGGGTTAGCTCAGCCATTCACCTGATCATCTCCCTAATGACGATGGCCATTCATCCATTTGTTCATTCATCTATCTGATGGACCAACCATATAACCTTTAACCATGACCTAACCTATTCTAATCCAATCCATAACCTACCCTCTTCTTCCCTTTTGGTGAGAACTACATTGGCTTGAGGCCCTTAAAATAGGGGCTATGTAGGCAGCACTCAGTCTTTTGAGGTTAGCCTGGCCATTCACCCGTTTGGATCCTTAATGATGTCAGCCATTCATTCATTCATCTATTTGATGGACCAACCATATAACCTTTAACCATGACTTAATCTAATCCAAAATCATAACCAAACAACCAGCCCTAACACTGTAGAAGTCACCTTTAACTTCTCATGGGGCACATTGGAGATCACAACCATCTCCCTGACCACATCAAACAACCATTTGAGATCACTTATATCTCAAATCGACTCAACCAATGACCTTCGAGATCACAACTATCTCCTTAGACCAAGACCACTTTTGAGACAACTTTGCCTTGGTTGTTTTGATTTCATATATGCTACCTCATGAATGGTTAGCAAATTGTCTGCACCTCACATTACGACCCTCACAAGTATCAGATTGTGCCCAAGTTGTTCCCCACTATTTGTGCCATTTTCATGTTTTCCAAGAGCACTTCTTGAGCTTGAGATACTTGGAACATGATGACCATTGGAGCTACATCTTTGATCATTTAACCCAATCAGCTATGACTAAAAGCTGGGGACCAGTTACTTTGATTTTAGCACTCCTCAACCTTGCCTGCGACAAT
This sequence comes from Torreya grandis, assembly GCA_037957365.1. Classification (NCBI taxonomy): domain Eukaryota; kingdom Viridiplantae; phylum Streptophyta; class Pinopsida; order Cupressales; family Taxaceae; genus Torreya; species Torreya grandis. The sequence continues at coordinate 735,154 of JARHVA010004652.1, forward strand.
TTGACTTGACTATCATGTGAAGTGATATACGCGCAATCTCAACTATTGCATCATTCACACTCCAACATCATTATACTCATCTACTACCTATCAAATCAACACCTGATATCAGGTTACCTTTCCTCAACTCTCGCTTTGAGGGGGAATACCTCATCATCATACTTAGGGCAACCTACTCCTATTTTCATCTTGCAGTTCATCAAGAACAACCAACAAGACAAAAAGAGGAAAATGTAGACACCAAAATTGTGTCGACTCCCCTTGGTCACTTACACACATTATTAATTTAAAATAAATTACTTATTTTAAATTAATGACATCCCCTCGACACTTCACCTAGATACCTTTCCTAGACACCTCACCTAAGACTATTTCTTACCCTATGACTCACCCCATGACTAAGTCCTTCATATCATAAATACCTAAGACATATTCCAACCTTCTAACTAACCCTTGTGCCTAATAACGCCATCATTTGACCATTCTCCAATGACAAAATGCACTTGGTGGATGGGGAACGGGCAAAGGGCTAAAAATAGCCCCTTTTACCCATTCTCCACCTGTCGACATCGGTCAACAGTCGGCTGAAGCCGGTAGAACCACCAACATTAGTTACTTAAACTAACTTTTGACATCAAGTTAATCCCCTTCGACTCTCTCTTCAACCGTCAAAACTCTCTCGAATCTATAAACACTCTCTCTCTCTCTTTCCAACCAGACTCTTGGACACCCACACTCTGAGACTAGGCATCAAACTTTGAATAACACTCCCTTGGATATAGAAACTCTACATAAATCACTCCAGACATTGGTTAAAAATATTGTATGAGGACTCGACACCAGCCACAACAGGAATAAGCATTCAACACCTCTGGTTCTTCATTAAGCAAGAGCTAAGTATTTCTTCTACCTTTCATTCTAGTAATTTAGAATATATTAGTAATTCGTTTCTATTTACTATTTCTAAATACTACTAGACCCGACCTGACTTCTTTTGGGAGAGGCTAAAAAGCCTTCCTCATACCCTTACCCTTTTTGACAACCTATCCTCTACCTTTGCCTTTCTGCAGACCTTATTCATCTCCCTGCAACCCTGCATAGACCTTTTAAACTCCCAGATTCCTTCTGTCAACCATGAATATAACCCAAAAACCCATCTAAGGCCCATTGCCCCTATCAATGTCAGTAGCCTAACCAACGTCGGCAACACTAACCAACTGATGACGACAGGCTAACTGACATCAGTGACTGTGATAGACTGACAACAGAGAGTAGGTATGCATTGTCTACTTTCTCTTTCTTAGTCTTTCACCATTTCTCTTTATACAACACTCTTTTTCGTAAATAGTGGACTGTCATCCCTCAAGCAAGCCTTTACACTTTTGGGACCAAGCATATTGCTTGGCAGTCCACCATATATCTCTCTAACATTCTCCTTGTTTGAGTCTTATTCTTATCTACAGGTGTCTTCCTCCATAGCCAAAGAGGAGCTCCTTCAATGTATGGATATGGTGTGCACATTAATCTGAGTAATGTACTAACCCCTGACCCTTTATCTTTAGTTTCTTCTTCTTCTGAATGTAAATAGCAAATACCTCATCATCATACTTGGGGCAACCTACTCCTATTTTTGTCTTGCAGTTCATCAAGAACAACCAACAAGACAAAAAGGGTAAAATGTAGACACCAAAATTGTGTCGACTCCCCTTGGCCACTTACACACATTATTAATTTAAAATAAATTACTTATTTTAAATTAATGACATCCCCTCGACACCTCACCTAGACACCTCACCTAAGACTATTTCTTACCCTATGACTCACCCCATGACTAAGTCCATATCATAACTACCTAAGACCTATTCTAATCTTGTAACTAACCCTTTCACCTAATAACCTCATCATTTAACTGTTCTCCAATGACAAAATGCACTTGGCCGATGGGGAATGGGCAAAGGGCTAAAAATAGCCCCTTTTACCCATTTTCCACCCGTTGATGTCAGTCAACAGTTGGCCAACATCGGTGGAACCGCTGACGTCGGTTACTTAAACCAACTTTTGACATTGGGTTAATCCCCTTTGACTCTCTTTTCGACCATCAGAACTCTCTCGAATCTGCAGACACACACACTCTCTCTCTCTCTCTTTAGCTGGACTCTTGGACACCCACACTCTAAGACTAGGCATCAGACTTTGACTAACGCTCCCTTGGCTACAGAAACTCTATAGAAATCACTCCAGACATTGGTTAAAAATATTGTATGAGGACTTGACACCAGCCACAATAGGAATAAGTGTTCAACACCTTTGGTTCTTCATTAAGCAAGAGCTAAGTATTTCTTCTACCTTTCATTCCAGTAATTTAGAATATATTAGTAACTAGTTTCTATTTACTATTTTTAAATACTACCAGACCCAACCTGACTTCTTCTAGGAGAGGCTGAAAAGCCTTCCTCATACCCTTACCCTTTTTGACAACCTATCCTCTACCTTTTCCTTTCTACGGACCTTATTCATCTCCCTGCAACCCTGCATAGACCTTTTAAACTCCCAGATTCCTTCTGTTGACCATGGACATAACCCAACAACTCGTCTAAGGCCCATTGCCCCTACCGACATTGGTAGCCTAATCGATGTCGGTAACACTAACCAACTAACGATGGCAGACTAACTGACATCAGTGACTGTGACAGACTGATAGCAAAGAGTAGGTACGCATTGTCTACTTTCTCTTTTTTAGTCTTTCACCATTTCTCTTTATACAACACTCCTTTTCATAAATAGTGGATTGTCATCCCTCAAGCAAGCCTTTACACTTTTGGGACTGAGCATATCACTTGGTACTCCACCATATATCTCTCTAACATTCTCCTTGTTTGAGTCTTATTCTTATCTATAGGTGTCTTCCTCCACAGCCAAAGAAGAGCTCCTTCAACGTCTAAATACAGTGCGCAACTTAATCTGGGTAATGTACTAACCCCTAACCCTTTATCTTTAGTTTCTTGTTATTTTGAATGCAAATAACAAATACCTCATCATCATACTTGGGGCAACCTACTCCTATTTTTGTCTTGCAGTTCGTCAAAAACAACCAACAAGACAAAAAGGGGCAAATGTAAACACAAAAATTGTGTCAACTCCCTTTGGTCACTTACACACATTATTAATTTAAAATAAATTACTTATTTTAAATTAATGACATCCCCTCGACACCTCACCTAGACACCTCACCTAAGACTATTTCTTACCCTATGACTCACCCCATGACTAAGTCCTTCATATCACAACTACCTAAGACCTATTCCAACCTTCTAACTAACCCTCACACCTAATAACCCCATCACTTGACCATTCTCCAATGAAAAAATGCACTTGGTGGATGGGGAATGGGCAAAGGGCAAAAAAATCCCCTTTTACCCGTTCTCCACCTGCCGACGTCGATCAACAGTCGGCCGATGCCAGTGGAACCGCTGACGTTAGTTACTTAAACCAAATTTTGACATCAGGTTAATCCCCTTCAACTCTCTCTTTGACCATTAGAACTCTCTCAAATTTGTGGACACTCTCTCTCTCTCTCTCTTTCCAGCCAGACTCTTGGATGCCCACACTCTGAGACTAGGCATTAGACTTTGACTAACACTCCCTTGGCTATAGAAACTCTACAAAAATCACTCCAGACATTGGTTAAAAATATTATACGAGGACTCGACACTAGCCACAACAAGAATAAGCATTCAACACCTCTAGTTCTTCATTAAGTAAGAGCTAAGTATTTCTTTTGCCTTTCATTCCAGTAATTTAGAATATATTAGTAATTAGTTTCTATTTACTATTTCTAAATACTACCAGACCTGACCTGACTTCTTCTAGGAGAGGTTGAAAAGCCTTCCTCATAACCTTACCCTTTTTGACAACCTATCCTCTATCTTTGCCTTTCTACAGACCTTATTCATCTCCTTGCAACCTTGCATAGACCTTTTAAACTCCCAGATTCCTTTTGTTGACCACGGACATAACCCAAAAACCCATCCAAGGCCCATTGCCCCTATCGATGTCAGTAGCCTAGCCAACATCGGCAACACTGACCAACCAATGATGGTAGACTAACTGACATCAGTGACTGTGATAGACTGACAATAGAGAGCAGGTACTCATTGTCTACTTTTTCTTTCTTAGTCTTTCACCATTTCTCTTTATACAACACTCTTTTTCATAAACAGTGGACTGTCATCCCTCAAGCAAGCCTTTACGCTTCTGGGACTGAGCATATCACTTGGCAGTCCACCATATATCTCTCTAACATTCTCCTTGTTTGAGTCTTATTCTTATCTACAGGTGTCTTCCTCCATAGCCAAAGAGGATCTCCTTCAACGTCTGGATACAGTGCGCAACTTAATCCGGGTAACGTACTAACCCCTGACCCTTTATCTTTAGTTTCTTCTTCTTCTGAATGTAAATAATAAAAATGTAGAGAAATAGGAAGATCATATTATATACCATTTTACCACTAGGATAGAGGGGTGAGATAGTTATTCACGATGATGATGATGATAGATGTCACATGTTATGCTCTACCATATTCTAGCAATGGAAAATTTCCATACTTATTGTTAGGTATACTTGTTGATATGTGGTTGGATCAGACAATATTTACATATGCACTAATCCTATTAGTACATATATATCAAGAACTCTAGGTGTACCATGCCCATAAGAGATATGGGATTAGTGTTAGTTTCATGTTGCACTGTTGGACATATGAGCATATCAGGGTACTGAGACTAGGTGGACTATTATGGCACATATTTTCTTAGATGGACTTTAGGGTTAGCTACATGTGATGGAGAGATGATTATACACTCATAAGATTAGGGGGATGAGCCTAATATATATATTGGTAAAGATATTTATTAGAGGCACTTGTTAAGGGTGAGGTCATTTGGAGGCCATACACCATATTTATAACATGGGTGAGTTATGCCAAATAGTTTTTGTCATTATAGAGCTACTAGTGGGTTTTTGGGTGGAAAGATCATGAGGTGGAGCTCATCCATTTTGATAGGACGAGGAGGAAATTTTGGCTCATTTAAGATATTTTGGGGGAGTTATCAAGGTACCAAAGGGAGGATGTAGAGTTCCCATTGCCTTCTTTAGAGGTATTTGAGGATTTTATTGAACACAAGCTTTTACTAGTGAGGGTGGAGATTGATGATGTAGGTGTCACTAATGAGTACCCCACATGGTTTCAATAAAATTATGATGTAGTAGTTTTTGGATGAAATGATGGTTAGTAGGATATGCATGTTAACATGGATGAGGGTGACTGGGAATAGATGGATGAGGGTGCCCCTGATAGACAATTGTTGATTATAGAGAGAGACCAGGAACATGCAACATTAGTCATAGCATAGACAAATTTAGCATTGGTGACCTAAGAGAGTTATTTAACATAGGTTTAGGTGGGCACCCTCACACAGGAGAGAAACTAGGAATGAATAGAGATATCCTCAATTAGATAAGATAGAGATACCCTATGATAAGTAGGACTACCAGTGCCCACAAGATGATCAAGAACTATTTCTATGGTGAGGTAAATGGCTACAGTTGAGGAGTTGAGGTATTACAAGGCATTGGTTTTCACACATCTTCTAGATGAGCCGAGATGGGGTGAGTACAAATCAAGAATTGCTACTGGACATAACAATGCTACACCAGGTTAGTGGGTAGCATCTACATGTGGACAGATAGGTTCAAGGGTTGGGTAGGCTGTAGGAGATAGTGGTACTCTAGGACCATAGAGTCGTATGAGACCTTATATTACTAATGTATTATATGATTTTGATACCAACCTATGAAATGATGTAGTGAGATGTATATACCCCTTTGAGAGACATATACATTATTATATATATGATGATCATTTTTATTATGAGTTCATGATGTGGTTATGGTTTTTGGATGTTGTGTATGAATGTGATGATGTGACTATTTATGCTCATGATGGTGTTGATATTGATAGATGTTTTTTATGTTTATGATATGATGAATATTATGATGATATGTTTTGTTGGACATGGTTATGATGTTTGTTATGGTTATTAATAATTATGTTCATGATTTTATCATGGTGTATGGTTGTTATTTATGGATCTATATTTGGTGTTATGATCATGATGATGGCTATGGTTATTTATGATTACGTTCATGGTGTTATGATGATGTTTGTTATGATTATGTCTATTGATGATAATTATTGATTATTATGTTCATGATTATTATGCTCATGTTTTAAATTAATGAGTCTATGCTTCTATATCTAGATTAGACATACGATGGATAACATATGTGAATGACTCATTCATTTTTGATGTATGAATTAATGTTGTAGACATGATAGATGTTTTATGATTAGTTGTTGTGATTGGTTATTAGGTGATGTTTGATGTATGAGATGGTTAATTCATTAAAATTTTCTTATGATTAAAAACATTAAACAAATAAGGTAAGAAGGCAACCACTAAATAAAACACATAATTGGTAGTTAAATGTTTTTAATGAATTTCATTTATTTAGATTAAGTTCAATCAATCTTAAAACACATAGAATAAGTTGGATAATAAAACTAAATGTGAGAAAATATAAGAGAGAGAATAAAATCAAGAGTCAAGTGTCATAATAAATGCATCAACAAGTGAGTATGAGAAAATAAAAAGGCATGATGCTTCTTCTTTAGAAAGGACTAAAACAAATTGAATTTAGATCAACTTATGAACATAATCCCTTAGAATGCTTTGCATTAGTGCTCATTAGTTGGTTAAAAGTTTCTTGATTGCATAATGTCAAGTAAACTCAGAAATATTTTGTTTATAGAGGGTATAAAGAGGATAAGGGAATCTTCTTATGATACTAGCATGCCTCTTTAATATGTTACCAAAGAGACTTTATAAATAAGTCCATGTCATATAAGGTGTATACTAATCAATGCAGGAAGTCTACTTATGAAATCTGATTGTGGCTTCCAAAATTATTTTTACTTTTTTCTAATTTTCATAATTGGTCATTTGATTGGGAAGTTGATCGATGTGAGAAGCTCCCCATGAATTTTTATGTTTTGAAAAATGATTTACTCAACCATCCTTTAAGAGAGTGGTCTAAGTTTGTGATATTTGTTTAAGGATTTTGATAGCTATCCTTCAAGGGAGTAGTCTACCTTACATTGAGCAATTTTGAATGGTTTTGGTAGCTATCCTTCAAGGGAGTAGTCTATGAATACTTGGAAATACCCATAGAATAAATGAGTTTTTACTTTTTTTGTGATTTTTTGTTTGATTTCTAGATACCTAAATCTAGGCACCAATAACCTCCAATAAAGCTTTTGACCAATTACCACATAAAGTGCACAATTTGGCCTAAAAACATGAAAACATGATAAAAGATGTGAAACTGACATATTCAAGTGCTAATTTTGGCTATAGTATAATTAAATGGGGTAGTGAAATTTATGGGCTAGCTAACTTTGATTAGTTCATTTAGAATCAAAATACCAATTTTGCACCTGGGTGCTCTGGATTTCTCTTTCCTGTAAAATCTATCACATGAGACATGTGCCTTTGTTATTTGGTGTTGGTAACATCCTAAATTAGATAATGGATCTAACACATCTGACATCACATTCTAATTCTAATCCAGTCAAATTTTGTACCAATAATAAGGCATTTTGATCAATTTGAGTAATTTGTGCACAAAGTGCTTAAACATACTTAAGAGCTAATTAAACCAAATTAGAGCCTAATCAAGAATTATATGGAAACTTGTTAAATAATTTATTTTGGAAATGAATATTTAATATCTACATCATCAAGTAACCTCATTTCTTGCGAAGACATCCCTAGGCCATAAATGCCACAAATATCAAGATTCATGCTTTCCATGCCTCTTAATTTCCCTTTTTTCTAATGTCATAATGAGGATAATTATAAATTTAATTATAAAAATTTGAATTAATCTTCAACCACACATCTTCATCTTAAGATGGATGGTTCATGTTGATTCTGATCAATCTAAAAAATCTATAAATAGAGAGACCATGAATATCATTTTTAAGTTTAATTTGTGCAAAGTTATAATACAAGATTGGTTCTAAAAGATTCATAAAAACTAGTGTTACCATGAAAAATTGATTCCAATCCAAGCTAATCCAAATCTAAATGTTCAAAGGAGAGGTGGAGGATAGCCAAGCTTCCATTGACAAGGACTTCATGAGCACAAATCGAGCAAGTCAATTGAAAAATACTCTTGGAACATCAAGAAAGGTAAGGAATGTGTGTTTTATTTTATTTTAGTTGTGATTTTTTCATTTTTATTTCTTCACTAATCTCACCCTAGTAACTAGGCATGAATATTTTAGTTTAGTGTGTTTTTGATTTGATTTCATTCACTAACACAAAACTAATCTTCTCTTCTTAGTCAAATTCTTAGTTCACATAATGGCACACCTAGTGGGACCTCCCTAGCCTTGAAAAAATAGTCACAAAGCTCCCTCAAGAAACTCACTAATATTTTATTATATAATCTTGGAGTGGGAGGCCAAAAAGAGTGAAAAAATTGTGTAAAAAATGTTTTTCTATAAGTCACAATTTTGTAAAAACATAGTCATGGTATTGTCCTGCTAGTAGCAGGATTGTCTTGCAAATGGCAGTATTGTAAATTGGACTAGTATTATTATGCTTAGATATTTGTGTTTTGTTTTTGGACTAACTATTTTTTGTGTAGGTTAGACAATACTGTTACTGGATTAGTATCAGGATTGTCTGCTATTAGCAAGGTTGTTTAACCAAGTCACGATATTATCTAACCATTAGTGGTTAAGTGACAATATCATGACTCAATAAGTAGCGGGTTTGTCTTGCTATTAGTAGGATAATCAAACTGAGTCATGGTACTGTTACTAAACTATTTATGGCTTTTACATTACTATAACTCTCATGGTATTGGTATTATTTTGCAAGTAGCGGGATCTCTCTATGTAGTAGCGGGATTATTCTGTGTAAAAAACTTGAGAGCTCTATTTTTCAAATTCATTGTTTCAAACCAAAGTAGATTTAAGGATAAAGGACATGCTAGCATTTTTTTTAAAGTATCAAGCTTGAAAGTGGCTAAAAACATGTTTAGATCATCTTTTGCATGCATTAAAATAGATTAATAACATTATTTTGGTGTTTAAAGTAACATTGAAATGCTTAAGTGAGTTTTTAATATGTTTTTTAAATTTTTCAATTAAGACCAAGGGGTAAAATGAACACCACCTCATTTTCCATTTGGGATTAAAAATTAACTCACCTTTCTAAGCTTTTTATCTTCAATTAGTTGTATAAATTAGATTTTGTTTCACAAAAAGAGGGGTGTTGCGTGTATGCTCATCTATTTGTCCCCTTTAGGGAACCCTTGGAATCAAAAGTTCCATTCCTACTAAAAATTGTCTACTCCAAGGAATATAAATAACATCATCTAAATCACTCCCCAAAAACTCATCAAATTTTGGGTGACCTTGAAAATGACCCTAAAGTCTTTCTATTTTATGTTTTTTTTTTTTAATGAAAACTTGGCTTGTTAGGGGGACTTCATCACCTCCCACAAGTTATTTAGGGATTATTTGACCCAAGGTTTCACTTCTTAGCATTAAATTAATTTGGATCCTAATTGGAGTTGCACATAAGACATAGTGGTACTTTGGACATTGCACTACACTGAGCGAACAGTAGGATGTAGTGGTTACAAAAAGGACTAGATCTTTTTGCAACAAGCCAAGTGATATAGATCCAAAATATGTGATTTTATTTTACATCATTTTATGTGAAAGTAATTGTGTAATTTATTCCCATACAACATTCAAAAACTTGGATATCTTAGACAAATCCCCACTTGCCATAGAATTATTGTTGGTGCAAAGTGTGCCTCAAGGTCTATGTCACAGTACTGTCATTTGAGAGAAGGAGGGGTGTAAAAACCCTACTATATAATGTGAATTTACTTTTTGATGAACACTTAAAATCCTCTCAAATTATGTATATTGATTTCAATAACACCAAGCAACCTTGTCAGTTTAGGATCTAAGAGTGATTAATTAGTTGGATCTTGTCCTAAATTAGAAGTCTTGTTTGGAGTCAAAAACTTGGTGTAAACAAATGATTCTAAATCAAACACATAGTCCTTATTTTCCTTTGAATAAAGAGTCATTATGCTACCCATGTGAACTCATCAATTTGCCTTGTTCAAAGTTCATCAAAACTTAGGAGTCATATCATCCACTTGGGCATCATTATGCTACCCAATTGAGTCTAAGCCTTTACCAAAGTTGTTTAAGTCCTTCACTTATAATATAAATTTTAAATTTCACCTTTATAAGTTCATATAGTTGACATGTTAAGTGGGTTCTCCATTTGCACTAACCTTTAGGGAACTTAGGTTTAATTTATAATTTAGGTTGAAGGTCATTTAAAAACTCATGATCATTATCACCACTTGATAGACTTAAGCCATTTTGTGCTAAACACTTGCAGTTTGAGTCTATACACCACAACATTTTTAGTCAAGAAAGGTAGTGTTATGCTATCAAAATTGAGGGAAACTATTTTTTCCTTAGAGAGTTTTTGAAACAAACATTTTGTCACATCTTTTGGGTAGTCTAATGTTGTTACACTGCCCAAAACATTTTGGATATTGTTTCATAAACCCTTTTGCATAGAGTTCAAATTTATTCCTACATTTTCAAACCATTTTGATTGTACCTTTTGTGAACGTTTGTCTATCAAAATTATGCTATTCTCTTTTGTCTAGCTTGTTTGTCCAAAAAACTAAGCTTTATACCATTATTTGTGAGAAAAGTAAACTATCTCTAAAGTGCCTTTTTGTTTCATACCTTATACTTAGTTGATCAATTTCATATCCAAAATTCAAATGCCTAGTGTTTTTTAGAAGTGTTTCAAATCTGTTAGATTAAAAATAATCTCTATTTTCAATGTCTAGCTTTTGATGCCATTTGGTCAGAGTCCTATCACATGCCTTATTTGAGCCTAGCTTTTGACACCGTGTTTAGCCAAAAGACCTAGTATCTTTTAAATTCCTATATTACACTAATTTGAAACACTTCAACCTTAGAGTTTGGCATTTCAATTTTTGGTCCATTTACTTGCTTATCTTTGTGTGAATAGTGAAATGTTAGATACTTCACGCTAGCTTGTTTCATCATAAATATTTGCATAAACCTTTTGATCCTTTTGTCGAATCTAGACCAAGTGGGAACATCATATGTTTTAGATATTTTCATTTTTAGAGTTTGTATAACTCTTTTACCTTTTATCACAAAGCATTGACTATGGATCCCAACATGTGTTCCTACACTCATAATGGACTCATATACAATACAAGGATTAGTAATGTGGTTACACAGAAAGAAATGGTGTAAGACCCCTACGTAGATAATATTCTTTATGAGATGGATTCGTATCCCTCTTATAATACTCATTTAGGGTCACAAAACCAAGATCCATTGGCTAACTATTTGTTTAATACACCACCTTATTCAAAACAAGAACAAGAACAAACTACACAATACCTAATGACCATACCCATATATAATGAATTGGTTCTTCAACAGTCATATTCTACTAATATAGCTTCCACATATGATCCATTTTTTTTAGCATCATCTATTGGAGAACAAAGATGAGATTGTGGTTAGAGTTACAGAGGTAGGGGCCAAGTTTCTAGTATTCTAGTAGACTTCCCTCATGAAAAATTATGAAGCCTAGTAAGAGTAACCCACAATATCATTTATGATCAATAGGCTTCTTCTATCAATCCTATGGCTCTAATCCAAACAACAAATCAATAAACTAATATATATAATCGAGGCAAAAACATCATGGAAGACCACTTTAACCAAATGCAGATAGCATATCAAACCTACTTGAATCTAACACACAATTTCAATCAAATGAACATGATGAGCAAACCTCTTATTGACTTAGTTCTTTCAACATGAGTGTTGATAGAGTTAAATATATAATAAAATTTGAGTTTTGACCCATTCGTGCAAACCACTTCATTAGATAACTTGATGCATGTGTTGATTATTGAAGAAGTGTCTTTAGCCTTTATGCAGAATAGTGAGCCAAATGTAATGGACAATGTACAACCAGTGTCCAATCCCAATCCAAGTGGTACTAATGCACAAATAGCTAGTCAAAAATATGTGCTTATAGTTAATACCATGAGTGGTTCATCATACCAAGGAGTAGGAGTTTCTACATCCCAACCTCAACTAGCTACTTCCTCAAGTGTGTAACCTATAGGATTAGGTAGTCAACTAGTGACCAATGTCACACCTCAATAATATAATGTGATGAATCCTACTCCTTAACAATGATGAGTAGTATTCCACAAAATCAAGCACAATCTAGTGTAATAATACAAAGGATGAATATATTTCTACCACAATAAGGGGTAACTAATGTTCCACCTCACCAAATAATGACAAACATACCTCTTCAATATTAGATTAGTATACCAATCTAAATGATGCCTAGTCAACCACATGTAAATATTGGTTAATGACAAATGCCAAATCTTCAACCTAATTTTACTTCCCCACAAGGATTCATGCAATAAGGAGGCCCCCATGTGTCTCAAGTACCTAATAAACAACCATTAGTTCAAAATGTGCCATAAGGTTAAAGACAGGGTCTTGGTCTACAAGTTCCCACTCAACAACTAGGTTTGATTAGTCAGTAACATGTCCCTTTTCAACAACAATAGGCACAATATACTTATATCCCTCCATGCCAACCACAAAATCCTCCAATTCAAACCTTTGTTGCTAACCCAACCAAGAATATGACACAATTGAATGTACAATTCCAAGTACATCCTATTCCATGTCTACATATTATGGGTCCTTTTCCTAACCAAAATAACATGCCCCAATAGGTATATCCATCATACCCTAGTCAAAGTGTCCCACTTGTGACCTCTCAACTATCTACCCAAACCAATGTTCCTTCTAGTTTTCTACCCCAACAATTGTAACAGATGAAGGATGCAATTGCTACCATTTAGGCTAGAAAATAGACTAAAAAGTTTAAGTTGGATGATGTGTGTTCCTATCCATTCAACATGGAGTACTTGTAGATACCATTTCCTCCAAGATACGAACCACCAAAATTTGAAATATTCAAAGGGAAAGGTGACCCTAAGGCCCATTTAACTGAGTTCTTTGTCGTATGTCAACTAGTGGCATATAATGACATATACCTTTTGTTTTTGTTTCCAAGGATCTTGGATGGATAAGACTTGGAGTGGTTTTTAAAGTTGCCGAAGAATTCAGTAATAGATTTTGATGATCTTTCTAATAATTTTGTGTAACATTTTTCCTATAATCTCAAGCATGGGATTTCCTTAGTGGACTTGACACAAGCAAAGAAAAAATATGGTGAGAGTTTTGTGAGTTATTTACAGCGATGAAGAACCCTTGCAAGTCAATTCACCCATAATTTACTAGATAAATAATTAGCCATTGTGTTTACTAAAAATCTACATACTGAGATAGCTCATCATCTAGAACTACAATGCACACATACTTTCAAATAGATCATTAATAAAGGATTGTTGATTGAGTGATCCCTTATTAATATAGGGATCATCAAGCTTACATCAAATAATCAAAATCAAGGTACCAATCAGGGAATTGACCAAAACCAACATCCAATTCAAGTGCAATCATCACAACCAGTATAGGCCAATAACCAAGAAAGACCAAAGTAGTTCAACTATAATAGGAATGTTGTAGGTAATGGAGTAACCAAGTCACATCATGTACAAATGGTGAAAACATCATATGCACCACCTTTTTATCTTATTCCTACCCAACAACCTTTCTAACCAATGTCACAAGAAAAATAACCAATACCCATGCAATAAATGTAGTAGCCTTTACCATTGTAAACCCCTCCTCCAAAGAGAACCAAGCCTATTTGTCATATCTTTAGTGACCTAGGGGAGCCTATTGAGTTTGTATTTTGCAAACTTACCACTACTAATCTGATTAGTTGGCCTATACCAAAGCATTATCTATAAGGCATTTTGTATCCTAATTAGTACCAAGAAAATAAATTTTATGAATATAATTGGGTCAATGGGCATAATATATGAAGATGTGTTCAAATTAAGCATTTAATTGAGAATATGTTGGAGAATGGGGAGATAACATTAGATAATGGTGCTTCCACTTCCAATCAAACTCTTGATATTTATCAAAACCCCTTTCGTCAACATAATAATCAAGAGCAATAGAATAATAAACAATAACAACATCGACCAGTGCAAAAATAAAATCAATAGTATTAAAATTAAATGGAAAACTAGCATAATCAATAACAAAACCCACAACATTAGAACAATGGATAAAACCAAGGTCAGAATGTTAATAACCAACAAACCTACCATGTAGTTACACATGACTACAATAGGGTTATAGGTCATATTGTAGGGGGTAGCATTAATACCATCTCCATTAATCTTAGACCAAGTGCTAATCAATCTAGACCATTGCTAAATAATAACACTTAGCCAAATTACATGGATAATCCTTCTTTGACCTAGGAGTGCATATAGGAAAACTAGAAAACTAGGAATTCCACTTTTGGACCTTATATTGATAACTCATCCTTGCCACGTGACCACATATAAGTGCACTAACAACTGAGACTTGTCTTATCTGGTCCTACACCATTCTTACCATTTTTTAGCAATAACGGTATAGTATTTAATCCTGATTATGCAATCACAACTCAGAGGTTGAAGATTACCATCCCAAGCCCATAATCATCTACCACTTTTCCTATTATCCAACCAACCATTCAACCTTGAAATAATCCATTCAATAATGACCAAGACAAGAAGTTTGATATTGTGGAACAATTACAGAAAACACTAGCACAAATTTCTATATTAGATTTGCTACAAATGTCAACAATCTATAAAAATAAATTGAATGAGTTTTTGACCCAATCCATTATTTCTAGTGACATATCCCTTGATATATTTCAAGCTTTGATTGGATATGTAGCTCTAACCTAATAAATCACATTCAACCAAAGTGATATGTCTTCCCTTGGCCAGCTTCATAATAATCCATTATACATAGAATTTTATATAAAGTGGCATAAAGTGAAATATGTACTTATATACAATGGATCAGGCCTCAACATAGTGTCTCTCAAGCTCATCAAGATTTTTGGATACATAATTATAGATCTCTGGCTAGAAAAAATAACCATCAAAACCTATGATAATCAGGAAAGAGAATCACAAGGCACTATTAGCTTACCAATTATCATTGGGCCTTTGACCCATGATACGCTTTGTCATGTGCTTGATCTTGAGTTATCATAAAATATTCTTATAGGTAGACCTTGGTTACATGAGATTCATGTATCCCTATCAATGTTGCACCAATGTATCAAGTTTTCCCACTCATGGACAGAAGTGAATATTCTAGGAGATTTACACCCATATGAACACTAAAAACATCTTAAGGCCGAGTTTCAAAGCTATAATTACTAGTACAACATGAATCCAACTTCCAAGAAAGATAAAGGAAAGGCCATACTTATTTACATTCATAGGATAATTGCATAGATCCTAATACCTTGGATTCCCTTTCCCACATGACACCTCCTGAAGCTTCTAATTATTTCACCATTTTTGATAATGGACTGAGGGAGTATGTGACCCATGATACCTTTCATATTGCCTATCTTCCTCAAAATATGAAAACCTTTGGGTGACCTAAAGTCACCCACACATACATTGGCAATAAAATAAAAAAGATAAGGGACATGTCATATTTGTACTAGTAGTTGGCCTAGAACTAGATCCTCTTGAAGGGGATGAATCATGGTTGCACAATGACAACCAAGCTGATTGTTATAAAAGTGAAAAGTATCCTATTCCTAATAGGATCATGGAGAGTCACAATTATGAAGGAAAATGCCTCAGATTGAATCAATAAAAAAAGCAAGCCAATTTTCGTGACTAAGTACAAAAGACCTTATGGACTTGGATTTAAACTGCCTGGGGGTGACCCCACATATCTTAGTCAAATTCCTAGTTCACATAGTCCTACTCTGGGACTATGTAGGCAATGCTCAATACTTGTCAAGGTTATCTTAATCACCCTTTTCACAATGCTCTCACTATTTTGTTTTCAGCCTAAGTTTGAATGCTCTCAATATTTTATGAGAAACCTAAGTTTGAATTCTCTCACTATTTTGTAGGCAACCTAAGTTTGAATGCTCTCTCCATTTTATGAGCAACCTAATTTTGAATGCTCTCACCATTTTGTGAGCAACCTAAGTTTAAACTCTCTCACCATTTTGTGAGAAACCTAAGTTTGAATGCTCTCATCATTTTGTGAGTAACCTAAGTTTGAATGCTCTCACCATTTTGCAATCTTGAACCATTTAGTGTCTCATCATTCTTGATCAAGTTGAGATACTTTAAAAATTTCCAAAAACATTTATAAAATTTCTAGAAAATAACAATAAAAAGACATACCACTTCTTTGCCTTAAGGATTCTGGGAACCCTTAATAAGTTTCAAGAAAACCACTTGTCACTTAGTTTCCCCATCCTATTTGGCCTTTTCTCTCATGCACTTGTCATTTTTCAAGACTATTCCTATTCTTCTATCATATCCATTCTATTTATTTTCACCAATTATCATTTTTCTTCCCATTCCCTAGGAGAACTACATTTGGCCTAAATTTTTTTATTGTATATTACATCCATGGAACTATATAAGTAGTATCCACTTGCCTAGTGCATATGGAGATATCTTAGCCACCCCATTTCATTTCTTCTATTCCCCCATTTTGTTCATTTGTTAAGTTGTCACCTATTTTCTAGGGGTAATGTTCATATGGTTTTTATTGCATTGTATGTTTGTTTGTTTCTTCTTATTTTGTTTGTTTGTCTACTTTTAGCACTGTTGCCTTGATTTAGTCTATGTTATTCATTAGGTGATTTTTTACCCACACTTACACTTGATTCCATCCGTATTCATATGTTTACATTGTCATCATGGTTTCTATTTTTGATGCATTGTTTTCTATTAAGTATTGGATTATGGGAGTCAGTCCTTATGCATATGCCAGCCAAGTCCTCATGATGATATAACATGATGCCTACCGACATGTGCTAAAATAAACCTTAGCTTCAAGAAGTCTATTCAGCAATGGTAACATCTCTTCAACACTAACATCCTAATTCAATCCCAATTATATCCTAAATAGAGTAATTAATCATGAAAGAATTTCAACCTTTATTAGTTCAGATGAGCATCTCCCTATTCGTAGGTTATTTCAATTCATCATTACCCTCATTGTTTAGTTACCATCATCTATCATCCAATCAATCATGTTTTCCATAATCAAGTGTTAGGTTGTGGAGCTAAAAGCTTCAACCCTTTGCAAACTGTGGAACAATGGTTGCTGAGATCTAGGAGAACCAGCGTCGGCAGCAGGACCAATGTCGGCAGAGACCAGTGCAGAAGGCCACCGGCGACGGCAAGAAGTCGGCTGACGTCGGCAGAACCAGACAAGAAGGGACCGACGTCGGTCACCTGTGTGTTCCATAACTGCTCATTTCACGGACAGTTAGTTAATTGAATGAAGAGTTTGCATGTTGAGACCAGTTAGAGTCTTGGGATGTGAGGACAATTGTCTAAATTAAGAGTCTAAGTTATTGTTTGAGTTAGGGATCTATTTATAGACCCATTGGCATGTATTGTAAAAGTATGAGATAGAAAGGAAGAGTTCCTTCTAGTTGTAAGATCTGTGAGTTGTAGGTTGTTGCAAGCTCATTGGGGATCTACATGTAAGTTTGGTCTTTGAATTGCAGGTTGTAGGTTCATGAGAGATCAGCTTGAAGTGCTATAGAGTGCTTGATGTACCGGCAGGGTTATTACTGACTGGTTGGAGAGGTGAACACCAATTCGGTTTGTGAGTTGGTTGTTGGGACCATTTTTTGTGTAGGAGAGTGTGTGTGAGAAGAATTATTGTACACCTAAGGTGTGGTGAATCTCTGTAAGGTGAAAGAGTGTGGCGGCTCTTTGTTGTATTCTTTTCTGTATAGTGTTAATACAAGATAGTGTATTGTCTCTCATATTCTGTGCTATTGGTGAATTCTAGTTACTTGTGTTTCTGGTTATTTCCGCATATTCAATTGCTTATATTTGGTAATCATACTGTGCTCTTTCTGAGGAGCAAGATCCTAACAGGTGGAATTAGAATAGGTGTGTTTGTTCTTGGATTTACCTCCACCTCTCTTAACAAGTGGTATCAGAGCTTTAGGTTGGGATACTAACAGATTGGTGTAGATCTGGGTAGTGTGTTTTGATTATAGGTTACTCATAGGGTTTCTGTTTGAGTGGGAGTTGAGCAATGGCAGAAAATAGTCAACTACGAATGGAAAAGTTTAATGGCAAGAACTACCAATTATGGAGGATGCAGATTGAGGACTATCTATATCAGAAAGATTTGTACTTATCATTGGGTGGGGTTGCTAGCAAACCCTTGGATATGAAAGATGAAGAATGGGAGGTTCTTGATTGGAAGGCTCTGGGATCTGTTAGATTGAGTCTTGAATCATCTGTGATTTCTAGCTTATCACAGTGTAAGACAACGGTAGAGTTGATGAAATCTTTGGCAAATTTGTATGAAAAACCCTCGGCTTCTAATAAGGTATTTCTTATGAAGCATTTATTTAATTTGCAAATGTTGGATGGTGGATCTGTTCATAGCCATCTTAGTGATTTCCATGGTTTAGTAAACCAGTTAAGTTCAGTCAATATTGTATTTGATGATGAAATTAGAGCTCTCTTAATCTTGTGTTCATTACCTGAAAGTTGGGAAGGTTTGGTAATGGCAGTTTCTAATACTGTGTCTCCTTCAAAAGTCTTAAAAGTGGATGATATTGTGAGTGTGATCTTGAACGAAGAGATACGCAGGAAAAGCACAGGTGAATCATCTGGAGATGCTTTGAGTGTTGAAGGAAGAGGAAGGCCAAGAGAGAAGATAGAGCGTGGGAGATCAAGGTCAAAGATGGGCAAGAGATCCAAGTCTAGGTATGGCAGAATAACCTGCTGGAAATGTGGAAAGCAAGGGCACTTAAAGAGAGATTGCAGATCGGGTATAGATCAGCATGAAGAACATGGAGAAGAAGCAGATGTTGTAGGTTACGTTGCACAGGATGCTCTGGTATGTTCTTTGGATAAAGTAGAATCTTGGGTATTAGATTCTGGTGCCTCTTTTCATGCATCCCCACATAGGGAATTTTTTCATGAGCATGTCCAGGGAGATTTTGGAGAAATTTGTGTAGGGGATGGTAAGCCTTGTCAGATTGTTGGCAAAGGCAAAGTGAAGCTGAAACTGCAGACAGGTAACACATGGGTGTTAAAGGAGGTCATGCACATCCCAGTTCTGAAGCGGAATCTGATTTTTGTTAGAAGTTTGGGTGAAGAGGGTTGCACAGTAACTCTCACAGTGGACTCTTGGAAGGTTACCAAGGGTACACTTGTTGTAGCTAGAGGTAAGAAAGTAGGTATGCTTTATCTATCTACTTGTTTTACTGATTCTCTTTCTAGGTTATCTACTTCAACTGTAGATTCAGAGATGTGGCTTAATAGGCTTGGTCACATAGATAAGAAGGAGATGCTGGTTCTTGAGTCAAAGAGTATGCTTTTAGATTTGGAAGGCATGGATCGTGGTTTCTGTATGCAGAAGAAGAAGGTGAGGTTTCTTGAGGAATCTGATGTTAGTGACAAGAACAAGAAAGCCTTGGTTTTCAAAGAGAAAGTGATGGATAGAGTTCAGCACAAGGTGCAGAGGAATTCTAAGCAGAGCAAGGGTGATTTGGACAAGGGTTTGATCCAAAAGGAGCTCACGATAAAAAGTCAGGTCTCACAAGAAAAACACAGAGACCGACGTCGGCAGGAAAACTGACGTCGGTGTCCAGACAGGGACCGACGTCGGCTATGTGTAGCCCAACTTCGGTGACTTAGGGCAGATAGAGACCAACGTCGGCCAGGGGAAACCGACGTCGGTAGGGAGGTAGTCACAGGGAACCGACATCGGTCGGCTGTAGACTGAGATGTGACCAGCATCGGTCATTGAGACAAATTTAAGGTGGACAGCAAGCTGTCATGGAGTCTCAAGCGCCCATATGGAGGACTGAAGGTGTAAGTAAGTTCTTAAATTCATCATTTCCCTTCTTTACACTACTTGTTGCTCACTTATGGCATAAGACCATGAAGTTGTTGAAGAAGCAGAACAGGTAGATCCAGGAAACAGTGGGAGCTAGGCATGAATGAGGATGTGATTCCTTGGAGGAGAACCAAACAGGTGTTTTGGGTAGTGTTGCCAGCTGGAAGTAAGCACTGAGAGATGAATGGATGTTAAGGATAAAGAAGAGTGGAAATGGATACGTGAGATGGAAGATCAGGGTATATGATCTTGTATTAGCTGCAGGGCAATGGAGGTTTGTTCATTATGTTTCTCTTTACCAGGTTGGATAGTATTAGCTACACTATCCTATTTTTTGTATGATGTGCTTGTTGCAGGGTTACATATACAGGTATTGTTGAACTAAAGGTAAAGCTGGTTCAGGTGTTTGTCATGGAGAATCTGGGAGCAGCAAGATTCTTTGGCATGAGTGTGTTCTAGAGACATGGTAGGTCATATGTTGACTTTGTTTCAGGATGATTGTGTGAAACCGGTTAGCACGTCGATGGTTAGATAGTTCATAGAACAGGTGTCTTGATTCACATAATGAGGTTGAGTGCATGGTATGTACTAAACCTAAGTTTTCCCAAGCAGTGGGAGTTGTCACAAGTTAGGAGCCAATCCGGCAGAGAACCATTGGAGGGCAGTTCAGTGGATTCTTACAGGGACTAGTAGCAGGTGCACATGCTATGCAGGTTCAGGTTTATTTCTACATGGTTGTAGATGTGGATGTGGTAGGTAATTTGGATGATAGGTTTTACACCACGGATTTTGTGGTGGTTGGTCTTCAAGGGTGATTTTGAAGATGGATACATAGCCAAGGGAACAAACTAGATGGTGTACAAGTATATGTACAGGTTACAGCTATTTATCTCCAAGTGGGAGATTGTTAGGTTGTGGAGCTAAAAGCTTCAACCCTTTGCAAACTGTGAAACAATGGTTGCTGAGATCCAGGAGAACCGGCGTCGGTAGCAGGACCGACATCGGCAAAGACCAGTGCAAAAGGCCACCGGCGACGGCAAAAAGTCGGCTGACGTCGGCAGAACCAGACAAGAAGGGACCGACGTTGGTCGCCTGTGTGTTCCAAAACTGCTCGTTTCACGGATAGTTAGTTAAGTGAACGAAGAGTTTGCATGTTGAGACCAGTTAGAGTCTTGGGCTGCGAGGACAATTGTCTAAATTAAGAGTCTAAGTTATTGTTTGAGTTAGGGATCTATTTATAGACCCATTGGCATGTATTGTAAAAGTATGAGATAGAAAGGAAGAGTTCCTTCTAGTTGTAAGATCTGTGAGTTGCAGGTTGTTGCAAGCTCATTGGGGATCTACATGTAAGTTTGGTCTTTGAATTGCAGGTTGCAGGTTCATGAGAGATCAGCTTGAAGTGCTATAGAGTGCTTGATGTACCGGCAGGGTTATTACTGACTGGTTGGAGAGGTGAACACCAATTCGGTTTGTGAGTTGGTTGTTGGGACCATTTTTTGTGTAGGAGAGTGTGTGTGAGAAGAATTACTGTACACCTGAGGTGTGGCAAATCTCGGTAAGGTGAAAGAGTGTGGCGGCTCTTTGTTGTATTCTTTTCTGTATAGTGTTAATACAAGATAGTGTATTGTCTCTCATATTCTGTGTTATTGGTGAATTCTAGTTACTTGTGTTTCTGGTTATTTCTGCATATTCAATTGCTTATATTTGGTAATCATACTGTGCTCTTTTTGAGGAGCAAGATCCTAACAGGTGGAATTAGAACAGGTGTGTTTGTTCTTGGATTTACCTCCACCTCTCCTAACATCAAGGTCCAATAATTATAACCATTTATGGGCAAATCATTGCACACTATCCCACCTACATTTCTTAATGATTATAATTGCCTTTGGGTAAATCATTGTGTTATCACCAATTTATGTTTTTTGCCCATACAGGGGCACGTTTTTATCTTGTTTGTCTATCCTAATTGGGGTAGCTCCATCTTCTCAATGATTATAACCACCTTTGGTCAAATCATTTTGTTATCATACCATGTTACCACTATTAGGGTATAATGCTTATAACCACCTTTAGGAAAACCATTATACACTATCCCACTTATATTCTCAATGATTTTGACTACTTTTTCACTATCATTATGTTTTCACCTCATCATCTTTCCTTTATTTGGTCCCCTCATTTTGCTTCTTTATTTTTGAGGGACTGTTTGCCAACCTACTTATGTCAACCATTCCCTTGAGGAGCCATCATATAGTTAGTTTATCATCATTGTAGTTATAGGAATATAGGACCTTTTCATTCTTTAAGAATATGTTATTGTGTTTATAGCTTTCAACACTTTCCCAAATAAGGGCAAACTGTAGACACCTAAATCTGGTCACCAATTAGGCTTTTGACCAATTTCCACCTAAAGTGCATAATTTGGCCTAAAAACTCTAAAACACACTAAAATATATGAAACTAGCATATTCAAGTGTCAATTTTGGCTAGAGTATCATTAAATGGGGTAGTGTAATTTATGGGCTAGCTAACTTTGATCAGTTCATTTTGAGATAAAATACCAATTTTACACCTACGTGCTCTGCATTGCTCTTTCTTATCAAATCTCTTACATGAGGCATGTGCCTTCATTATTTGGTGTTGGCAACATCCTAAATTGGAGAATGGATCCAACACATTTGACATTGCATTCTAATTCCAATGCAATCAAATTTTAGACTAATAACAAGGCATTTTGATCAATTTGAGTAATTTGTGCACAAAGTGCTTAAATATGCTTAAGAGAAAATTAAACCAAATTAGAGCCTAATCAATAATTTCATGGAAACTTATTAAATAATTTGTTTTATAAATGAATATTGAATATCTACATCATCAGGTGACCTCATTTCTTGGGAAGACATCCCTAGGCCATAAATGCCATAAATATCAGGATTCATGCCCTACATGCCTCTTAAATTCTACATTTTCCAATGTCATAATGAGGATAATTATAAACTTAATTCTAAAAAATTGAATTAATCCTCAACCACACATCTTCATCTTAGGATGGATGGTTTAGGTTGATTCTGATCAATCTCAAAAATCTATAAATAGAGAGGCCATGAACATCATTTTTAAGTTTAATTTGTGCAAAGTTATAATGCAGGATTGGTTTTAAAAGCTTCATGCAAACTAGTGTTACCATGCCAAATTGATTCCAAGCCAAGCCAATCCAAAGCCAAAGGTGCCAAGGAGAGGTAGAGGATAGCCAAGCTTCTATTAACAAGGACTTCATGAGCACAAATGGAGCAAGCCAATTAAAGAATACTCTTAGAACATCAATGTAAGGAATGTGTGTTTTCTTGCATTTTAGTTGTGATTTGTTCATTTTTCTTTCTTCACTAAGCTCACCCTAGTAACTAGGCATGAATATGTTAGTTTAGTGTAATTTTTATTTTATTTCATTCACTAACACAATACTAATCTCCTCTTCTTAGTCAATTTCCTAGTTCATAGATTTTGTTTTTGCTATTGACATGGATTTGTTTATATAGGATCAAAATGGTTCACCTTCATGAAGGAAAGACTAAAGTAAAAGAAGGTTGATAATGGTTAAAGGAGTTTTAAGAGACAACAACCATGTGACTTTATCCTATAAATGGGGGGAAAAGTACCATGATAAATATGCCATGGGTAGAGTCATGGTACCCATGTTCAAGGTTTGGCTAAGGTTATGATGCAAAACCACATGATCTAATTGTAATTGTTTGTCTTTAAAATAAGGAGATGAATGTTGGTGAAAATAAGGGATGAACTAAAGTTAGAAAAAAGATGATTTTGATATTGTTTAACAAAATAAAGGACATAGATGTGAAGTATTGAGGGGCTTAGGTTCTAGTTTCCCTTCAAGAGAGGAAAATTGATAAGTTCCTAATCCATACTTGTGCATTATGATATAAGGTCCAAGCCTATTGAAAGAAAACTTACCCCACTTGTTTTTATTCATATTGGTTACATGTTGATTTTCATTTAAGATGAGATATTTGATATTGAATTCTTTCACTTTGAGGTGATTATTATAAGCACTCTTGATTCGTTATTGATAGACAACAAGATGGGTAAGTGTAACTAAATAATGTTCATCAAGTAGCTCAAGTTGGGATAAGTGTTTTTGATGATAAACACCCTCAAAAATGAGATCTATTAAGGATATATGAAGAGAGTGAATTTTTAATTTGAGAGATAGGATAGCCTCTAATACAAACACAAGAGAAAAGGGGGTAGTGTAGACACCTAAATCTGGCCACCAATGACCATCAACTAGGCTTTTGACCAATTTCCACCAAAATGCATAACTTGGCCTAAAAACACTAAAACACATTAAAAGATTTGAAACTAACATATTCAAGTTCCAATTTTTACCAAAGTATCCCTAAAATGGGTAATGCATTTTATGGTCCAGCTAACTTTGATCAAATCATTTTGAGTCAAAATGCCAATTTTACACTTGGGTGCCCTAGATTGCTCTTTTCTATCAAATATCTTACATGAGACATGTGGATTTGTTATTTGGTGTTGAAAACATCCTAAATTGGATAGATGATCCAATAAATCTAATTTTGAATTCTAATTCCAATCCAGTCAAATTTTGAGCCAATAATAAGACATTTTGACTAATTTGATTAGTTTGTACACCAAATGGCCAAAACTTGCACCAACGTGACTAATCATGCTTAAAGATAATTATTTAAAATAATGAGCCTAATTAAAAATTGCATTTAACTTGTTGAATAAATTTTTATTTGAAATTTATTGTCATTAACTACATCATCAAATGACATCATCTTATGGGGTGGCATCCATAAGCCATAAGTACCACAAATATCAGGATGTATGCCTCCCATGCCTCATTAAGACTCTCCATGCCTATTCATTATCCCTCTATCCCAAGTATTAATGGATATATTTATATATTTAATTTCATAATTAGATTTATTCATGACAACACATCTCAATCTTGATATGGATGGTCATGGTTATCCCTAAAACCATTCCAAAAATCTATAAATAGGAAGCCTTACCCATTGAATTTGAAGCTCTTTTATGCCAAACATATAATACCCAAATGCATTAAAAATCATTACATTTTAGCATTATACTTTTTAAATATTGATCCAAGCTAATCCAAGCCAAATCCAAACATGGTGCCAAGGAGAGATGGAGGTAGCCACACTTCATTGATGCAGACGTCATGAGCACAAACCAAGAAAGCCACTTCAACAAGCTGTTCGGAGCATCCAAGGAAGGTGAAAGAAGTTTTTTTTTTGCATTTTAGTTGTGTTTTTCATTCTAGTATTGTTAACTAAGCTCCCCTAGTAACTAGGCCTAGAGATGTTATGCTAGTGTGTTTATTTCATTTTGATTTCATTTTAGAACTAACATGATACTAACCATCCTCTCTTGAGTAAAATTCCTAGTCCACATAATGCCACACCCATTGGGACCCTATCCCCATTAATATTCTCACAAAGGCTCTCTCAAGCAACCTACTAACCAATTTTATGCAGAATCTTACAGTGAAGGAGTCAAAAAAGTGAAATTTTAAGTTAAAATTCCATTTTTTTTATAATTGCATTTTTGTTCTTGATAATGTCAGTTTTAATCTCTATTTCAATATCATTGTTGTCATAGTAGAAATTTTGTAACAAAATCATTATTTTCTAAAAAGTGATTTTTTAGCCCTGGGCAGTAATATCATTCATTGAAACAATGATTTCATTTACCTAATTAATGATTTCAACAAAATAATGATTTTGTCTCAAAACAATGATATCATTAACCTTGAGTAGTGATTTTGTAATCAAAAATAGAGATTTTGTCAATAGAACAATGATTTTGTGTTTTTTATGTTTTCTATCTGATAACAATGATATTGTCAACTATAATAGTGATATTATTTTTTGGGTAGTGATATCATTGATTTGGCCAATGATTTCATTTAAAAAAATGATTTTTTTAATAGAGATTTTGTAGGTAATAATGATATTGTGTTTTTCTGTTGAACTAACCCAAAATAATGATATTATTGTCTAAAATTGCAATTTTGTAAGGAAATAGTGATATTATCTGTGCAACAATGATTTAAAAATAGAGATCTTGTTTTGAGAAGTTACTTCACTCATTTACAAATTAGATTCAAAGCTAAAGGACATACTGACTTTTTTATTTTAGGATCAAGCTTGAAATATATTCATACATGTGTTTTAAGCCTTCTTTGAAAGTTTAAAATGGACTATGAACTTTGTTTTGGTGCTTAATGGAAAATTTAGATGCTTAGGTAAATGTTTTGAAAATTTTTGCTTTCAAGTTACAACATAAGACCAAGGGGTCAAAAGAACACCACCTAATATTTCATTTGGTTCTTAAAATTGAACTCACTTGTCAAATTTTGCCATCAATAGTTGTTTAAACATAGAATTTGATTGACAAAAGGAGGGATGTTGCATGTATGCTCTTCCATCCATCCCATTTAGGGAAATTTTGGAATCAAAAGTGTCATCCTTATTGCAAACATGCTTAGTCTAAGGAATAGAAAGAATGTCATCTATATCACTTCCTAAAAACTCACAATATTTTGGGTCATCTTGAAATGACCCTAAAGTCTTTCTATTAGTCATTTATTTTATTGCATCTTGGCTTTTGAGGGGGCCTTCATTACCTCCAACAAGTTATATAGGGAAGCTTTGACCTGGGGTTTCATCTCTTGGCCCTGACTTCAATCACTCCAACTAAGATAAAAGTTTTAGTGGTTAAACCACCTTCTAGTGTTGGAGTTTCACATGAGACGTATCTGCACTTTGGACATCACACTACACTGAGCAAGTGATAGATGTAGTGGTTGCAAAAAGGACTAGACCTTTTTGCAACAAGCCAAGTGTCATGGACACCCAATTTAAGTGATTTTATTTTTCAACATGATGTGAAATTCATTTGGTAATTGATCCATCTAGATGTTCAAAAATTTATAGATCTTAGATAAATCCCCACTTGTTATGGAAGTATTATTGGTGCAAGGTGCACCTCAAGGTCCATGTCACATACCATCATTTGAGAGAAGGGGGGTGTAAAAAACCTACTATATAATGCACATTTTAATTTTTAGATGAACACTAAAAAAACCTCTCAAATGATGTATATTGATGAAATCCAAAAATACCAAGCAACCTTGTCAGTTTAGGACCTAAGAGCAATTAATTAGTTGGTTTTGTCTTAGATTAAAGTCTTGTTTGGACTCAAAACCTGATGTGAAAAAATGATACAAACCAAAACACATATACCTCATTTTATTTTGAATAAAGAGGCATTATTTTGCCCATGTGAATCATCAGTTTGCCTTGTTCAAATTTTATCAAAACTTGGAGTCATATCATCCACTTTGGCATAGTTATGTTGTCTAATTGAGTCTAAAATTTTACCAAACATTTTTTAAGGTCCTTCATTTATAATATAAATTCAAAATTTCACCTTCATAATTTCATAGGGTTGATGTGTTAAGTGGTTTTTCCATTTGCACTAAACTTGAGGGAACTTAGGTTCAATTTCTAATTTGGGTTGACTTAAGTCATTTTATGCTAAACAATTATGCTTTGATACTAAGCACCAAACAATTTTATGTTACCATCATATTTCCATCAAGATCATTTTAATATATACTTTTTTGCCTTAGAGATATTGTTAAAACTTTGAAGGTATGTACGTAATTTGAGTTAAGAAAGGTAGTATTACGCTATTGAATTTGTGAGAAACTATCTTTGCCTTAGAGATTTTTTGAAATAAACATTTTATCATGTATTTTGATTATTCTAGAATTTTTACATTGCCCATAATATTTCAAACATTATTTCATAGAAATTTTTGCATATATTTCAAGTTTGTACACATTTTTCAAGCCAATCCAAGTATACCTTTGTCAATCTTTGTCTAGAAAAGTTACACCTTTCACATTTGTCTAGCCTATTTTTAAAAAGAACCAAGTTTTATACCATTATTTTTGAGAAAAAAAAACTATCTCTACAGTTCCTTTTATTTCATACATTATACCTATTTGATCAAGTTCATGTCTAAGAGTCAAATGCCTAGTTTTTGTTAGAAGTGTTTCAAATCTGTTAGATTAAAATCTCATCTATTTCAAAGTCTAGATTTTGACATCATTTGGTCAAGATTCATAGCACATGCCTTGTTTGAGCCTAGATTTTGACATTGCATTTGACCAAAATACCTAGCAATGGTTTATTTTCTATATTAGACTGATTTAAAATACTTTGACTTTAGAGTTTGGCATTTCAATTTTCGGTCCATTTACTTAATTTTTTTTGTATAAGATATGTAATGTTAGATACTTAACATTAGCTTATTTTATCACAAATAATTTCATAAACCTTTCCATCCTTTTGATGAATCTAAATCAAGTTTTAACATCATCTTTTAAACATTGTCTTTTTAGAGTTTGTATAACTCTCTTCCCTTTCTATCACAAAACATTCAACTATGGATCCCAACATGTATTCTTACACTCATAGTCAACTCATGTAAAATATAGGGATTAGTAATGAGGTTGCATAAGAAGAAATGGTATAAGACCCCTACTTAGATAATTTTATTTATGAGATGGATCCTTATATCCCTCATAACACTCAAATAAGTGCACAAAACCAAGATCCATTGGCTAACTATTTGGTTAATACATCACCATATTTAGAGCAATATCAAGAAAAAATAAAGCAATAACTAGCTATGGTACCTATAGTTGAGGATCCTTTTACCAAACAAACATACTTTGTTAATGCCCCTTCCATGTATTATCCTTATTTGTTTTAGCATCATTTATTGGAGAACAAATATGAGATTTTGGTTAGATCCATAGTGGTAGGGGCCAAGTTTTTGGAAAACTTCCCTCATGATAATTTATCAAGTCTATTAAGAATGCCTCATAACATTTTATACAGTTAATAGGATTCTTCTAGCAATCCTTTAGCTCCAGTCCAAACAATATATCAAGACCCTAGTATGTTTGTCAAAGGCAAGGACCCCATAGAGGACCACTTTGTACAAATGCAGATAGTATACCAAACCTACTTGAACCTAGTGTGTAATTTTATTCAAATGACTGTGTCAAATAATCCTCTCATAGATTTAGTTCCTTTGACAGGAGTGTTAATAGATTTGATTGGTTAAGATAATTAGGGTGTTGACCCCTTTGTGTAGAAAACTTTAGTCGATAACTTATTTCATACACCAACCATCAAAGAAGTATCTTCTACTTCTACATAGAATAGTGGCCGAAACATAGTAGATAATGTGTAAGCAACATCTTATCCAAACCAAAGTGGTGTAAGTACACAAACAACTAGTACATAAGTAGGTGTACCTTTAGTTAACACCATGAGTGGTTCTCAAAATTAAAGAATAGCAGTTTCTACATCCCAACCTCAACCAACTACTACCATTAATCCTCAAATAGTTAATTCTTCAAAAACTCAACCAACAGGATTAGGTAGTCAACTAGTAACCAATGTCATGCCTCAATAGCAAAATGTGTTGAATCATACTCCTCCTCAACAAGTGACAAGTGGTATTCCACAATAGTAGGCACAGTATATTATACCAATGTAATAGAGGTCAAATATTTTACCACCTCAATAGGGGTAACTAATGTTCCACCTCATCTAATAATAACAAACATACCTCTTTAGTCATAAGCTAGTGTGTCAATTCAAAACCAAATGATGTCTAACTAATAATGTGTGACTATTGGTCAGTGACAAGTGCTAAATCTCTAACAAGCATCAAATTCCCAATAGGGATTCATGCAACAAGGAGGTTCCAATGTTTTAAAGTACCTACTAGGCAACATTTGCCTTTTGTTCAAAATGTGCCACTCATTTAGAAATATGGTCTTGGTTCACAAGTTTCCACTTAACATCAAGTTTTTATTAGTTGGTATCATGTCCTTTTTCAACCATATCAGGCATAATACAGTTATATCCCTTCATCCCAATCACAAAATTCTCAACATCAAACCTTCATAACCAACCCTAACTAGAATATTTCACTGCAACATGTGCAATTCCAATAATTAAACCCCAATCTACGTATGTGTATTCTTGGTCCATTTCCCAACCATTCCATCATAACCCAATAAATATATCCATTATACCCTAATCTAAGTGCTCCAATCATGACTTCCAAACCATCTACCTAAGCCAATATTCCCACATGTTTCCTATAGCAAGAATTACAACATATGAAGTATGCAATCACTACCATCAAACTTGGGAAATAGGGTAAAAAATTTAATTTGGACAATGTGAGTTTCTATCCTTTTAACATTGACTACTTATATATTCCATTTCCTCTAGGATATGAGACCCCAAAATTTGATAAATACAAGGGGAAAGCTGACCCCAAATCCCATTTAGTTGAGTTCTTTTTTTCATGCCAGCCAGTGGCATATAATGACATATACCTTTTGTTTTTGTTTCCAAGGAGTCTATCTAGACAAGCCTTGGAGTGGTTTTTAAGTTTACCCAAGAATTTAGTAACAGATTTTGATGACCTTTTAGAAAAGTTTATGTAACACTTTTCCTACAATCTCAAGCATGATATTTCATTGGTCTACTTGACACAAGCAAAGCAAAAATCTAGTGAGAGTTTTTCAAGTTATTTACACTGATGGAGAGCCTTTGCAATCCATTTAACCCATAATTTACCAGATAAACAATTAGTCATGTTTACTAGAAATTTGCATAGTGAGATATCTTATCATCTAGAACTATAGTGTGAACATATTTTCAAAGAAATCATTGATAAAGGTTTGTTGATTAAGTGAGCCCTTATTAATAAAGGAATCATCAAGCTCACTTAAAATAATCAAAATCAAGGTACCAATCAAGGAAATTTCCAAAATCATAATCAATTCCAAACACGAGCATCACAACTGACACAGGCCAATAACCAAGATAGACAAAGCAATTCAACTAAAATAAGAATGTTGTGGGAAATGGAGTAATCAAGTTATGGTATGTCTAAATGGTTAAAATGCCATCTACTCAACCTATTCCACCTTTTCAACTCACTCTTACTCGACAACCTCTTTAGCCAACACACCAAACACAACAACCTAGGCTTACATAATAAATGCAACCACCTTTGCCATTATAAGTTCCTCTTCCCAATAGAACATTACCTACTCATCATGTTTTTAGTGACCTTGGAGATCTTATTAGATATATGTTTCATAAACTTGTTAATAATATTTTTATTAGTTGTTCTATACCAAAGCATTATCCACAAGGCATTCCTTATCCTGATTGGTACCATGAAAATGAATTCTATGAATATTATCATGTTAAAGGGCATAATTTACAAAGATGTGGGCAAATAAAGCATTTGATTGATAATATGTTGGAGAATGGGGAGATCACATTAGATGGTGGTTTTTCCACCTCCAATTAGACTCTTGGGATTTATCAAAACCCTTTTCCACAACATAACAACTCGTAGTAACAACATCAACAACAATGACAACAATAACACTAACCAATGTAACAACAAAATCAATAGTATCAAGATCAAATGTTGAACCAACAAAATAAATAGAACCAACAATGCTACAATAATTAATAGAACCAAGGTTGGATGATTAACAACCAATAAATCTACCATGTAGTTTAACATGACTATAACAAGGTTGTAGGTTATATTGTAGGGGGTAGCATTAATACCATCTCCATTAATACTAAACTAAGCACCAATCAATCTAGACCATTACTAAAAAATTACACTCAACCAAATTACATGGATAATCCTTCTTTAACCTAAGAGCACATGTAAGAAAACCAACAAACTAGGTTTCCACTTTTGGACCTTTTACTGATAATTCATCTTTACCTCATGACAACATACAAGTGCACTAATAATCGAGACTTATCCTATCTGGTCCCACACCATTACCACCATTTGTTAGTAGTCACGGTCCTATATTTAATCTTGATTATGCAATCATAACTTAGAGGTCAAATATTACCATCCCAAGCCCATAACCATCTGTCACTTCACCCATTATCTAACCAGCCATTTAACCTCAGATTAAGCCATTTACCACTGACTCAAAAAATAAGTTTGATATTATGGAACAATTATAGAAGACACCATCCTAGATCTCTATTTTAGATTTGTTGTGAATGTTGACAATCCATAAGAACATTCTGAATGAGTTATTAACCCAATGCACTATTTATGGTAACATATCCCTTAATAAATTTGAAGCTTTGATTGGACACCTAGCTCCTGCCTAACAAGTCACATTCAACCAAAGTGATATGTCTTCCCTTGGCCTACTTCATAATAATCCATTGTACATAAAAGTTTATATAAAGTGGCATAAATTAAAATGTGTCCTTATAGACAATAGATCAGGTCTCAACATAGTGTCTCTAAATCTCATCAAGCTTCTTGGGTATACAATGGTAAATCTCCAACCAAAAATGATAACTATCAAAGCCTAAAATAATGAGGAGAGAGAATCACAAGTCACCATTATCCTATCAGTTATCATTGGGCCTTTGAATCATGATACATATTTCCATGGCTTTATCCTCAATTTTCATATAATATGATTTTAGGTAGGCCTTGGTTACATGAGATTCATGTAGTCCCATCAACGTTACACCAATGTATCAAGTTCTCCCACTCAAGAATGGAAGTGAATATTCTAGGAGATTTGCACCCATATGAACATTGAAAACATCTCGAGGCCATGTTTTAAAGCTATAATTACTAATATAGCATGAATCCAAGTTCTAATCAAGATAAAAGAAAGGCCATACTTATTGATTCTCTATAGGATAATTGCATTGATCCTAATACCCTTGATTCCCTTTTCTACATGCCACCTCTTAAAGTATCCAACCATTTTACTATCTCACATAATGGCCCAGGGGAGTATGTAACCCATGATACCTTTTATATTTCAAACCTTCCAAAAAATCCAAAGTCCTTTGGAAGACCTAAATCTAAGCCACTTCATCCAAAATGGAAATAAAAGAGCAAAGATAAAGGACCTATCATGTTTGTACCAGCATCTAGCCTAGAACTAGACCCTCTCAAGGGAGATGAATCATGGTTATACAATAAAAATTTGATTGTTATAAGAGTGTAAAGTATCATATTCCCAAGAAGATCATGAATAATCAAGACTATGAAGGAGGAGGCCTCAGACCTAATTAACAAGGAACACTTGAGCTAATTTCTATGACCCTATACAAAAGACCCTATGGACTTGGATTTAAATCACCTTGTGCTGACTCCATATACATTACTTGTGTTCCATCTCCATCAACTAGTGATGAAGATGTTGATAACAAATAAGAGTCTGATCATAGCCTCTTTGATGACCTATCTGAAACCAACATGTTTAACCCTCATTCCATTTGTACCCTTAACTTAATCATTCATCATAACCCACTATCATTATATTATCCCCAACTAATAAAATAAGACTAGTAAGAGTCCAACATACCAATTGATGTGTTTCAAAACAATGAGGCTTTTTGTGATTTTCTAGACCTTAGAGACAATGTTTCGTTGGGGGACCATAAATCAGGATTCTCAATCAAGTTAGATCCTATAGCATATTTTGGAGAGTGGGTGAACACTCTTAGCCAAAAGAAAATAACTAAAACATTAAGGTCCCAAAGTGAAAACCTCTTTGAGGAACTTTTTGACTAGGGTAAAAGTAAATAAAAAGGCCACTCTAGCAATGAAAACCTATTTTAGGTGTCATTAGATGGGGGTGTTCAACTTTCTTCAACTATAACTCAGAAGACCACCAATGATGAACTTGTCTATAAGTCTAAGTTTAGTTTTGAAGAAGAACAAGCTTTTTATCAAATCATTCAAAAGTTTCCAACAATTTTTTTACATGGCCAAACCTTCCATTAGGGGACTCTGATTCATCTTGCCTAGGAGAGCTTAAAGATCTAGTCCTAATAAAGGACTCTAATATTGCCAACCAATTCAAATCTCTACCCACTATCCTTGAAGATGATTTGAACCTTTTAGTAGAATATATGATAGAGGTTAACATCAGGTCCTCAGAAGACCCAAAGTGGATGAAACTAGGTTCTTTCCTTATTGATAAGGAGCATGAAGTCCTTATGGCCCTTTTGAGGGAGTTTGTAGATATTTTTGCATGGGCATATTTGAACATGTCAGGTTTGGACCCTACCTTGGTTCTACACCACCTTGTGGTAAATCTTGATGCCAAACTAGTAAAACACAAGTTTCATAAGATGCACCCTCACATTGATGTATTGGTAAATAAAAAGTTGGAAATAGAAGCAGGATGTAATAAATCCATTGACTACTTAGAGTGGATATCTAATGTTGTACCAGTTAGTAAAAAGCTAAAAGGAATTAGAATTTATACTGATTTATGTGATATAAAGAAAGCTTGCCCTAAGGATGAATTTCCATTACCAAACATTGAAATTATCTTTGACTCCACCATAGGTTATGAAACACTTTCATTAATGGATGGCTTTTCAGGACACAACCAAATCAGAATAACACTAGAAGACCAACATAAAATAGCATTCACCACTCCATAGGGAAAATTTTCTTATCAAGTTATGCCATTTGGTCTTAAGAATGTAGGTTCCACCTACCAAAGAGTCATGAACATCATATTTCATGATATGATGCATGATACTGTCGAAGACTATGTAGATGACATTCTTGGCAAATCAAAGACTAGGGCCAATCACCCAATAGTGTTTCATATAATGTTTGAAAGAATACATGAGTACAAAATTAGACTTAATCCTAAGAAGTGTGTCTTTGGAGTCACATCAGGTAAATTTATAGGCTTCATTTTGTCTCATCGAGGCATTGAAGTGGATCCGGCCAAAGTTCAAGATATAATAGAAATGAAACCACCAACTAATTTGAATCAAATTCATAGTTTTTAGGGCAAGATTCAATCTATCTAATGCTTCATGTATCAATTAGCTGATAGATGCCATCCTTTTACACATCTTCTACATAAAGGATTAATTTTTCACTGGGATGATCACTACCAAATATCTTTTCAATAACTTAAATACTATCTAGTGAATCCACCTATTTTATTACCTCATATGTCAAAAAAGCCATTTTTATTATATCTATCAACTATTGATAAATCCTTGGGAGTAATTTTGGCTTAGCATGATGAAAATAGAAAGGATCATGATGTGTCCTATTTAAGTCATACACTAGTTACATATGAACATAATTATACACCCATAGAAAAATCCTATTTAGCTATGATCTTCATAGCTCAAAAGCTACACCATTACATGTTAAATAATAAGACCATGGTTATTTTAAAATTAGATCCAATCAAGTATATAATATATAAAATATATTTACAAGGCCACATGGCCAAGTGGATAATTCTCCTAAGTGAGTTTGACATCGAATACGTTAATCAAAAATCTATTAAGGGGAAAGCTCTTGCCACTCAGCTTGTTAAAGCACCCCTTGCTGATACAAAGCCATTCACATTTTAATTTCTCAATGAATCCATAATGACCATCATGGACACACCTCTTGAAAAGTAACACTAGAAGCTATATTTTTATGGATCATTCAAAGCACATGAATCAGGGGTAGGCCTTTTATTTATTACACCACAAGGGGATCTAATCCCCAAGTCATTTAGGATCAGTTTTCCTTATACCAATAACATGGCCAAATATGAAGCACTTATTGCATGGATTCACCAAGTTATATAGTGTAACATATCTCATCTCAAGATTTATGGTGATTCTCAGTTAATCATCAATTAAGTTACAGACCATTTTTATACCAAAGATGACAAGCTAGTTCCTTACAATGCCATGGTCAACACTCTCAAAAAATAGATTGTTGCCATTCAATTTAAGCATATACCAAGGGCAAGTAATAAAATTGTGGATACTATGGGTACTATTAGATCTCTGATTTGACAAATAGACATAGCTAAAGAGTATCAATTCCTTGTCGATAACTTACCAGCACCAACTCATGAGCCTTCAACCGTCGTGATGATTTGTGATATTATTGGTCCTAGTTCTATCTAGTACTTAGACATTTACAACTACCTTCATGACTAATTTTTATCGCTTTAACTCTCCCAAAAATAAATGAAAGCCTTCATCCACCAAACCATTCAGTATACCTTACTTGGATCAACCCTTTACCACCGTAGTTTTGATGGAACTATGTTTCATTATTTAACTTTGATAGAATCTATGCTAGCATAATGGGAAGTTCATGAAGGCATATTTGGATCCCACACTAGTAGGGTCATCTTATCTAAAAATCTCTTACGTATTGGTTATTATTATCCCATAATGGATATAGATGCAATTACATATGTAAAAAAGTGTGATAAATGTCAATTATATGCTAATTTGATTCATGCTTTAACAAAGAATCTAAAACCAATGTTGACACCATGCCCATTTGCTACATAGGGAATTGACCTCATTGGAAAGATAAATCCCACCTCATCTAATGGCCATAAACATATCCTTACCACCACCATATATTTTACTAAGTGGGTTGAAGCTATACCCCTAACTTACATGACTGGAAAGAAAATTTCCAGGTTCATCTTCAACCATCTCATTTTCCACTATAGTATCTCCTCTGACATTATATCTGATAATAGAGGAAATTTCAAGAATAAGGATGTCAACAAGCTATGTGTTGAATACAACATCACATAATATTTCTCTACGGCATATTACCCTCAAGGTAATGGCCACGATGAAGCATCAAACAAAACCATTATCAACATTCTCAAAAATATTGTCAATAATGCCAGTTATGATTAACACCTTCAAATATTTTATACCCTTTGGGAATACCATACCAATCACCATATACCAACAAGATCCACTCCATACTCACTTTTTTATGATACTGAAGCCATACTTCTTATTGAGGTTGAGTAACCTTCACTACACATATCTTTCAAGCATGTCCTAGATGATCATGATTATCGAGTAGCTCACCTATAAGAGCTAGACCTACTTGATGAAAAATGCATAGCCATGCTCAATAATATGTAGGCATATCAGAACTAATTCAAAGGCCACTAAAATCAGCATTTCAAGCATAGAACATTTGAACTTGGTGATCTTGTTCTTAAAAAAAACCAAAAAAGTACCATAATTGAGAAGAAATGTAAAGGTAAATTCAAGCCAAATTGGATAGGGCCTTTCATCATTATTATAGATTATAGATCAGGAGCATACAATCTCACCACACCAAATGGCCATGAAATTGATGAGATGATGAACATTATCCACCTCAAGTGGTACTACACTTGAGTGACTTGGTGTATTGTCTATAAGGACCATTTTAAGTTGTATTATTTTATTAATCTTCTTTATATAATACCTTTTTTTACTGACCTATCATCCTACCAACCTAGCACTTTTCATATCACATGTCTATTTTACCATACTTTCCTCATCAACTGATTTAATTTTTCCCTCCCTACCCAACCCTATGACCTTGGTTCCATCACCACATTCAGCAAGAGGACTCAAATTTGGTTTCAATAGTTGTTTGATACATTCAAATAGAGGTAGTATTTTGGAGTAGTATGATAGACATTTGGCAATTGCATCCTTCATTTCTTATTTCATTCTCTCTCATTATCTTGATCTTAATTATAACTACCTATGGGTAAATTAGTCTCAGTGACCTATACCATTATATCCTAGTTATAACCACCTATGGGCAAACTAGGGGCATTGATTGTTTATTGTGCCTTGACCATACCAACTAGCTATTCTATATGTCATACTATGCCTTTATCCCAATTGTGTCTATTTTTTTTTGAATTAACTGCTATACTAGTTAGATTCCTCCATTGTAAGGTAGAACTATAGTGACTTGAGGTCTTACTTTGGGACTATGTAGGTAGTGCTCAATACTTATTGAGGTCAGCTTAGTCACCCTTTCTACCATGCTCTCATCATTTTGTGAGAAACCTAAGCCATGATCTCATTATTTTATGAGCAACCTAAGCAACGCTCTTGCCATTTTTTAAGCTTGAACCATTTAGTGTCTTATCCTTCTCAATCAAGTTGAGATACTCTAAAATTTCTAAAAACATTTGTAAACCTGTTAGAAAAAACCAAAAACATTGACCACTTCTTTGCCTTAAGGATTCTAGGAACCCTTACTAAGTTATAAGCAAATCACTTGTTACTTAGTTTCCCATCCTTATTGGCCTTTTTCTCTCATGCACTTGCCATTTTTCAAGACCATTCCTATTCTTCTATCACATCTATTATGTTTGTTTTCATTATTTGTCATTTTCTTCTCATTTCTTAGGAGAACTACATTCAGCCTGAAGTTTTTGCTAGATATATCATCCATGGAACTATGTAGGTAGAATATAATTTCCTAGTGCATATGGAGACAACTTGGCCACCCCTTCCTTTTCTTCTATCCCCCCATTTTTTTAGTTTTTTAAGTTATTGCTTGTTTTCGAGAGGCAATGTTCATTTAGTTTATATTGAAATGTTTGTTTATTATTGCTTATTTGTTTATTTGCATGCATGTTTGTTTGGTTTAAGTATTGTTCCCTTGATTCAGTCTATTTGTGTTCATTGGATGATTCCTTTCTCTCACTTAAACTTGAATCCGTCCATATTCATATGTCTACATTGGCATCATGGTTTTTATCATTGGTGCATTATTTTCTATTGAGTATTAGATTACAGGAGTAAGTCCTTATGCATATTTAGGACAAGTCCTAATGATTTTAAGGCATGATGCCCACCAACATGTGCTACAACACACCTCAACTTTAAGAAGTATATTTAGCAATGGCAGCATCAACATCTCTTCAGCACCGACATCCCACTTCAATCTCAATCATACCCTACATAATGTAATTAAACAATGAAAGAATTTAAACCTTTATTTAGTTTAAAAAAACAACTCCCTACTAACTAGTTATCCTAATTCATATTTATCCTCTATATCATATTATCATCACCATCAACCAAAGTAGTCATGTTTTCCATAATCAGGGTCTAATGATTATAACTACCAGTGGGAAAATCATTACACACCATTCCACCTACATTTCTCAATAATTATAACCGCCTTTGAGACAATCATTATGTTTTCATTGATTTACTTTATTTCCCCATATAGGTGCATGTTACTATATTTTTTGTCTATCCCAACTAGGATAGTTCCATCTTCTCAATTATTATAACCTCCTTTGGGCAAATCATTGTGTTATCATACCATGTTGCCAATATCAAGGTACAATGCTTATCACCACCTTTTGGAAAACCATTGTATACCATCCCACTTGCATTCTCAATTATTTTGAATATTTTTTAAATATCATTATGTTCTCATCCCATCATTTTCCCTGGTCTCCTCATCTCCATTCTTTCTTTCAAGGGACCGATTGCCAACCTTTCCTTGTGCCAACCATTCCCTCAAGGGGGCATCATATAGTTAATTCATCATAATTGAAATTATAGGCATAAAATACCTTTTAATTATTTGAGAATATGTTATTATTCCTATATTTTTCAATGCCTTCCAAAATAGGGGTAAACTGTAGACACCTAAATCTGGCCACCAATGACCATCAACCAGGCTTTTGACCAATTTCCACCAAAATACACAATTTGGCTTAAAAACACTAAAACACATTAAAATATTTGAAACTAATATATTCAAGTTTTGATTTTGTCTAAAGTATCCCTAAATGGGGCATTGAATTTTATGTTCCAACTAACTTTGATCAGATCATTTCGAGTCAAAATGCCAATTTTGCACCTAGGTGCCCTAGATTGCTCTTTTCTATCAAATCTCTCACACAAGACATGTGCCTTTGTTATTTCATACAACTAATATCAACTTCTAATTCCAATCTAGTCAAATTTCAAGCCAATAACAAGACATTTTGACCAATTTGATTAATTTGTGCACCAAAGGGCTAAAACTTACACCAAAGTGACTAATCATGCTTAAAGCTAATTAATTAAAATCATGAGCCTAATTGATAATTCCATGGAACTTTATAAATAAATATTTATTGGATATTTATTATTTTTAATTGCATCATCAAATGACATCATCCTATGGGGTGGCATCCATAAGCCATAAGTGCCACAAATATCAAGATTTATGCCTCCCATGCCTCATTAAGACCCCTCCATGCCTATTCATTGCCCCTATATCCCAAACATTAATAGTTATATTTTTATATTGAATTTCATAATTATATTTATTCATGGCCACACATCTTAATCTTGAGATGGACGATCATGGTTGATCCTAAAACCATTCCAAAAATTTATAAATAAGAGGCCTTGCCTATTGAATTTGAAGCTCTTTTATGCCAACTTATAATTCCCAAATGCATTCAAAATCATTACATTTTAGTGTTATAATTCCCAAATATTTATCTAAGCCAAGCCAAGCCAAAGCCAAACATGGTGCCAAGGAGAGATGGAGGTAGCCACACTTCATTGATGTAGACATCATGAACACAAACTTAGAAAGCCACTTCAACAAGTTGTTTAGAGCATCCAAGGAAGGTGAAAGAAGGTTTCTTTTGAATTTTAGTTGTGTTTTCCATTTTAGTCTTGTTAATTAATCTCCCCCTAGTAACTAGGCCTATAGATGTTATGCTAGTGTGTTTATTTCATTTTGGAACTAACACAATACTAACCATCCTCTCTTAAGTCAAATTCCTAGTTCATAGGTAGCACCTGTAGGGATTTGAAGGCTAGTATGATATGCCCATAAGGCAAGAGGGATTTGTAAATTCCAATCCCAACCAAATACATTAACCATTTTAGTTAGCATGTTGTTGAGAGTTTTATTGGAATCTTTAGCCTGTTCGTTAGCTTGAGGGAGATAAGGCGATGAGAAACATAACTTGATATCAAATGCATCACAAAGGCTTTGGACTTTATTGTTATTAAAATACTTACCTTTATCAATGATTATTTTGTGTAGAACACCAAAATGATAGATAATGTAAGGTTGATTAAGTCAATAATCTTTTTGGCGTTGATTGAGATGATAGGAATAACCTCTACCCATTTGGTGAAGTATTCCATTATAGTGATAATAAAATGATGTCACTACAAATAGTGGGGGTTAATTTCAATAATAAGATCAGACCCCATTACAAAAAGTGCTAGAAATATTTAGAAATTTGGAGACTATGGCTAGGTTTGTGATGTAAATTGGCATGTTGTTGACATTTAACACACTTGTTCACATAATCACAATAATATTGGTTAAGGGTGGGCCAATAGAAGCCAAGGAAAAGTATGCATTTAGTGACAACTAGGCCATTAAAGTTTCCTTTACAAACCCCATCATGCATTTCCCTGATAGCATGAAATGCCTCATAACTATGTAGGCTACAAAAAATAAGGTCATCAAAGGCACACTTATAAATAATTCCCTGTAATATGGTGTAATGAGAGGTACCCTAAATGAATGCTCTTGGCCATTCCTAAAAATATTGGAAGGGATGATGGCAAGGTTGAGATAGCTAAATATCTGATCATACCAAAGGTCGGGTTGGGTATCTTCTACATTAAAGATGGTTCATGAGTCTAATTTGATATAAGAAGGCATAATAATATGATGGATAAAAATAGATGGCTTACATTCATAGGGCATAGATGGGATCTGGGAAGTGAGAGAAGCCATTATATCAGCAAAATTATTCACATATTATGGAATGGTTTGGATATAGTGGTGTTCAAATGATGCCAAGAGCATATTGACTAGTTGTTTTTACTCTTGAAAAACATCATTCTTAAATTTATAATACCCATTGATTTGGTTGAACACGAGTTGGGAGTCACCAAAAATACTGATCATCTTGACTCCCAAGGCTAAATTAGTTTGGATAACTATCACTAGGGCTTCGTACTCGGCCATATTATTGATAAAATTGAAGTCAAGTGTGAAGGATAAAGTAATATTTTCAGCATCAAGGGGAATAAGGATGATACTAGCTCCATTTCCATGTTGATGTTTTGATCTATCGAAGAACATGTTAATTTGATTGGTGATGTCTTCTTGAGAAATGGTGGCAATGGACTCATCGAGAAACTCAAGGGAAGATAGTTGGTTATATACTAAGGGTACTTTGGCTAATTGGTCAATGATGACTTACCCTTTTATTGATTTCTATTGAAGGAACTCAAGGTCATACTCAACTAAGAACATGAGACACTTAGCCATACATTGGTTTTGGTATGGCCTAGAGTGCATATACTTAAGTGGGTTGGTATTGGTTATGACATAGTCTTATGGTTGAGAAGGTAGTGCAAAGTTTGGAGGCAATGAAGACTAACATAAGGTAAAGTTTTTCATTATGGGTGTACCAAGTTTCATATTTTATAAGCATACAACTTATGTAGCAGACATCTTTCTCTTTATGTTGCTCATCCCGATGGGCCAGCATTGCCCTTAAGGAGTAGTCAGTGGTGGAAATATAAAGGTAAAAAGGTTGAGCTTATCTAGGAGGAAAAGAGATGAATTGAGAAAGAAGGTATTTTTTAAGTGAATCAAAGGCCTTTTCACAATCTTTATTCCACTTAAAAGATACATAATTTTTCATAAGGTGGTGGAATAATTGGCATTGATCTAAGAGCTAAGAGATAAAGCAGTGAATGGATTGGAGCTTCCCCTACAAGCTATGGAGTTAATTAAGGTAGGTGGGAGGAGGCATGTCAAGGATTGCTTTGAGTTTGGTGAGAATGAATTTAATTCCTTGAAGGTAAATGATAAATACAAGGAGCTTTCCTGACAAGACCCCAAAAATACACTTCTTGGGGTTAAGGTAGACATGGTAATGGATGAGACATTTGAAGATAATATTAAGAACAGCCATATGATCTTACGATATTTGGATTTCTAAAAAATGTCATCAAAATAGTCTTATATGATTTTATGAATAAGGTCATGGAAGATGTAGGTCATAGCAAAATGGTAGGTTGCACTAGCATTCTTCAAACCAAAAAGCATGACCCTATAGAAGAAAGTTTCCTAGGGGGTGATAAAGGTAGTTTTGTTTGATATTCAGGGGAAATTTAGATCTAATTGTAACCCAAGAACACATCCATAACAGATAGCATCTCATGGCAGAATGTAAGATCAATAAGTTGATCACTATGTGGAAAAATAAAGTCATCCTTTAGGAAATCAAGGTTAAGGTCATGAAAGTATACACAAATGCAAAGTCCCCTTATGGCTTTGGTGATATGGATGATGTTTGAGACACATTAGGGATAATCAATGGGTTGAATGAAATTTATGAATAGGAGGCATTGAAGTTATTCTTTAATGAGAAGGGTTTTATAAGGGTGCATCCAATAATTTTTTTTCCTAACTAGTTTGGCATCATGGTTTGCGACTATATTATGGGTGGTGATGGAAGGGTTGATTCCTTGCATGTCATTGTAAGACCATGAAAATGGTATGTTATGTTTTTTCAAGGAGGGGAAATCCTAAAGCTCCACATAATTTAGTGATTGGTCAATTTTAAAAATGCATGGGTTATCCAAAGTACCCAATTTGATATCCATGGTGGATTCATTCAACATGGTTAAAGTATCAAGAAGAATGAATTTGTGGATAGAATAATCTTCTACACCAAGATAGGCAAGAATAGAATCATCATCTTGACACCAAATGGTATTAATTTAAGAGAGTCATCTCTTACCATCTCAGGATGAGCCAAAGGAATGGTTACAATCTCCCCATCCTTTTGATAAGTCAAGGGTCTAAGGCTAATCATGTTGATGAAAAAAAATTGTGCGGGAGGGGGGGGATGATGTCTAAATCCTCAAATGTCGATGGTGGAATGGATAGTGAGGATGGGATTTCCTCATCAATGATAGTAATGAGAGGCAAGTCTATTGGTTCTTTGGGTGGATCGAATCAGAGACCAAATCTCTCATGAGGCTTTGAGGTTTTACATTGAAGCAACTCATGTGGTACATGATCATAATGTCCTAGACTTAATCCCTTCTAAGCACACCTATGGAGGTATGTCTTGAAAAAATCCAATTTATCCAAGTAATAGAAATCAAAGGCAAATGGTTAAGGAGAAGAGGAGGTCGAGGAGGAGGTAAGTGGTTGATCAAGTCTTCCATAGATAATATTTATTTGGATATTGGGAGGCCCAAAAGATATAGTGGTTATGGTATTGGGGTTAGAATTGGGGTTCTAGTCAAGGTTCCCATACTCATAGGGAGTAGGTAAGGAATCTAAGGCCAAGAGGTGATACTCCCCAAGTGAGAGATGTTGGAATATGGATTCAAAAGGGTCCTTTATAGGGATTTGGGTAAAAGGAATGGATGAGCTAGTCAATAATTAGTTGGTAGGAGAAGTGAAATCATCATTGGTTGATGAATACTTGGTGGTGGGAAGGAGAACATCATTCAGGTAGTACATCATGTTGTGCAATGTAAAAGGGCTAGGATCAGCTTGTATGGTAACTTCTTGACCCTCATGC
This sequence comes from Torreya grandis, assembly GCA_037957365.1. Classification (NCBI taxonomy): domain Eukaryota; kingdom Viridiplantae; phylum Streptophyta; class Pinopsida; order Cupressales; family Taxaceae; genus Torreya; species Torreya grandis. The sequence goes on from JARHVA010004652.1 coordinate 780,078, forward strand.
TCAAATTGGACACATCAATGTAAGGTAGATGGTACATAATTCATGGAATGGATCACAGGGTATCCAAATAGAACATTGTATTGGAACTCACCTTTCACTACATAGAAGAGCTCAAGAAGCATGCAAGGTCCTAGACTTATGTGGAGGATGATAATTCTTAGAGTTGTTACCATAGTGTCATTGAAAGAATGGAGCATTGTTGTGATTTTTGACATAATTTTCTTTGGTAGTTTCAGTTGGTCATATGCATGGGAGGAGATAATGTTGATGTTATCCCCTCCATCAATCATAACCTTCTTGATGTGGGTTTTGTTGATGTATGCGGTAATGAAGAGAGGAGGATCTAGATCTTGGGGATGAATGGAGGGTATTTTTGAACATTTAAAGGTAACAAGGGTGGAAATTTGGAGGGCTTCGATACAGGCTACTAGAGGTTATGGATCTTAGGGTTGGACCTCTATGGATTGTAGAGATTCTATCATTTCTTGGTAGTGATGCAGTGAGCTATTGATTATATCATATACACTTATCTTTACCGGTGTTTGGTGAAGTTACTTTAGAACTACTCTTTTCATTGACTTGGAAGGATTAGATTGAGAGGTACCCAAGATGGATATCTTGGGTTTGGTTGAATGGTTGGGTGGTAGAGGAAGGGTATGTCTATGGAATGGAAACCTTTGCCTTTCCCTTATCCTTTTGTTAGGCTTGTGATCATGTGACCACATGGATGGTATGGATTTAGGGAAGAGTTGGGATAGAGGAATGCTTCAATTCCTCTTCACTCTTGGATGATATGGAGTAGGTACATTTAGGGTGGTGGTATTTGGATCTTAGAGTGGCTATGGGGTTATGGGTGGATCTTATAATAATAGGTCATCATGAACATATAGTTGATGGACTAGCACTTGGAGATCTTTATAGTTATCTGTATCATATCCTAGCATTCTATGGTATGAGCAAATCAGAGTGTCAAAAAACCAAGATGGATTATGACTATGGGGATCAAATGGTTTGACGGGAGAAAAATTCAAGTAATAATACTATAATAATATCTACAATATGGCTGAGTAAGACTCAGGTAAAGGTGGTAGGGATGTTGGAGTTTTGGTTTTTACTTTTGGGGTGGAAGCCTTCTTAGGAGTAGGCTTAGTATTGGGAGGTTTGGGTGGTGGAGTATTCTTAGTGGTTATTGGTTTAGAGGAATAATTTTTAGAAGTAGCAAGCTTGATGGTGGGTGATTTGAAAATAAAGGGGTTAAAAATAGGATGTTTGGTAGTGGAGAGCTTGGAGGTAAAGGGCACAAAAAGAATAGGTAGGGGCATAGCTAGAAGAGAAGGCTACATTTGGGTTGCCTTTGGGAGACATGTTTTATTAATGTAAGGATGAGGTCCTAGTATTGAAGAAGGATGTGTTCCTAAAATGGAATGCAAGGTAGAAATAAGTGGCAAGGTTCTAAATTTTGGGATCATAGGTGGCTCCTATTTTTTGGTTGGGTTAACTTTGGGTTTCTTTGGTGGGTTAGGTGGTATTAAATCCAAGTTTAATAGAGGGTGAGTAAGGCTCTAAATAGGGAGCATGCCTAGGTTTTTGATGGGCTTGGATAGGATGGGATAAGGTGTTTGGGCTACTTCAGGTGGAGTTAGTTTGGTTGGTTCAACTATGGCTTGAGGGGTAGAGGTTTCTAAAGGTTTGGTTGAGATGATGGTGGGTTCAATAGTAGAAGTGGAAGGTTAGGTTGACAATGGCATGGTTGAGGGCTCTTACTTGGTTGGGTAAGGAATCTCTAACCAATAATTGGAGGGGAAGGAAAGGTGACTTGGGAAATGGTTCCTTTAACAATGAGTTCATTAAGAACCACATTAATGGTATGGACCTCATGGTTGTGAGAATATTTTACTCTATTTTTTTCATTGTTTATGAAAGGGTCATGGTTTGGGAATGGTTTTCTAAAGATGTCAAGTGATTTATTTGGGGGTGTATTGGGGTTATCCAACACAAGTTCCCCCTTGTCAATCAAAATTTGGACAACACTTTTAAATATATTACACCTACTAACATCATGCCCAATGACATGATGAAAGTCACACAATTCATTCTCCTTATACCAACTAGGTGCAAGATGAGAGGAATCAAATTATTGTAGAGGTTTAATCAGTATGATTTGTATGATATTTTCATTTAACAACTTTTCTAAGACTGAAGCATATGACTCCTCTAGTGGAGTAAATTATTTTTGTTTGTTGTGGTTTTGGTTCTTATTGTTTTGATTAGAGGAATTAGAAGAGTTGGGTTGGTTAATAACTAGTAGAGGAGAATTTTTAAGAATAATTGCATTCACATTTCCCTTGTTTTTGGTGTTAGGGTTGGTTTGATTATTAGGTTTAATGGAGGAAACCTCATTTGATTTAAAGGTGGAATTCTTATTTTTAAATTTTAACTTCCCCTCATTAATGGATCTATTCTCTAACTTTCATTCCATTGTGAAAGCTTCATCAAAGGTCCTAAAATTTTGAACCTATAAAGTGGAGGAAATGTTTTTGGCACAATCCCAAGAAAAAATATCAATCATCTCAGGTTGGGGAAAAGAGAAAGAGAGTTAGTTTATCAAGATTTTTCAATGGGATAAAAAGTTAGCAATGGACTCGTCATCAGATTGCTAGATGGAATAAATATTGGTGATGGAAACTTTCTTAGAGATGTTTATGGAAAACTGATCTAAGAAGGTTTGAGCTAGTTAGGTAAAAAAAAAGAGAGTGATTTTAATAGAAGTATACCAATCTTACATCAGACCTGATAGTGACATGGGAAAGGTACAAAGAAGGAGAGCATAATCATAGATAATCAAATAGAAAGAGTGCCTAAATTCTCTTAGATGTTGTTGAGGGTCTTCCTTGATTTGAAATTTTGAAAATTTTGGGAGCTCCCATTAAGGAGGATAAGGTTAAATGGGGATGGATGGGTGAATTGGTTCTTTATAGATTTGGTCATATGATAAAAGGTTATTGACACCAAAAATAGATGACTCTAAAGTGGTCATTTTGTCCATTAACATCTTTACTAGATCTATTTGTAGTTGTACACCCCCAAAGTTATAGGGAAGATTATGTTGGGTTTGGGTAGGTGCAGCATAAGGATGGCTAGTGGAAGGTTGGGAGGTTATCACATATTGATGTGTGGGTATGGGTGGTTGGGAGGACACCATGAATGGGTAGGTGGAGATAGGAGGCTAGGTAGAGGATAGAGCCATAAACCCTTATGGGTTTAGGATGTAGATAGGGTTTGGTATAATAAGAACCTATTATTGAATTGACATGGTTTGGGTTAGAGGTATGGTTAGGTTGATAGGTTGAGGGTGGGTAGTAATCTTGGTACTAATGGGTGGAAGGGTAGAAGGTATGGGAACCATCAGGTTCTAAAATGGAGTAGATGTAGGTGGGTTGGAACCAAGAAGAAGGGCTGTAATATTATTAGAGTATACTCCCATGGTAAGCAGAGCACCGGTACCTAAAGGTTGGGTTATTCCTATACTAAAAGGGTTATTGGTTGGGGTAGAAGGTGTTTGGGTGTTATTTAGTTGGGTGGGTTGGTTTTGGATGGTGGTATTAGTAGGATTATTGGTAGAATAAGATGCCCAGGTGAATAAAGGTTGGGTAGAAATGGTGGAAATATAGGTGATATCCATAATTTTGGATGGCATACCATAGGTTGGGTTAATAGGAAGAACCTAAGCAGGGTTACGATGGGATATGGTGTTAAGGTAATGTTGTAAGGCTATGGTGTTGTTATTCAAAAAGGTGGTGAAATCTTTAATACCTTGGGAAACCATTCAAGGGATACTAGGACTTCCATAAGGATCGGTATAACTCTTTACATTTGAGATGTACTTTATGGATGAAGGAGAAGAGAAAAATGGATGATTAGGAGGTAGATCCTGATTTGCTTGGTTTCTTAGTTTTTGCCTAGTTAAAACCATGAAAATAAGGGGAAAAGGAAGATACAAGTGATCTCACAACTAAAAAGAGAAGCAATAAAAATAAAAATATCTCAAGGAAAATAATTCATACACTAATGTGTGTTTAAAATCTTAGGATACTTTGTTATCGCTCTTTAGGCTTATGCCTCAATTTTAAAGAAGTTATGAAATCTAATTTGGGCTTGTATAGTGGGTACTAGAAGATATCTAAAAATGGTTTCAAATAATTAAATGCTCTCAATATTTTTAATATGACTTGGTACGTGGATTGATATTGGGGCCTACCCCCTCACTTCACACACCACAGTGATAAGGGTGTCAGATGTTTAGCCAAGATATATCGAGTTGCTAGAGATTATAATCAGTGAGCGTACTAAGTTGGTTCTCTCCTTGGTGGTGAAATCCAAGTAGGATAGCCGATGAAAGGTGACTGCTAGGTGATGAAATCCTAGACAAGACTTATTTCAATGTTTTTGATGTTTAATTTAATGTGTTATTTGGTCTTGTGTGTGTGGAAATAAGTGAGATTATGATTAATTTACTTGATCAAATTAAGTTATGTGAGTTAATCAATACAAGCAAATAATAGATGAAAATTTGATTTTAATCCAAAATAAAATTTTGGTGTCTTTTAAAATGAATATAAAACAACTAAGATGTACCTAGATATGATGATGATAAAGCAAATTCTAAGCCTAGGATGAATACTTTTGATTTTCAAAAGTGAGTAAAATAAGACAATGTTTACCCTTTTCTAAGAAGACAAAAGAAACTAAAACTTGCATTTTGGAAAGAAAGAAAGAAGATAAGGAACATTTAATTTTTAGAAAAGAATGAAATTGAATACTCTTATCTAATGAAATTAAATTTCTTATAGCTATAAACACAAAAAAAATTTCAAGGGTCCCATCAGGCATGCCAAAATGTTTCACAAAAAAAAAATTCTTATTTTATTTAGAAACAAAGTTGTAAAAATTGAAAGAAGGGTGAGGTTAGTAGAACCTGATATGTTATGCACATGGTGATCTAGATGATTATGGAGACTCTTATTTATCTAGGGAAGAATGACCTGTAGATAATAAATCACTAGATAAATGATTGGTTAGTTGGATAGTAGGGTGGATTTCCTAGCATGAGCTAGATCCAAGAAGCACAAGCTTCCTTGGAGGCTATCAATCCACACTTTTAAATAATTAAATTCTGAAAATAAAAGATAAATTACTTGCATAAATAACAAAAGATACTGAAATGAAATACAAGAAGTGCTTGAGAAAAAAATAGTGATTTTCACTAATTATAGCAATAAATAATTAGATGTCAATGCTAAATAAATCAAACATGGTTTATAAGATGGAGTGATCCTCTGTGATAAGATAGAAACTCAAAAAAAATGGAATTTGGTTAGGGTCTGATAGGTCAAATAAGCTTGTCATTGAAAATGACAGATAGAGACTGTCAGTGGTTAAGGTCAAACCATCCATGATTACTATGGGATCTAGCTTAGGAAAATAATTTTTGTTGGGAAGGTTTTAGGAAAATTATGGGAGGAGAGCTTGGGTTGGCTACTGGTTTCGAGATAGAGGGTAGTATTCATAGGTATCCAATTTAGGCAGAGGTTGCTTAGATGATTTTAAAGAGGATTTGGGTGGTTTAGGGGAAGAGATGAAATTTTTGGAGTTACAAAGCTCTAACATAAGAAAGTGGGGTGATAAAGTGACACAAGGAATGGTATAAATAAACTAATTGTTGAATCTTGATAAGGAATAGATACTTAGATTTATTATTATTAGTTTGAATAATATTGAGGTTGGATGAAATCTTGTTGTTGATTTTGAAGGAATTTTGGTAGAGTGACAGTATCTTGGTTGTTGGTTGATGAGTTGTAGTAGCTTTTTTTATCTTTGTCTTGGTCACTATAAGTTAGAAGAATACCTTGTATAAGAATCTTTGATCTCTTACACAAGTATTTATCCTCCTCTTTCACCTCCTCTTCATCTCTTAATATAGAGGGAAGGGAGTGGTGAAATAATAAGTTTAATAAGGTGTCTAACAAGCTATCTAAATTTAAACTCAACATTCATTGATTATGCAAAATGGTACATCAAATAGCTATTAATAGAAAAGCAAGATGGAGTTTTAGTTGAAGTTAACCCTTGAGGTAGTTAATGGTAAACCATCGGTGGTTGAGGTTAATTGTTGATGGTTAAGGGCCAACCATCGATGGTTAGGGTCATAGTCATAAATGGATAAAGTTAGTCATTTCCACTAATGATTGAAAGGTTAAATGGTTAAGAAATGGTCTCAAGGGGGTCTAGGGGTGGTCTAAGGGTTAGTGAAACATCTAGAACCGTAATGTATAGTTTTCTAGTATCTACAACAAGTTATGAATTTAAAACATTATCCAGTAGAAAATAATATAATATGTAATAGTAAATTAAGAAAACAAGTTAGAAATAGCCTATAAAACTCATCATAATCCTCCCAAGTGGCACTATTATTAGAATATTGGTCCCATAGGACCTTGCATTGTGACACTTATCTATTTCTCAAATAAAATTTGTGAATGTCAATTACTTTTATTGATTCTACCATGACCATCCCAGAGTCCAAAACCTACAAAGCACTCCAATCCAACACATGTGAAAGATCAACAACATACTTTTTAAGATAAGACACATGGAAGACATTATGAAAAAGAGATAGATTTGGTAGAAATTCAAGCATATATGCTACAAGATTGACCACTTATAAAACCTCAAAGGGTCCCACATATCTTGGTGAAAGTTTCATTGACTTCTTGAATTTAATTGATTTTTTTAAGGTTTAACCCATAAAAACACTTTATCACCAACAAAAAATTGCCTAGTTGTTCTCTTCAAATTTACATAATTTTTTTATCTATCATTGACCTCATCCAACCTCTACCTAATTATTCTAACTTTATCTTCTATTTATGAAAACATCTCAAGTTCAAATATTACTTTATCTTCTAACCTATCCAAACTGATTAGTGTTACACAACTCCTTTTATACAATTCCCCAAATGGATCCATCTTCAATGTTGATTGGTATGAGATGTAAGCAAACTCAACCAATGGAAGATACTCCTCCCACTTTTATTATTGATCCATGCAATACATATGAAGGAGATATTTTAATACGTAGTTAACTCACTATGTCTACCATCAGTTTGTGGGTGATAAACAATGCTGAAGTTTAATTACGTACCCAAAGTTAAATTCAAAGTCAACCAAAATTTATAATTCATCCTAAAATCTCAATATAAAATGATCTTCTCTATAAATCCATGCAATCTATACACTTCCTTCACAAATCTCTTTTCAAGCATAGGTGCATCATCTATCAAGTTGCTCTTTATGAAGTGGGATACCTTGGTTAGTTTTTCAACTACAACCAAGATCATGTCATGTTAGTTCCATGATGATGGGAATCCTTGGAAGAATTCAATACTGATCACCTACCACTTCCATTATGGTATATCATGTGGATATAGAAATCAAGAAAAATGAACATGTCTAACTTTCACATGATGACATTTCAAACAATGAGACATAAAATCCACTACATCTCTATTGATTCCTTTCTAGAAATAAAGTGGTATAAGATCAACCATGATCTTGGTTACTCTTGGATGTCCTAAATATGGGGAATTATGCAGTTCCATTAGCACTATGTTCCTCATATTCTCTCTATTAGGCACATGCATCCTACTATTTTACCACAAAATACCATCATTTTCTATTTTGAATTATTTATACCTAAGATTTTGAGCATTATTAGATAATTATTTTTTGACCTAATCATAAAATTCATCTCCTAAAAATAATTTGATCACTTGATCTTTGAAATTACTCCTAATAGTAGTCATGACTAATATGTACATCCTATGGCTTAGAGCATTAGCTACTTTTTCCTCATTGCCTTTGATATAATTAATATCAAAATCATAATTAGATAAGAACCATAACCATTGTATTTGTCAATCATTCAAGTTTTGTTGGGTGAAAATGTACTTGAATCCCACGTTATTAGTCTTGACCTCAAATGGTTTTCCCAATAGATAATGCCTTCAAACATACAAAGCATACATAATTTTTGCAACTTCTAGGTCATGAGGGGCATAATTCACCTCATATGGCTTTAATTTCCTAGAATCATAGGCTACCATTGATCCATCTTTCATAATAACTCCTCCAAGTCCATCCCCAGATGTATCAGTGATTATTGAGAATAGACCATTAGGATTGGGAACTCTTATCACTGGTGCTAAAGTGAGCCTTCATTTAAATTCCTAAAAGGTTAATTCATATTTATTTAACTATATGAAACTCTATTTATTTTTATAAATAAAGGTAATTGGATTAGCTATCTTAGATAAATTTGGAATGAATTTCTTGTAATAACCTGCTAATCCCATAAAACTTAATACCTCATGCAAATTAGTTGGTGTTGTCCACTCCATAATGGATCTTATCTTTGTTGGGTCTACTAAAATACTATCCACAAAGATAATATGTCTTAAATACTATAATTTATTTTGTAAATGCATACTTAGATAATTTACCATACAAATTGTTCTTTCACAACTACTACAAAACCAATTCTAAATGTTGTAAGTGTTCTTCCTCATCCTAGGATTAAAAGAGGATATCATCAAAAAAGACTAAGACAAAATGATCTATACTATTCATAAGACTCATAAATTTTTTTGGAGAATTTATCAATCTAAATGGTAACACTGTGAATGTGTAGTGCCCATATCAAGTCTTAAAAATTATTTTTGGAATATCTTCTTCATGGATCCTCAATTGGTGATACACTACTCTAAGATTAATGTTATGAAATATTATGTCCCGTCGTATTTGATCAAATATATCAGCAATACATGGTAATAGATATATGTTCTTGATCATTTCTTTATTCAACATCCTAAAATCTATAATAGGCAAAGAGTGTCATCCTTATTCTTAATGAATATAACTAGTGCACCCCATGGTGACACATTTGGTTGAATCAACCCTTTCGACAATAACTTCTAAATTTATGCCTTTAACTCAACCAATTCATTGGTTGTCATTGTATACAATTCCTTAGACTGTAGTTCTGATCTAGGTATGATATCAATTGAGAAATCAAACTTGCACTTAGGTGTAAATCCTAGTAATTATTCTAGAAACACATCATGGAAGTTTTTCATAAAAGGATAATCTTTAATAAATTTTTATTTATATTATTTCATCTCATTTATCTTAATTAAAATTGTTTAGCATCCCTTCCTTTGAGCTTTCTTGAGTTAAAATATAGAAATTTATCTTAAATTCAACTCCCTTTTCTCACCCTAAAATTGTGTCTATTTTCCAAAATCATCTTGAAACTCAACCTTCTTCAGAAAACAATGAACCTTGGCTTTATGCTTCACAATCCAATTGACTCCTTAGATCACATCATATGATCCCAACAATGTTGTAAAAATATCTACTACTATAATGAACTTTGGCAACCTAATCTCTTCTTCAACTAGACCTTTAACTCATTCCAATATTGTAATGACCATGCATTTACCATAATTCAATCCATTCTAGTTAATTTACTAAGTATTATAGGAGCAATGAAATATTTTATAGCTCCCATGTCAATCAAAATAGAAATTGGATGGCTGAATAAAATACCTGATAGTTTTATGGGTGAAGCTTGATACTTAGCCTATCAATTGTCAATAGATGCATGGATCCATTTCTGAAACATTCCTTAGTAAGAATTTGAACCTTTGTTCTTTGATTTATCCTAAGGACATTCTCGATCAAAATGGTCACCTCCACAAATAAAGTAGCCTTCAACTAGCCCTTTCATCTTAGTCTATTGGTTTCCCTTGAAACTACCCTTGAAACCATTCCTCAATTTCATGTTCCCTAAATCACTATTGAACTTGGCATTTTGATTCTTGAACTGACCCTTAGAATCTCTTTATAACTTCCAAATTTATTTTTGACTTATCTCTGACTTAGGCAATAAATTTCAATTTATATTCTTGCTTGACCACCTTCTTGAATACCTAATCCATGGTAGATGGACCATGCACATCTACTTCAAAACCTATTTGGGGTTTCAATTATATTATGAATTTCTTGATCCTAAACCTCTCATATGCCTAATACTGATGTACATACTTAAGAGGCTAGGGGAATTATTCCTAGTATTCATTCATCGACAAATCCCTTGCTTAAGATTATAAAAATATATAATATTTTGATAAAATTATAGATGTGGAAGCCATCATGACATAAATAGTGTCACAAACTATTCCCAAGTGGTGGCAGTTGAGTCAAGGTTCATCTCGAGCTTCTTATTAGCCCACAAAGTCACTGCTTCACCAGCAAGTTGATAAAATCCCCAGACTACTTTTGTGACTTTAGAATAATTATAAATCTTGAAATGCTTCTCCATTTCTATTATCCCCACTTCATCTCCATCCCCCAAAACAATTCCATTGAACTCGGGTAGATTCACCTTTTTCATATCATGTGCCAACTCTATAGTTACTCGAGCTCTCACATCTTGTGGCACCTCCTCATGCCTATACTCTTGAATATGTTCCTAGTCATCAAGATTTTGTTGAAGTTCCTCCTGAGCATTATCCTCTTCATGGCCATGCATTTCCTTTTATAGGGTCATGATTCGGTCTCTAGTCTCAGTAGCAAATTGATTTTGATCAACAAGAAGTTTGGTATTAAAAGTACCCTCACCTCTTGGTCTAACACACATCATTTTTTGCTTATTTATCAAGAGAATAATTTTGCATTAGTGACACATTAAGTCATAGAGTTTGAGCCTCAAATCTAATACCAAAATGTAACAACCCCACTGGGTTTTACCATAATATAGCAATATTTTTTTTATTTTAATTAATTACACATATTAATCATATAGATTTTACCACAAGAAACCTATCTAGTGATATTTAAATAACTCTATTATATTAGTTAACCTAAAGTTTTATAGATAATTCACTTAGCTAAGGATCACCATGCATAAATATGGAAAATATGAACAATACTGAATAACCAATAAATAGTGTATCATATCATAAATGAAATAGTACAAATTTATCCATGACTAACATGACATTATAGCCACTATTTTAGAAGTATAGCATATAAAATTTGAAATTTTTAGTAGTACACAAAAATATCTCAAATGATAAAACATGATATAAAGCTCCACATAGCAAATTATCCATGACTCAAGTATCAATCTATAATCTCAAGTGTAGTCCCTAGTATAGTACTCAAATTATGAGGGAGAGCATCATCTGAGCACTTTTCCACACCAAACATGGACCATATATCCCCCACATTATATTCCAAATAAGGATATGTCCCTCCCTTCACATATGGGTAGATAATGATGGTGTGGAAATCTAGAGTAATAAACCAGAACCCATGTGTTGAATATATCTAATGCTTAATATGTATCATATAGAAATCCATTATAAAATGATATCACACAAATATGAAATTGATATCAATATATGAAATGAAAATGTTTATCAAATATTAATTTGGCGAAAATTTTAAATAATAAATGATCTCTAGATTAGTCAAACTCATACACACCACTCGATCGGATTATACCTCAGCTTGCATTGATGGTGATAATTAAGCCAGTGGAATTAATCCACTACTTATTTAGGGTCATAAATATGAGATTTGGTAAAAAATATAATAATATAAAAAATTAATAGATTCATTCATAATATTTCACTTTAGCTAATTAAAATCAAGACAAGTATAGAAATATCTAATACATTTATTTAGTCCATCAAATGAAATAAAATGAATCCATACATCTACTTTATTACTAAATAATAAACATAATCCAAAAAGTCTTAAACATACTATCTAGGTATGATCACATCAAAACTGTTAGTTACCTAAAATACGAAGTTGCTTATAATGTTATTTTTCCATGAAATAACATTATATCATAAGCTCATTTATTATTTATATTCCACATATAAATAAAAGCCAATCAAAACATCATAAATGCTTTATATTTAAACTCTTAACTACATTATTGTAATGCTTATATTTATAACATTAAAATATATAAAAAACATTCATTAACACACCATGTGGTAATAATGTTTTCATGCACAACATAGCTGAGTATAAAAATATATATATATACACACACACACACACACACACACACATTTTTAAATATTTTAATATCATTACAGTACCGTACAAATACCATGATGTATATAGTATAATCCTAAGATAACATCCACTATTAAATATCTTATAGTATTCTATATACTTAATGTATATATATGCATCTAATAAAATATCCCCATAACCCTTTTATTAAATACTTTTGTTAAAATGAAACACATAGAATTCCATACGTATCTAGTATTTCATACCCCAAACCTTTTAATCACAAATCATAATCCCATTGGATTAATTTTACATTGACATTAAATGTATACAATCAAAATATACACTTAGCCGAACTATGCCCAAACTGGGTCTTTTGATATAATATCATAGACTTAAACATATAAACCTTTTTTTTCACAACATAAAAATGTATACCCAATCTTACTAATAACTCATAATAAAATCAACATTTATTTCAAGTATATAATCATTACACGGAATCATGTTAATTAAACATGTATTTACAATATTATAAATTTAACTTAAATCATTGTTATACCAATTCCATATTAACCATTCATGTATATATTCTTTAGATAGGGTCAAGTTCACAAATACCATTCATATATTTATATACCCATAGCTAGGTGTATATATTATGGATAAACCCATATTACTCCTCAAATCCTATACAATAATTAATGTGTGTGTTTTGATCTCTATATAGAATCATTTAAAATATAATGATCATAATTTAAAATGTGTGAAATCATTTTAAAACTAAAATGATAGATTTATATTTGAATCCAGCATGTTTATTTAATCCATATAGACATCCTACAGCTAGTCCATTTTAACCCATATAATCTTTCTTTTGAAAACCTTGGTTTTCCCAAAATACTAGTGTGTGTGTGTGTGTGTGTGTGTGTGTGTGTGTGTGTGTGTGTACCCTATTGGTTCAATCTAAGTACATACATACATATTTGTGTGTGTGTGTACTACATAGTCCAATTTATATAAAGAAAACCCTTATATTTATACCCAATTAAATCCAAATAGGTTTACAAAGTTAAACCCACATATTGTTCAAAGTTTCAGTCCATGTTTTAAATACCCAAAATAAATATATAACAAATTGATTCAAACCACTAGCTTGAACCAAAACATAGAATCCTAAAATAGTCATGGCAAATTTTATGACTTTACCCAATACCCTTAGGTTACCCTAAGTTGAATGTGGGATTCCATGGAGGCTAAGCCTTCCATAGGGCCCTACATATAGCCTAATTATTCTATGTTTACAACAAATCAATCCAGTAACCCAACAAGTTTGAAAAAACATTCAATATTTCACACATAAGAATTGAATTACAAAACCTACCAATAAATGTGTGTGAATGCCAAAGAAGTTGTATAAAATCCTTTTTCCTTCCTTTGAACTATCACCTTCTTCTCTTTATGTATACTCTCTTCTATATATCATGTGTTGGGTTATCCCTCTGCCCATAGCCTTCTCTCTATTATTTTTATTATTTTCCATTAACTTCCCCGTCATTACCTTCTCCATTATTAACAACCAATTAAACTGACTACCTAAATGCATGCACATATAGCTCAATAAAAATTCTTGTATGCTACAGTTCACCACCATGAAGGGCATAACAAAAATTGATGAGTTTCCCAAAATGATCTTTATCTAAATTCAACAAGTGGTTAGTAACCTTAATGACTTGACAATTATTTTTCACTAATTAAAATAATCATTTTATAATCCCAAATCTAATTCCATGCCATTGACTTACATTATTCCCTTATCAACCTCCATAACCAACAAAACAATCAAATATACAAAAATTATAATATTCATGCTAAACCATGCAATAAATATCAACTTTATCAATATTTTATTTCCATGCAAAGTCGACCATTCGATTAATATATTAACTATATATTATGGCAATACTAATATTTATTCAAAGGCTATATTTTAAAATTCCATCAAATAAAATTTGCAACATATTGATTTCCTAAATCATTTAAGTACTATAACCAAAGTCTAATCTTCTTTGAATATGAAACCATTGATCAATATTTAATCAAATACACTACTTTTAAAACAATTATATTTATTTTTCAACATTAGGATGGATATATATATATATATATATATATATATATATATATATATATAATAACAATATTGGAATTCATCTATACTTATTAAAGCATTCATAACATCAAAATGTTATACTACATAGCCATACTTAATAAGGTATTAAGGTAAGTAAAAACATATACTAATTCACTCATTCAACAAATTAATTACGTCAAACAAGAATACGTACGATCACTAAATTAATGAAATAACTCAACACATCAAGACCATCATTAATAACAACTAGATTAGTGAAAACATAAAAGATCATAGCAATCATTCAAACATAATATAACTATTTATTAAAAACTTAATCATATAACATGAAATACTAATGTAGTGTGTGTAAGGGTTTCTGGATTCATTCTCTATCGTCCCATAACATATTCATCTAAACCACTCTCTCTGATGATGATCTCCCTCCATCACACTCTGAGGGAAGAATATGTCATGTATCCACCTCACAATAATGAAGGTAGTTATCTCAAAACATCCTTATATCCATAAAATAATGTTGTATAAAGACGATCATAATGTAAAAAATATAAAAATACTACTAACTCATATGAAACTAATCATATAAATTAAGGAACACAAAGTATTCCATAATCAGCATATGTCATAAATCTTAATCAAATATTAGTTATTCCACTAATCAACCATAATAATCAATAAATCAAATAGATTATTCAGCTTAGAGATAAATTGAGATGTGAAGATTATTTATGGGCTCTTCTTGGGTTTTAATAACTTCGGCATCCTCATCTAGGGGGATTTTCTATGTACTTGGGTACCTCATCAATCCTTTGTTTTAGTACCTAATTCTTCTATCCACCTAAGCTATGCTTAAGTGGTCTGTTAGTGTAGGCTTTTTCACACTATGTGATTTTACCTACATGGTCTAATTAGCTTGCTTAGGTTAATAATATGTCATTATGGAAAATGTACTTTAAGTCATTTTACAATTGTTATTTGATTTAATTACCTTTATGGGTGACCTAATTCCTTACTACATAATGTACCTTTCTATGTAATTTATGGCTAATGAATTAATGAATGTTAATGCAACTTTTTGTTGTGAAGATAAGCTTCTTCTATTTTTATTTATTCTTTAAATTTCACTACTCCATATATTTTTAGCTTCATGCATTTGATCATGTCCATATAGATCCTTTATTTTGGCCCAATTAAACAAAATCTTACCAAATATTTGGTCACACATTATTTTAGAATTACTTTCAAAAAGCACATTATCTATATTATGATAAAAAAGAATCATAAGACCATGAAAAAGAGATATATAGTATAAACCATTCAATTTAATACCATTAGTAATTGGAGTATAATTAAAATTTATCATTTCTTTCCTTAGACCATAAACAATATACTCATATTTGAAACATGCATTTTTTATATCATAGAAAACAACTATATGCAAGACATATATGTTGTCCATAATCCTTTGTAAGAAAACATTTAGTAAACATAAGCATATTCAATATTAATAACTCATGTTAATGAAAATAATTTGTCACATCTTAACCTCAACTCTTTGATGTGTTTATCCTTATAGAATATGATCAGATCAAAAACTAATAATGTGCATCTTTACCATACACTGCATTAACAAATTACATATAGGGATACTAATGAAAACTTTAAAATGCTAACTAATACTATGGTAATGAATAACTATCTCATTAAATTAATATCTTTATTATAATTCCAAAATTAAATTAAAAAATTGGGTGATATCAACCCAACAAGGTACACCATCAAACACCTCACATCTCATGTAGCTTACTTATCATAGCTAAACACAATTCACATAAAACTCCAACTCTACACCCAAAACATTAAATAATTCAAGTAGTAATGAATACAATAAATGGGTTTCCATGATCATTCAATTATTAACTTGATTGAATTATCAAAAAATTTGAACACGGTAATTGATTTTCAAGCCCACAAAAAAACACTTATACATGGTAAGTTTCACATTAACATAACTATCATTGAATAACTAAGGATAGCTTTCACATACCAATTATTTAATATTAACTTAACTATGTTATAAAGAGATAACTAAAATTTAAAATATTACACACCAAATATAATGAAACTACACATAAAAATAAAACCTTATTTCAATGCCTAGCATGCATTAGCATAGTAAGTATAAGGAATGTGGAATAAAAATTTTACTTTCCAAGTAGCCTACATAAATCCATGCCAATTAATAACTGAAATAAAACTCACACTCCTATAATCTACCTCCTAGACTAGGTAATTAATACATATAGAGTGTGTAATTATATATGAGAATTTTTTAATATTTGATCAAATAAAAAGATAATAATCATAACAAATACTAACATCCGAAATTTAAAAGTAGGTTATGTTATGTACCTATGGATATGATATATTAATGTATATGGGTTTATGGAGATGTTGACATGTGGCACACATCTCCTCAGTTAGTTATATGGGTCGAATATATTAGGATAAATGAGTAACTTGTGGAATTAGTGCATTGGATAATGGTTGGCTTACATTTGGATTAAGAGGTTGCCCATCCATTTTTAGCTATATAGATTTATATATAAAGGAGGTGAATATAATTTTAAAGGAATCAAGAAATTTTTGAGTCTTATATTTGGTATAAGGATATTTTAGGTTGTCTCCTTGAAGAGGCATTATGGAGTTATTCTTTCCTAAAGGATTATTGTATGGTGTTGCCTACTTTAAGAGTATTATTATATTTCTACATATATTGAATATTTGGGTATATTGGCCCACATATATCAATTTTGTGGGGTTGATCAACATTAAATTATACATATTTCTAATTATTATAAGTGTGAATTATATAAAGTGGTATCAAAGCACAGATTTGGGCAAATATTATGAGTAAAACCCTAATTTTGGAGAATCATTTATATCTTACAATCTATTGTGAAATGTTCTAACTTTTTTTTAATGTTGAAGAATATTTCAAGGGATTCATAGTAAAAAAGTCAACATTTTATGATCCTTTTTTAGGGAGTTATTGATATTTTATGTTTTGAAATAAATTCCTCATATTTATCTAAATTTCAATAAATTTTTAGTTAAATATTTACTAATTCAATATCAGCATACAATATATCTATAGTCAAAATTTTGTAGTTTTTTGAAATGTTTTGTGGTGTTTATTATGATTTTATTATTTTTAATAGATTCACTCTATAGGCTGAAATATTTTAAATTTGTTTCAAAAAAAAATCATTTAAGTTTCAATATCATACATGGAAGTTATAGTCAAAATTTTAAACTGTTTGGATTAGTTTCACATTAGTTATTGAAATTTTAGAGTTTTTCCTTAACCATAGTTTTTTTGTGGATCATAAAGTTACAAGTATTTTTAGGGGAGGATGATATTGAATGTTGGATCCTTTTTAATGAGTATAATGTTAAAAAAAAATATGGAAAATTTATTTCTCATATTTTATTTATGAACCTACAACACTTTGATGGGATGAGCTAGGACTAAAATGATGGAAGTTTTCATAGGAAAGAATTGAACAAGTTTTCCTAAATCAACAAGGTATAAAATAAAAGCAAAGTATAGAAGAGGAAGAAGAGGATTAAAATGATGATGATGGTAATGAATAAGAGAATGAATATGATGAATAATAAAAAATAGTGAAATAAAATAATGACAATAAGGAATAACATGATAGTGATGATATAGAAGAATAAATCAAGCATAATGATG
The DNA here is from genome assembly GCA_037957365.1 of Torreya grandis. NCBI lineage: Eukaryota > Viridiplantae > Streptophyta > Pinopsida > Cupressales > Taxaceae > Torreya > Torreya grandis. The sequence continues at coordinate 798,146 of JARHVA010004652.1, forward strand.
ATGAGGAGACTACAGATGGTGAATTAAGAGAGGTAAAGGATATCAAACAGGAGGAATAATTAATGGATGATAAATATTCAAATAATTTGGATCCAAATAAATGAGATTTATATTTCTAATTTCATGGATGCATTCAAAATAAAAAGGTTATTGTATCCATAAACCCTAGAAGAAAGTATAACTTCATCAACATGGATGTCGCGCAACATCTATAGTTTCAAGAAAATAATATCAAGGAGGCTTAAGTATATGGTAAGAATATTCTAGTATTTAAATATTTTAAGCTCACTATGGAAAAATATATTTTGCATTCAATTTTTTTATTTTAGATATGGATGGTGTGGATATGGTTCTTGGATATCCATGGTTAGAAACTATATGAACAATCAATATTAATTTTCATAATTGTTTCATGAATTTATGGTATAGGAAAACTAAGATCACTTTAAAATATATCATATTTGAAAAGTCAAAAATAATATCCAAGGTATAGCATGAAGATGAGATTGAAATAGGTGATGAAGAGCATGACGAATATTCAGATGATGACATAGATGAAGAAATAATACAAACAGAAAATAACACTTAATCTACTTAGGAGACAAAGGAACCAACAAAGGAAAATGTGGAAGAGGTAGAATAAAAGGTGTATAAGGTCAAATTATCATAAAAAGTTGAGGTATATAGACACTCACATCATCATGAGAGGAAATAATCATGGATCCATGTGAGGGAGTTTCATAATAACAATCATGTTGTCTATATAGTAAATTAGTGTACCAATCACTATGGATAAGCATGGAAGCCAAAGAAGAAATATTATGGTCAGGTATGTAATCAAAGTAATGTAGAAGCCTATGGAACATGGAATCAGTGGGGAAATAACTATGACTATGCATGGAAAAATAACTACTATGTTCATTAATGGGATCAGAGTAGTGCAATGGAATATGGTACATGGAATTAAAAGAGGAATAATTATGCATGGACACTTATGTGGTGTAGTTATGATCATGAATGAAATTAGAGTATAATAATGGAGTTTGTAAAAAAGGTGGAGAGCTATCACCTACAAGATCACATATATATGGTTAGATGATCAAGATTAGAGAAAAATGTGCAATGATTTGATACACATTCATTATTTGGTTTCATCTTATGTTTTGGGGATGAAATATGTCAAGGAGGGAAAGAATTCTATGTAACTATGGATATGATATATTAATGTATATGGGTTGATGGTAATTCCAACATGTGTCACACATCCCCTTAGTTAGTTATATTAATCCAATATATTATGATAAATGAGTAACTTATGGAATTAGTGCATTGGGTAATGGTCAAACTGCATTGGAGTTAAGAGGTTATCCATCCATTGTTAATTATATATAAATATATATAAAGGTGTGAATATTGTTTTAAATTAATCAATCAAGTGTTGAGTATTCTATGTGGTAGAATATTATTGGAGGCTATCCCCTAGAAGAGACATTATGGAGTTGCTCATTCTTAAAATAGTATTGTATGTTGTTGCCCTACCTTAAGGGTAGTATTCTATTTTTGCATATTTGGGAATATTGGCCCACATATTTATATTATGTGATTTTTATCTACATTATATTTTACATATTTCCAATTATTATAAGTGTGATCATAATAATGCACTGATGCACATTCAACATTCCATGAAGTCTAATTTTTCAAGAATAATCATGTAGTAGATGTTCTCAAATCTAAACCAATGAATACAGTCAATTAAAAAAATCAATGGAGTATTTCAGTAGAATATTCATTGAAGTGTAACCAATATTGACACATAGAATAACTAGAAAATAATAGACTATTCTCATCCTAATTACACAAACTATTTAATAAATTATGTATTGAATGAATGATAATGCCCTAACTAACCATTAATACATAGAGAGTTCGTAATTTTATATATATATATATATATATATTTCATTTTTTGTTCAAACAAAAAGATAATATCCATTATAAATACTAGAATAAATATCATCATTTAAGGGAATAGTTATAACCACCCTCAACATGAGCTGAGTCATAAAGGATAGATATAATTTTAAGCACATAATAGAGCAAAATCCTATAATCATTCCAAAATAAGCATACCACTAGGTTCAAGCAACATCTTAGCAAAAGCATGGGTTTTCATGTCCTTCTATTATTAACATGATTGAGTTATTAAAAAATGAACATAATAAGTGTTTTTAAATCCTACAAGAAATAATTATACATGAAAGGCTTCCCACTAGCACAACTATCACTAAACAATTGAGGATAGATTGCTTAGCTTAATTATGTTCTCAAGAGAGAACTAACATGAAAATTATTTACACACCAAATACAAAAAAACCATGCATAAAAATAAAACCTTATTTCAATGTGATGCATGCATTACCATAGTGAGTATAACCATACCTTCCAAGTACTCTATATAAATCCATGCCAATTGCTTATTGAAATAGAATTCACACTCTTGTGCTCTGCCTCCTAGAATAGGGAATTGGCATATAGAGAGTGTGTGTTTAACCCTAAAAATTCTAAATTGGGGTTATCTAGGGTTAAGGTGGTATATATAAATTAAATGGCATAAGGGTGACAATCATATCTATAGTAGACCAATTAGATGCTAAACTCAGATACAAGCATACACAAAATTTATTATGCTAAGATAGTTTAAATATAGAAAGTAAAACTATGATAGATATATAAATGACAAAGAAGTGATGTACTTATTTTTTTATCTATTAATACAATTATGGATCTATAATAGGGAGAAATTATGTAGGAAGGAGATTCTATAATAGTCGTTGGATTATGGCTTTGGTGCTTCTAGATATCTAGAAAGTAATGTCATCTTGGGATATTTATTCCAATGCTACTATCTAATTTTGATGCTAGTGTCCTATATGAAAGATATAATCAAATAGTTTGTCACCACCTATATTCTTATGGGTTTTGATTCGCTTTCTCTCTAGTGCATTAAAATCTAGGTCATGGATAGTTGTTTTTTGTGAAATGAAAAAAACCTAGCTTTTCATCTTCATAGTGACCTTGGGGGAAAATGGGTTAGTGGGCACATGGTTTTGAGTTGACCCCAAATTCTATGTTGTTAGAGGGTGATACCTACATATATAATACTATATAAGAGGTCCTAAGACTCATATAGTTATCCCCTATGTGTTGGATTGTGTGTAAATCATATAAGATGCACAAAGCAAGTACAATAGTGACCTAGCTTTCAAATTAGAAAATCAAGACCTTGGGATATTCCTTTATTAATTTAGACCTATATCTATGTTGTACCTATGACTGGTGTGGAAATAGGGAAGTTTTATTCCATTGAATTATTTTTGAATGTTCTCTAGTAAGAATACCTAGTATTTATTCTCATGTTGCTAGGCGAAGAATGAATGAGGGTTAATCTTATATTTATATCAATCCCTTTGGAATAATAAATCACATTAAATCACTTAGTCCAACCATTAGGATACATTTTATTTACAAAATATATTACTTTAGTATATTGGATACTTGTGTCGAGATAGGATAATAGCATGGATTCTACTATATATCTTAGACATTAGTGTCTAGAGAGAAAGAAAGGAGGTACACATTCAAAACTTATAGATATGGAATGTAAATACATTTTAAGTATTTTTAGAAGGATAGAATACCTAGGTCATCAACATAATACTGATCAATCTAATATATAAGGCCAAGAGTACAAGATAGAGTAGATATAAGACATGCATAAGTAAGAAAGATAAATAATTGAAAGGAATATCAAAGGTCTAAGTTTCCAAGTATACAAGACTGAGGTTATATATAATCATAAAATATCATATACATTTTCCCCCTTTTAGTCTATTTATGAAATTGCTAGTTTAAAGGAAAGGAATGTGTACCTGGGTATCTATGCACACCTTGTCTTTATGTGTGCCCAACTTGAATTCTTTATTGGTGACTGACATAAAACTAAGAGCATGTTATAGTATAAAATCAATGTATATAATTTGGGTTGAAATTACCTAAAATAGATTGAAATTTAAAGATAAAGGTTTAGGAATACACTTGTGTGTCGATGTAACCACCTTTCTTATTGGTAATTTGTTTTGAAAAAGATGTATCATTGTAAGGCTCTAAACTAAGATTAGGAAAAGTATAGATAAATCTTTAAAATGAATATATCCAATGAGATAAATATATATTTGAAGGCACATGCCCCCAACTTTGGAACAAAAGTGAGTTTCCACTTGGCAATTGATATTAGTTCAACCATGCAATGCAATGATACTTATAACCTAGTGAGGATGGATGATGAAGTACAACCTAATTTTTTTAAAAGATTGAGTGATTTTATCACCTCAATCATAACAAAAAGGTGAACCAACTAATTTAGTAGATTAGCTCAATAAATTCTATAAAAGTTCATGGGATATCACTACAAAAAAGTCAACGATATAGTAATAGTCCATAACATAGTTTTAGAATATAAAATTGGTTTATATTTTGTAATATTAGTCACATGTTACATAGAATATGCACCTTAGATATGTCTCATGTTGAACCTATGTATAAAAATAGTACCAATGTAGATAATTCTACCAAAACTATGAATTTGAATCACGCAATTGTATGCTTTGGCTAATTTGAATACTATGTAAGTGTGGATGGCATGCTTCCAAAGTATGCACCCACTAAATAGAGAGAAATATATGTGGAGGACATGTTTTCAAATTTTGTCCCACTATAAATTAGAGATGATGAATACTGAATAGGTGTAGAGACTGTGCTTATAAAGTATGCCCCCACTAAATCTAGGAATTGGTATAATTACCAATGAATGAATGAATATGGAGAACATGCTTCCAAAACATTCCCCCACTTAATCTAAAAATGATGAATGTATGGAATCCATACCCATATGACATTACCCCATTGAATCTAAAAATTGATATAAGTACCATGTACTGAGTGAGGGTGGAGAACGTGCTACTAAAGCATGCCCCCACTAAATATAAAAATTTTAACAAGTATGGAGAACATGCCTATATAACATGCCCCCACTAATATTCCCCATTTGAGGTGATGTAAATATAATAACTAGTATTTACCTCACCTAAAAATGATAATATAATGGCATAATATGTGAATGTAACCATATAACATATAAAATAAGCATGTCTAGGCAAATATAGCATTGAATCACATACAACTGATGTGATCACATTTAGGCCTAATATGTATGATAAAGATCATGGTAACATATATATACATATTAATAGTAAAATCTTAAAAAGAAAATAATCACACACATAAGATCACTCAAAATCAAGTAAATAGGCTATAATCTAAGGAGATCATAAATAAGGGGCATGTTCAAGTACCACATAATTGAAGGGACATGATGTAGTCAAATGTCCATAATAGTAAGAATGACATATTCAAATGTCCATACCATAATAATTACATATTCAAATGTCAATATAAGTGTACATATTCATAAGGGACACAAGAAAAGGAGTGTATTTAAATGCTTGAACAAGGCATACAATAACAAGGCAAGACATTCAAATAAGTGTATAAAGTAAAGCATAAGCAACTAGCATAAACACATCATAGTAGGCCATGGATCTAATATGTTAGGAAAAAATGTCAAGTGTATAACATATCAAGTACCCGTTGTAAGATATAATATTAGATAATAGATTTGTATAAGTACATATTATAGTCATCTAAAATGTAATTTGATTTTTAAGAGTGTTACTTGAGACCACCCATCCCTAGCTTATCCTTGGACCTATCTTATGGCCTATTTAGAAATTTATCTAGCTTTTGTGTGGGCCTTTCACATCCCTAGACATCTCAAAATTAGTCTCAGACACTTCTTTAATCACCTAGGCCCCTAGTGCCCCATTTCCTACCACCTAGACATTAGTGACAAAATTATACACTATCATCCCCTACTAGTGTCCTAGTTTGGCATTATTTCCCTTTCCCTCTTTTTTAACCCAATGGATATTCTTTCAATTCAAAAAGCACCTAGGGTTAGCCTAGACCTTTTTAAAACCTTGCACAAGCACTAGATCAATATAAATACATGACTTTTAACCCTTTATCCACTAGATAGAAATAAAATGCAAATACACACGAACAAGCTCAAAAAAAGTTGTGCACAATCAAGGTTGTTAATCCCTATTCTACCCTAATTCTACATATATTCATCTACAACCCTCAAAAACTTATAATACACATGTTTTCAGTCTGAAGCCTCACTCAAACCACTCAAATCAACATTCATACTAGCTTCACTTGCACTTTCACAAAGCACTTAAGTGGGAAAAACTACAAAAAGATTGATCCCTCTTCAGAGTATTGGTATGTAGGAAACACTCACTAAAATGGGATGTTGAGGGTGTCTAGCCTACCCAAATAACACCACACATTTACTAATTATGCCAATAAAATTCCCTAATCACATGAAGGTCTATAATTTGCATATAAAATCATTCAAAATAGGCCATATATTGGCATGTTGTTGTCATTGATGTCAAGGTTGATGTCATTGATGTCAAGGTACATCTAGTGAAGGTGTATGGTGAGTGGTCATTAAGGTATGTGATTCATATGAAAAGGTGACATTATTTAGCATTATATTTTCTATGGTTGATATCAAGGTTTAAGTCAGCTTTAATTTGACATTGTTGAAAAATAAATGAAAGTACAGGTCTTTGAGGTAAAGTGTGTTAAGCATAGGATATACTGAGAGGGGGGGTGAATCATTATATCATATATCTTGTAAAACTTTCCCTTAATCAAATTCCACTTAAGCAAACATTCAAGATATGTAATAAAATTGAAACAATAAACACCACACAAGATAGAGAGAGACACTAGATTTAACGTGGAAATCCAATGTGGGAAAAACCATGGAGAACAATCTCAAGTATATGAATGAGCACCAACTCAAACAACAATATTCATAAGCACCAACTTGCAAGAGCACCAACCCCTTTGCTAAGCACCAACACAACAACTATTCATGAGCACCAACCCATAGGAGCACCAACCCCTTTGCTAAGCACCAACACAACAACAATTCATGAGCACCAACCCCTTTGTTGAGCACCAAGATAGAAATAATTTGTGAGCACCAACCCACAGGATCACCAACCCCTTTTCTAAGCACTAACACATCAACAATTTGTGAGCACAAACCCACAGGAGCACCAACCCCTTTGTGTATACCACACAACTATCTCTCAATGTTGCTATCTCAACAAATGATAGTTCATTACAACATCTCTTTCCTCTCTCTCACCTTTGCTCTTCTAATCTAGATATAACAAATACAAATCATATTTATCTGACACAAAATGCTCTTCTAAGCTAGATATTACTATCTCAAATCAAACTCTCTAACTCACATTAAAAATGGCTTTTCAAGCCTTTATTTATAGCTTTCCAAATGACCTTTGGCCTTCCCCCTTTGTGACCCTTCAATCCTCATGGAAAATGGTGCCAAACTTGTATGACCCTTCATATCCTTGCCTTTGAAAAGTCATGTGGTGACCCTTCATGAGCAAAAATGTCCTTCCCTCTTTTATCCTTATCTTGGTGACTTTTCATATTCGTCAAAGTGTCCCTTCATGAGAAATTGCACCCTTTATCTTTTGTCTTCACTTGGTGACTCTTGGAATTCCCCAAGATGACTCTTAATGGGAAAATGCATCCCATTCTTCTTTTGTCTTTACCTCATGACTCTTTGACTTCTCCATGGGCCCTTATTTTGTCTCATATGCAACCAAAAATATATTTGTTAATATTAAATAAATATTAACACACATTAACCAAGATATAAATATTAAAAACATCATTAAATGCAATGGGGCCTTTATCACCAATAATGCTAGACCTTTGGCATCAATGACAATATTTCTAACAATCTCCCCCTTTTTTATTTATGGCAACTTCAATCTTGAAACTACCATATCTTATCAGCTAAAAACATATAGTAACTCCCCCTTACTATAGCAACCTGTACCTATTTCTACACCTGTACCTGTACTTGTTATTCTCCCCCTTTGATATCAATGGCAAAAGGCCTACCTAGAGCTAACACTTATCTCCCCCTCAACTGATGTTGAACATCAATGGCAGGAAGTAAAGGAAATTACTCCCAACTTCTCTCACAAATTCTCAAATGTGTCTTTTGGTAGTGCCTTTGTGAAAATATCTTCAATTTGCTATGTAGTACTAATATATTCCATCTTAACATGTTGATATACAACATAATCTCTCAAGAAGTGATATCTAATGGGAATATGTTTAGTTCTTGAATGCATTACTGGATTTTTTTAAATATTTATATCACTTGTGTTATCACAAAAAATGGAAATAGGTTAATCATACTTTACCTTGATATCTTCCAAAATTTTCTTCATCCAAATCACTTGAGTACAACATAATACTGCTACAATATATTCTACATCAGCTATAGAAAGTGATACTAAATTTTTCTTCTTGCTTAGCCATGATACTAAGCTATCACCAAGGAAGAAAGCTCATCCACTTGTACTCTTTTTTTCATCCAAGCACCCTGCCCAATCTAAATTTGTATAAGCAACCAAAGTAAAATATTTACATATGGAATACCGTAATCCATAATCCAATGTCCCCTTGATATATTTGAATATTATTTTCACCAATTGAACATGACTATCTCTTGGTGATGACTGATATCTTACGACCATACCTAATACGTTCATGATGTCTAGCCTTGATGCTATCAAATATAAAATATAACCAATCATAGATCTATACAAAGATTGATCTATAACAAGTGAATCTTCATCCTTGCTCACCTTATTTCCTATACACATAGGTGTGCCAACTGGTGCACACTCCTCAAAACCAAAGTTCTTCAACATTTCCTTGGCATATTTACCTTGAGATATGAAGATTCCTTTATTTGATTGAAATATTTTCAATCCTGATAAAAATGATAATCCTCCAAGCATAGACATCTCAAATTATTTTTGAATTCTATCAAAAAATTCTTTTGTCATCTTTTCAATATTTCCTCCAAAAATGATATCATCAACATATACCACAATAATCAATTGATGCTTACCTTCTATTTTGATGTAAATATTACTATCAACAAATCCTCTCTTGAATCCTTGATCTTGCAGGTACTTATCAAGTCTTGCATACCAAGCTCTAGGAGCTTGTTTTAATACATATAATGCTTTCTTCAATCTGCATACATGGTTACTAATATTCAAGAGAATAAATCCCTTAGGCTGCTCAATGTAGACCTCTTCTTCAAGATTTCCATTTAGGAAGGCAGATTTGACATCAATCTAAAATACTTTGAAATTTTTAAACATTGCATATGCAAGAAACATTCTAATAGCCTCTAACCTTGCCACTGGTGTAAAAGTTTCTTCAAAATCTATTCCCTCAATCTGATCATATCCTTTACATACTAATCTTGATTCATTTCTGGTCACTTCTCTATTTTCATTCATTTTATTTCTATAAACCCATTTTGTTTTTATCACATTATGATCTTTTGGTCTAGGCACTAATTCGTAAGTATCATTCTTTTCTATTTGATTTAATTCTTCATCCATAGCCTTAACCCAATGCTCATCATGTCTAGCTTCTAAAAAAGTTTTAGGCTAAATTTTAGATAACAAAGAGAAATTAACTTGCTTAGATTCACTTACCATCATTCTTCTGGCATGAATTCCTTCTTTTATGTCCCTGATGATGTCACTTTCATTATGATTTATCTAAACATATTTGGATGGAGTCTTGGTTCCCTTTTTCTCCTTCTCCTTCTCCTCATCTTCATCTGATTCTTCAAAGCCTTCCTCTTCAATGAATTTAGGAATGTCTATTGGATCACTGATTCTTTGTGTTTCATCTTCTTATATCCTAACACTTGCACTTTCAACAATTTTCTTGGTTTTTTTGTTATAACATTTATAAGATTTAATTTTGCAAGAATAACCAAGAAATATACCTTCATTTTCTCTAGATTCAAACTTACCAAGTTTTTCATCAGTTCTCTTTATGAATCATTTGCTACCAAAAATTTTGAAATAATCAGTTGTTGTTGATTCGTCTTTCCATAGCTCATAGGGAGTCTTGTCACTATTGACTCTTAATAAATCTCTATTCTAAATATGCACTATTGTACCAATTGCCTCTCTCTAATATTTATTTGTTATCTTGGATTCATTTAGCATTGTCCTTGCCATCTCCTGAATTGTTTTGTTTTTCTATTCAACTACTCCATTTTGTTGTGAAGTTCTAGCTGCTGAATAATGTCTCTTTATTCCATGATCTTCACAAAACTCAATAAATTGATTTGACATAAATTCTCCTCCTTGATTTTATCTTAGATACTTAATCTTAAAATTAATTTCATTCTCAACTAATTCTTTGAATGCTTTGAACTGTCTAAAAGCTTCTGATTTTTTCTTTAAAAATATTACCCAAGTCATACATGAAAAATCATCAATAAGCAACATGAAATATTTATCACCTTGAGTAATTTGATTTCTCATAGGTCCACATAGGTCAATGTGAACAAGCTCTAGCATATGAGTGGTTGAGTACTCTTTTATTTTGAACCACCTTCTAATCTGCTTCCCATGCTAACAAGGTCCACAAAGTGTGTTAGATGGCTTTGTAATTTTTGGAAGATTCTTGACTATTTTTTTTTTGCTAATGTTGACAAGATTGTCAAAATTTATGTGCCCCATTCTCCTGTGCCATAGCCAACTTTCTTCAATCTGACTCAAATAACATTTTTGACCTTTGATGTCTGATAGCATATATAAGTTATTACCTATTCTCTGAGCATCTGTAACCAATACATCTGAATCTTTTCTTCTAATTTCACAACCTTTTACATAAAACTTTAGTGTGTGCCCTTGATCACACATTTGACTTACACTCAAAAGATTATGCTTAAGACCTTCTACATATAAAACATTTTTAATTTAGTTCTACCATTATCTAAACTTAGTGTACCTTTTCCAGCAATTCTAGCAGTAGTATTATCTCCAAATTTCACTGTGCCACCATTGACCTTATTCAAGGTTATGAACTTGATTTTGTCTCCTGTCATGTGACTCAAGCATATGCTATCAATGAACCATGGATTTTATTTATTTCTTGCATGTAAATCTGTCTTGACCAACATAAAATCTTCAGGTTGTTTCTTTTGCCATGCCTGAACCTTTTTCTTGATGAATGTAGCCTTGAAACTCTAGTCCTTCTTGACTGAATTGAACACACTTCTACAATACTAAGCTATATGTCTAAATTTATTACACTTGTAACAAATTATGGCCTCTTCATCAAATCTTGATAGAGGAGTAAAAGAGTTGTAGCTTCTGCTTGACTCTATATAACTTTCTTTTTCCTTATCTTTGAGACTGTTAGCTCTTTTTCTACATTCTAACTTCTTATGACCATATCCATTACAATAAAAATAGTAACCATAAAAATAGGACATGTTTGTGTATCTCTGACCTAATTGCCTTTTGTAGCTTTGTTCTTTTCAACCTTCTTTGTTTGAAATGTCCTCTGTATTCTTCACTTCTTCCCTTCTTGTTTCCTCTTTTGTAAGAGCTTTAACATAACTCTTCTTCTTTTAAAAATTGATACCTATCTTATCTGATATTACCTTTTGGCTTTCTAGTATTTTATTCAACATATTAGTGTTATTCTCAAATTTTGAATCATTGGCTACTCTATCATTGATTGCTTTATTTATTTTATCAAGATCTAATTTTAAAGAAGCAATTTCAATAACATACCTTTCACATTCTTTTATTACTATTTTCAACTGTGTCGATAGATCTTCTTCATTATTCTTAGCTTCTTCAAAGTGTGCTTGTAGATCTTCAATTATCTCCTTTGAATCCTTTTCATTTTTCTCGATCTGGCACTTCAATCTTCAATTTTTCTTTTCAACAGCTTTTAACTCTTCTAAGGCACAAATGAGTTATCCTTCCAGATTCAATTTGGCTTCATCCTCTTCTTCTTCTTGATCAACTATTATTTTGCTTGCAGAGGCACCTTCATGTATGTCCATCTTGTGATTTCTCAATCTACCTTCAAGTTGTAAAACTTTTTTAAAAAACAACTAGATCTGATACCAATTATTAAGCACAGGATATACTAAGAGGGGGGGAATCAGTATATCATATATCTTATATAAGCAAACATTCAAGATATGTAATAAAATTGAAACAATAAATACCACACAAGATAGAGAGAGACACCAGATTTAATGTGGAAACCTAATGTGGTAAAAACCATAGAGAATAATCTCAAGTATATGAATGAGCACCAACTCAAACAACAATACTCACAAGAACCAACTTTCAAGAGAACAAACCCCTTTGCTGAGCACCAACACAACAACTATTCGTGAGCACCAACCCACAAGAGCACCAACCCCTTTGCTGAGCACCAACACATAGGAGCATCAACCCCTTTGCTAAGCACCAAGACAGCAATAATTCATGAGCACCAACCCACAAGATCACCAACCCCTTTGCTGAGCACCAACACAGCAACAATTCATGAGCACCAACCCACAGGAGCACCAACTCCTTTGTGTATACAACACAACTATCTCTCAATGTTGTTATCTCAACAAATGATAGTTCATTACAAAATCTCTTTCCTCTCTCTCACCTTTGCTCTTATAAGATAGATATAATAAATACAAATCATAGTCATCTCTCACAAAATGCTCTTCTAAGCTAGATATTACTATCTTAAATCAAACTCTCTAACTCATATTACAAATGGGTTTTCAATCCTTTATTTATAGCTTTCCAAATGACCTTTGGCCTTCCCCCTTTGTGACCCTTCAATCCTCATGGAAAATGGCACCAAACTTGTATGACCCTTCATATCCTTGCCTTTGAAAAGTCATGTGGTGACCCTTCATGAGAAAAAATGTTCTTCCATCTTTTGTCCTTATCTTGGTGACTTTTCGTATTCCTCAAAGTGTCCCTTCATGAGAAATTGCACCCTTCCTCTTTTTTCTTCACTTAGTGACTCTTGGAATTCCCCAAGATGACTCTTCATGGGAAAATGCATCCCATTCTTCTTTTTGTCTTTATCCCGTGACTCTTTGACTTCTCCATGGGCCCTTCTTTTCTCTCATATGCAACCAAAAATATATTCGTTAATATTAAATAAATATTAACACACATTAGCTAAGATATAACTATTAAAAACATCATTAAATGCAATGGGGCCTTTATCACTAATAATTCTATACCTTTGACATCAATGACAATATTTCCAACAAAGTGCTAAGAAGCCTATGCCTAGTCATTGCTTGAAGAGACCTTATGAGAATGTATGAGCATGGTGTCTTGATGATATGAGTGCATACATGCATGAGTGGTTTTATGAAGTTTTTCTATAATGTATTTGAGTCATTGGAACACTCATGATAATTTTAGGGTGAGCTTACAGGGGTAGGACCTTCAATTTAGGTCTACATTTAGACCTCTCTTAAACCCTGATTGGCGTAATAAGGTATCATGATCTATTGTCAAGGCATGTGAATGATTTATGTAATTATTTAATCATGAGATATTTTTATTTATTATGTGATTGAGGTGGAGAGTGCATGAAAATAGGCGTGAAGGTCAGTTTTAAGGTCTAATGTGGTTTATCAATTAAGGTCTAGAGAGTAAAGAGAGAAAATGAGGCCTAATGAAGGGTCATGATAATATTTCAAGGTATTTGAGATCATTATATAATTATCATAGGTGATTTATGTTTTTTCAAGGTTTTTCATGTATTTTTAGGTCATAGTTTGAAGGACAAGGCATGAAATGTTGTTTGGAGGTCTCTCGATTGCTCAGAATGAAGGGTTCTCAACTAGAGAAGGATTATTTTGTGCTAATTATTTTTTCAAAAATTTTCATGGTAACCTAATATATTCATGGTAGATGGGTAATGTTCCTATATCAAAATTCTAGGAATTAGTTTTAGGATTTAGGGGCTATGCTTTATGAATGATTGTTAAGAGTGGAAACAGATTTAAACCTCGTAGAACCCTAATAAGGACCTGATGTTGAAGATGTTGAGAAAAATTAACCATAATGGATTGGTATTCTCAATTAATATATTTTATTTAAATCTCCTAGGTACCTCTAGGAGGTATTGGTTAGAGATAGGAGAGAGAAAATGTTGAGTTGCATGCTTATTTTTGAAGAAGTTATTGTAGAAATCAAAATTTACATTGGACATAGTAATAAAATGGATGGAGGAATAAGGTATATAATCATGTATTAATTCCAAGAAGGTTTATAAATATTTTTATCCCTCAAGTGTGCTACATTTGTCATCCAAATTATCTAGTCACTAAACAAGCCAAATAGTGCAAATAGTGAAAAACCCAGGCAACAATGAGAAGATGAATTGGAATGTGTTATCATGATATAATGATGAAATAATTACATGGATATATTTTTCAATAATTTCAATATATTTTAATTATTTTAATAATATTTTTAAGTCATGTGTATGGTGAAAAATTTGCTCACAAGTTGACTTGTCTGGTTAAGATAAGACCGTGAGATATAAGGTCATGAGATTGGTGTACAAGACCAATATTTTCCATTTTAACATATGATATTTCTATATAATAATGGTACAATTATCTCATAGTATCATCTACATTCATCATAATTCATTAAAAAATTATATACATGTGTTGTATGTTTTGAGGTAAACTGACAGTTCTAAGTGAGTGAGTTACAGAGGTATTTTTAAGGATTTATGCCTTGAGTTTAAGTGTCTAATGCATATGGTGATATTTTTGAGTTAATTTATGATTTTTATAATTTATTTATTTTCATGTTTTTGTGGATAAATTATTTTTTATCTTAAGTTGTTCAAGACAAACTTTTCTGCGTGTTCAAAGGCCTAATGTGAATAGTGCTAATGAGGGGTTTCAAGTAGTGATTTGTTATAAAATGTCTCATTGAGCATATAAGAAATTATTTGGAGTATATTTTATTTTTATATGATACATTCCTATCATGTTTATAGTTTTAAATTTTTCTAAGGAAGGCAAAGTGTAACGTGTCCTAAAGTAGGCCTAATGGAATTGGGTCTCCATGAGACCTAAACATGAAATGAGGTCTAATAGAGATATGATAGACCAAAAGGGACTCAGTATTAATTTAATTCATGTTTATTATATTTCATAATACCTATTTCATGGCCTACCTAAGAGGTTAAGGGTGAGTAGACAACAAAGTGGGTAATGAATAAGGAATGGTATATATACAAGGTAGTTTTAGGCATATTTGGGTGTGTAGAGAGAATGCAAATGAAATAGCACATTAATGAGTATAAGGAGGTAGCGTATACCATAAAAGGATTATATATTATCTATAATGAATATATGATAGTGTGTCTCATATTAATATCAAGGTCATATGATTTAGTCATTCTTGAAGAGACCTAGTTGATTGAAGATGCCTAAAAGGCAGTTTAAGAGGGATAAGAGTGTGAAGAGTTGAAGAGGTGGTCATCATCTATTATGTGAGAATAATTTTTTTATAAATGTTATCAAATTAATTATGTGTATGATATAGTTTTGAGTCATCTAGGTGGTTGATGCCTTTTTGTACATAGGTGCTTACTAAAAGCCTAGTCAAGTGGGTGTTTGGCTAATTAAGGTTGGTGCTCAATATAGATTTGGTGCTTCAATAAACTTAGTTTTTGTCTTATATTACTAAATTTAATTTATATAGATCAGTAGTTTTTATTCCCCTTGAGGTTTTCTCACATATGTGATGTGTTCTTGTATTTCATGTTCATATGTATGGTTACTTATGCTTTTATTGATCTATATGTTTTCATGAATGTTAAGTGGAATTTAATGAATGTTTTGAAGACTAATTAAACCCCTCCCCTCTCAATCATTATGATTCCAAAAATTGGTATCATATTTTGGTCCTTTGAATCAATTTAATATCTTGAAGGTGATCCTAAGAAGCACAAGATGTCCAACAATCAAAACGAAGAAGATAATATGTATGATAAATAAGTCTACTATGATAGTGAAGGAAAAGTTTAAGTAGACCTTGAAGCTAAGATCATAAGTGTCCTATATGATTTGAAGAATCAAAAGAAGATAAATCATGAGTTGAGATCTATGGTCAAGGATCTTAAGGAATATATATGTATTTTGAAGAGTGACATGGTCAAAGAAGCCAAAAGGGATGAGAATACCATCAAGGATCTTAGGAATTAGTTATAAGGTGTCAATTTAAAATTTAGATCAAAAGAAGTTGAGTATGATAAATTGAATATATAACTAGATTCCTTGAAAATTGAGAATGAGTACCTCATAGACAAGATGAGCAAGTTTGAGAAAGAACAATTCAAAATCATCAACATAAGGAGACCAATCAGGCAGCCCAATGCAATGAAGAGTGATCAATCAAGAGGTAAGTATAGAAATGTTGTCTGTTATAGTTTTCATAATATGGGACACATTTTAATATTACGTCTTAATGAAGTTGTAATACCCTCAAGACTTAACAAGTTATATGGAACTCCTAAAGTGTATGAGAATGATCAAACATTGGTATGTAAGCCAAATAAAGTTTAGGACTGATCATATTAAGCTCAAAAGTCAAGATGTATTATTTGTTAAGGAGTAGAAAACTAAAGGAGAGTAATATATGTTAGCTCAGACTATCTTTCACATTCAAGATGAAGGCATGAAATGGTATAAATATATATAGTGGT
Organism: Torreya grandis; assembly: GCA_037957365.1. Classification (NCBI taxonomy): domain Eukaryota; kingdom Viridiplantae; phylum Streptophyta; class Pinopsida; order Cupressales; family Taxaceae; genus Torreya; species Torreya grandis. The sequence goes on from JARHVA010004652.1 coordinate 814,994, forward strand.
TTATTAAGCCACATAATAGGAGACAAAAACAAGTTCATCTCATTGAAGAATAATGTTGTAGGAATAGTAAGATCTAGAGACAACACAACTATATATATAGTTGCCAAGGGTATCTTGAGTTTGGAAAATGGGAAGACCAAAACATAAAATTTGTTGTATGTGGAAGGTTTGAAAGATAACCTACTTAGTGTAATTTAAATTTTCAACCAAGGACACAAACTAACCTTTCATGATATAGGGTGTGAGATAAGGAGAGCCAAATCAGTAAGGATAATTGATAATGCTAAGAAGACTAAGAACAATCTATATGTCTTGAATGAGATCAATAAGGAGATATGCTTTATGAATAAGATGGATGAAATTTAGATATGGAAAAGAAGGTTAGGTTTCCTAAACTTTGATAATATGGTGAAGATAAGCACTAATAATTCTATGAAGAATGTGCCTAAGATCACCAAACCAATAAGCACACTTTACAAATCATATCAACATGGTAAATAGGATAGAATAAGGTTCAAGTCCAACGATTAATCTACTAAAAGACCTTTGGATTTAATACACACTAATATTTTTGGGCCTAAAAGAATCCAAAGCATTCAAGGAGATAGCTACTTCATGTTACTCATAGATGGCTAAACAAGAATGACTTGGGTAGAATTTTTGAAAGAAAAGTTGGAAGCTCTTGACAAGTTCAAGGCATTCAAGGCTCTTATTGAGAATGAGAAGAATGGGAATATCAAGATCCTAACATCTAACAAAGGAGGAGACTTTTGGTCTAATAAGTTTTATGACTTCTATGAGGTTCATGGAATAAGGAGATAGTTCTCAGTAGTTAGGACACTCAGCAAAATAGGGTAGTGGAAAGAAAAGAGAGGACAATTCAAGAGATGGCAAGAGCTATACTAAACGAGTCTAGATTATCTGATGGATATAAGAGAGAGGTAGTGAGAATTTTAGTCTACATTTTTAATAAAGGATAGATAAGGACTAATGGCAAAAAGACTCCTTATGAACTATATAAAGTTAGACCTACTAATATGGAACACTTTAGAGTGTTTAGAAGTAAATGTTTCATGAAAAGAGATGATGAATAATTAGGAAATTTTGATTCTAGATTTGATGAATGTATATTCTTAGGATACTCATCAATGAGCTCAACCTATAGATGTTATAACAAGATGTTGTACAAGATAGTGGAAATCACCGATGTGAAGATTGATGAGATAAGGAAATCACACTCACATTCAAGAAATACATTAGAGAATCTAGACTTCAAAAATAAAAATGAAACTATAGAGGTTGATGAGGAAGAAGAAGAATTTGAGGAAAGACAAGACTCAAAAGTCTGATCAAGATAGATTCAAAGAGATCATCTTGAATCAAATATCATTGGCAACAAGAATGTAGGTATGCAAATAAGGAGAAGAATGATAAGTAATATAAATCAATAGAATTTTTCTCTGCTACCTAATATCGAACCTAAGAACCTTGTATAAGTAAGCAAAGATAATTTTTGGATAGGTTCTATGAATGAGGAGTTAGACAAAATAAATAAGAATGAGACTTGGGAATGAGTTCCTAGGATTAAAGATAAGAATGTCATTGGCACAAAATGGGTGTTTAGAAACAAGTTAAATGACTATGGAGATTTCAATATGAACAAGGATAGATTGGTATGCAATAGATATGTACAAGTTGAAGGGATAGATTTTGAGGAGACATTTTCACCAGTAGCAAGATTGGATACCATCAAATTATTTATAGCATATACAAGATTCAAAGGGTTTAAGGTTTACTAGATGGATGTAAAATCTACCTTTTTAAATGGAAACTTGGAGCAAAACGTATATATAGAGCAACTAGAGGGTTTCTCACTATCAAGTGACAAGGACTATGTTTTTATATTGAAAAAGGCTCTTTATTTCCTAAATCAAGCTCATAGAACTTGGTATGTAGGTTGGAAACATATATGTTGGATCAAGGATTTAAAATAAGAGTTACAAATAGTAATCTATACATAAATATAGAAGATGATCATTAGTTTCTAGTTGTTTTCTATGTGGATGACATCATCTTTGTTTCAGAACATGACCAAGGCCTTTACAGAGGTGATGAAGTAAGAGTTTGAGATGACTATGCTAGGAGAAATATCATTCTTTATTGGGTTGAAAATAACTCAATCTAAAAAATGTATATTCATTTCACAATCCAAGTACATAAGAGATATGTTGAAGATGTTTGAGATGGAAGATTGAAAACAAGTTGGTGTACCCATGATCACAAGGTGTGAGTTGAGTAAAGAAGATGAGTCTCCAAAGGTCAATCAAACATCATATAGGTCAATTATTAGAATTTTTTTATACACCATTGTCTCTAAACCTGACATCATGCAAGAATTAGGTCTTGTGTGAAGGTTTCAAGCAAATCCAAAGGAAAATCATCTACAAGAAGTTAAAATAATACTCAAGTATATGAAGGGGACTATGGATTTTGGGTTATGGTATCCAAGGATAAAGGAGTTCAATTTAATAGCCTATATAGATGCAGACTATATAAGAATCCTAGATGATAGGAAGAGTAATAGTGGAGGAGATTTATTCTTAGGTGGGTGCCTAGTTTCATGGATAAATAAGAAACAACCATTAATATCATTATCCACTTGTGAGTTTGTGTACATTGTAGTAGCTTCATGTTGTACTCAGGTTCTATGGATGAGACAAAACTTCAAAATACTACAAGGTGGAGTATGATGGTCCTAGCCCTATCTATTATTATAATATAAGTACTATAAGCATATCAAAGAACCCTATTATGCACTCAAGGACTAAGCACATTCCTATCAAGTATCATTTCCTAAGATATTAGGTAAGTGAACAAAGTTTCAAACTTGAATATTTTTTGACGTAGGATTAGATTTTAAATATTTTAACCAAGCCACTTTCAAAAGTAATATTTGAACACATAAGATAAGAATTGGGTATAGTTCCTACCCCTAGAAATCACTAAGGAAGTCAAGTGCTTAGGGGGAGCTAATCAGGTGGTTCATTATCTCCAATATTAGGTGACTAATGCCAAGAAGGCATGCATGGAGATATGGGGAACATGTTTATATTATGATTCATAAAAGCATAATCATGTGTGTTTAGTGTTTTAGTTAAAAGGTTTTTGATCCAAGGAGTTGCAAACATCACTTTTTCATTTATGTCAAAGGGGGAAATTTTTCAAAATGAGGGATAAGTTTGTTTCCATCAATTAAAAAGGGGGAGTTTTTTGGCGTGTTATTTTCATTGATGTCAAAGTTGATGTCATTAATGTCAAGGTACATCTAATGAAGATGCATGGTGAGTGGTCATTAAGGTATATGCTTCATATGAAAATGTTAGATTGTTGATCATTGTATTTTGTATTGGTTGATATTAAGGTTTAGGTTATCTTGAATTTGACATTATTGACAAATACATGAAGGTACAGCTCCTTGTGGTAAAGTGCTTAAGTAGCCTAAGCCTAGTCATTGCATGTAGAGACCTAGTGAGAAGGTATGAGCTTTGTGGATTCATGATATGAGTGCACATAGGAATGAGTGTTTGTATTATTTTTTTTTAGGATGTATGTGATGCATTAAAACACTCATGATATTTTCAAGGTGAGCCTACAAGGATAAGACCTTTAGTCTAGGTCTGCATTTAGACCTCTCTTATACCCTATCTAACCTAATGAGGTATCATGATTTGTTGTCAAGGCATGTGAAGAATTTATGTAATTATTTAATCATGAGATATGTTTCTTTATTGTGTGAGTGAGGTGGAGAGTGCATGGAATAGGCTTGAAGGTCATTTTTAAGGCCTAATGTGGTTTATAGGTCAAGGAATAGAGAGCAAGGAGAGAGAATGTGGCCTAATGAAGGATCATGATCAGATTTCAAGGTTTTTTATCTAATTTAATAATTTTAAAAGGTTATGTATGTTTTTTCAAGGTTATTCATGTAGTTTTAGGTCATAGTTTTAAATACAAGGCATGAAAATTTGTTTGGAGGTCTCTCGAGTGCTCAAAATGAAGGGTTTTCAACCTGAGAAGGATTTTCTTGTGCTCAATAGCTCATAAAAAATTTGCATGGGAACATAATTTATTCATGGTATATGGTAAATTTTCTTATCTAAAAATTATATGCATTATTTTTTGGATTAAGGGATTATGTTTTATGAATGATTGTTAAGAGTGGAAATAGGTTTAAACCCTCTTATAACCTTAATAAGGACCTGATGTTGAAGATGTTGATCAAAAATGACCAAAATGGTTTTTTATATTCAGGTAAGTTATTTTGTCTTATATTTTACTCTCCTAGGTACCTTTATGTGGTATTGGTTAGAGAGAAGAGAGAGAAATGTTGAGTTACAGGGTTTTTTCTAAAGAAGTTATTATAGAAGTCAAAAGTTGCATTAGACATAGTAAGAAAATTAATGGAGTTAGAAGGTAGAGACTCATGTTTCATTTCCATGAATTTTTATGTATTGGTTCTATCTCTCAAGTTTTCTAAACTAGTCATCCAAGTTAGCCAGTTGCTAAATAGGCTAAATAATGCAAACAGTGAAAAACCCAAGCAGTACTGAGAAGATGAATTAGAATGTGTTATCATGATAAAATGATGAAAAAAATTACATGGAGATGTTATTAATTAATTTTAATATATTTTAATTATTTAAATAATATTTTAAGGTCATGTGTATGGTGAAAAAGTTACTCACCAGTTGACCTATCTGGTTCAGATAAGACAGTGAGATATAAGGTAATGAGATTGATCTACAAGACTAATATTTGACATTTGACCATATTATTTTTATATATTATAATGTTATAATTATCTCATAGGATCATCTAAATTCATTTAAAATTTCTATATAGGTGTTGGAGGTCTAAGTCACTATGACTATGTTTTGAGGTAAATTGGTAGTTCTAAGTGAGTTACAAAGGTTTTTTTAAGGTTCTATGTCCTGAGTTGAAGTGTATAATGCATATGGTGATATTTTTTATTTAATTTAGGATATTTTTAAGTGACTAATTTTCATGTTGTTTTTCATAAATGATGTGTTATATTTATTTTTTAAGACATACTTTTTTGTGTTTAAAGGCCTAATGTGAATAGTGATAATGACGGGTTTCAAGTAGTGATTTTTTTTTAAATGTATTTTTGATCATATAATATATTATTTAGAGTATATTTTATTTTTATATGATACATTCCTACAATGTGTGTATTTTTAAAGTGTTCCAAGGAAGGCAAAGTGTAATGTGTCCTAAAGTAGGCCTAATGGAATTGGGTCTCCATGAAACCTAAAAGTGAAATGAGGTCTAATAGAGTTATGATAGACAAAAAGGGACTCAATATTAATTTTAATCATGTTTATTATAATTAATAATACCTATTTCATGTCTGACCTAAGAGGTCAAGGGTGAGTAGCTGACTAAGTGGCATATGAACAAGGAATGGTATATATACAAGGAAGTTTTAGGCATATTTGGATATGTAGAGAGAATACAAATGAAATAGAATATTTTTGATCATAAGGAGGTATTTTTTATGATCAGGATCATATATTATCCTTAATTAATATATAATAGTGTGTCTACATATGAATATCAAGGTTATATGACCTAATCAGTCTTGAAGAGACCTAGTTGAGCGAAGAGGCCTAGAAGGTGGTTTGAGAAGGATAAGAGTGTTAAGATTTGAAGAGGTGATAATCATATATTATTTGAGAAATAAGGTGTTATAAATGTGATAAAATCAATTAGGTTTATTATTTTATGTTGATTCATTTGAGGGGTTGGTGCCTCCTTACAAGTAAGTGCTTGCAAAAAACCTAGTCAAGTTGGTGATTGGCTAGTTGTGGTTGGTACTCTATGTGGAGTTTGTTATTCACTAAAATAAGTTTTTTATATTATATGACTATATTCCATATATATATATATATATATATATATATATATATATATATATATATATATATATATATATATATATATATATATATCAATGGTTTTTATTCCCATTGAGGGTTTCCATCATATTTTAGGTGTTCTTGTATTTCATGTTCATATGTATGGTTGTTTATGCTTTTATTGATCTATATGTTTGCATGAATGGATCATGAATGTTAAGTGGAATTTAATGAATTTTTTAAATAATTATTCTCCCCTTGTCATTAATTTTCATTCCAAAATCATATATATGGAAGCAAGGTTTGCCTCCACAAGAACAGGCTTGGCAAACTTAGACACAAGTGATCACAGAATTATATATTATTTTCTACATAGAGGAAATTAGAACTAAATTTGGACACTATCACCACAATGATACTATATAAGTTAGGTCACTATCATCTAGGAGGGTTTCTAACACTTGGATCATGTTTTCAACACTTAGACTAACTCTTTTACCAGTTTCTAGCTTCTAAATATTTCATCTCATGTAATTTATAACTAAGTATTAATTTATATCATTCATTTCTATTATTAAAAATATAAAATTAACCCAATTCTTTCACAAATAAATGGTTATATTTATTGCATATTTTATACCTTGATTTACTATAATTAGACGCTTTAACAACCTAGGTCTTAAACTCCATAACCGTTAAAAGTTTAATCATTTGGTGAACCTAAATTAATTCAAATAATTGAAAAACCCTAACCCTAGACTACTTTTAGGGTTTATGTTTATATCCTTATATAAATCAGACTCAATTTTTTATCTTTATATATTCTGATCTTTATTTTTATCTAATCATTATAATAATGAAAGAATATGTTTTTCACTTTCTAATGCAAAGTTTTCTAGTTTCATTTGCATGTTTGTTTCATTTCATTTAGAATCAATTCAAAAAAATATGCACAAATATGTATATGATGTCATATATCAATTACAATATATTTTATTAGACTTATTCCATATATTTAATATCTTAACAATCATGTTTCAAATTTTAATGTCAAATCTTATGCATAAGAAATAATCTCCTTCTCCTCCTCATCTCCATGAGGGTGATAGCTACTTTGCCTATAAATAGATCCATGATATTACTCCTCCATGAGATAAATCAACATATACTATTATTACTAATGTTTGTGCTCAACCTATGCATGCCTTCACCTCTTTTCTATAGTGTGTGTTCCTACATTTTCAATCAGAATCAAATAGGGTTTGCACTTGTGAGATTTTATGGGATCAAATTATCAATATGAATAGGTTCATTTCATAATTTCAAACTCATTATCAACTATTTCATGAAAATAATAGATTTAAAAATCATATTATAAGACAAAATCTTCTATATCAAACTTGTGTCAATCATGTATATGTATCTTCACCTAGTCAATTTGTGTCAACTAATGTTATATATCATAACAATAAATCACAATAAAGTGCATCTACAACTAGTGAATTTAAAATTACTTAAAGATAAAATAGAATTTCAAGTGAGATTTTAAGGTAAATGATCAAAGATAAGTTAATCAAACTACCTCCTCTACATCTAGTGAGGACATCCAGGTATTATTTTGAATATCATAGAATGCATGGGCACCACACTAATTCATGTTTTGAATTTAAAATAAAAATACAATAGGTATTTGATACATATGACTCAAATAGTGACATATCATCTAAATAACATACAATGTCACATGTACAAATTCAAAAAGGGTTAAAATGAGAAATAGTATGAAAGTAATTACAAAGCATAACTCAGAACAACAAAATATTCACATAGCAAAATTAGAGAAAGAAATAGTATAACCATTATAGGTAAATCTAGTAAAAGATGCATATATAACTCTCCAAAATGAGGCTTAATTTCAAAATTAGTATGGGTTTAGTCATAAACATTTGCAATAGTTTGATTATCACAGTCAAGTTTTGGGAAAGTAGGGTCAAGGCATCACTATTCCTATTATATAAGTTGATAATGTTGGTCAAAAAGGTTTGGGATTCATGGACCATATTAAGGAAAATCATTCACAAATATATTTTATCAAGACAACATATCTAGATACATATGTAATATTATAAAAATATCAATAACTTAAGTTGCAAAGTTAAAATCATGTTAAGCCAAAAAGCATTATTAAAAGAGGATTTATAAAAAAAGAGCCTCCAAAGAACCATATGCCTAAAATAATCATAGTTTCAAAAGGCATAGTCAAAAAAAATATTACAAATCATAATTTAGAAAGGTCAATTCCATAGTATCAGGTAATTCCCTATGCTCATCCAAATACAATAGAAGTCAACACTAGCAGTCCATTGGTTTAAAATCAAGATGATAATAATGAGTGGAACAATACCAATTATTATGAATTCCAAGTATTGATAATTAATAATACACAAATTCACACTACATCTCAATTTAGTCTCATAACATCCATCACATTTCATGAGGGGTCACCATTCCTTTTTTTTATGCAAGATCCATTAAGGGTGGGTCTCTCATGACACTCATTTTTTATCAGTACCTCTCCTCTTATACATAGTTTCATTCATTTTTTATCCTTGTATATAGTTTCATTTTCATGTTTTTTATACATATATTATATCAAAAAATACAAAAACAATATAATATGTCAAAAACATAAAAACATTCAAATATTTACTCAAAAAATACAAATTATAGATTATATGCATTTCCATGTTTACATTTCATATAATGTATATATATTACATATGTTATCTCTATTAGTGTAGTCATTTTCATCATACCTATGTGTTTCACTTATTATTTTCAAGTGTTTGCAGATGTTTGCAAGATTCAGGTCCACACAGATATAGATTTTTTATTATCTACCCATTTGGGGCATATACACAGGTTCTTCATTTGATACATTCACCCATTTGAGGGAATCTTATACATAGTTTCAATTTTTAGGTTACATATTTTTATACTTTATATCATAGATTTAGAATTGTTTATATCCTAATATTGATCATCCTACACTACATAAAATTTTTATCGACTAATGAAGCCCAGTCTCTTTCAACACCTATACCTGCTCGTGCAACACCTGTAAGTGCATTAAAACCTATCAGGGTTACTCTAGACCCTAAATTAGAAAAAAATATTTTCCAAGATGAAAAATGGTTTTCCTCTTGTGCTGCCATTTTTCGCTTCCGTGGTTTCTGGCCTTCTTTTGTAGAACTACAAAACTAGATTGCTAAGAGTTGGCCGCATATTAATGACGATCAAATCCAGCCTTGTGCCAGGGGTTTTTTAATAGTAATTTTTCAAAGTCCTAAAGATAAGCAGTCTATATTGTGCCACAATAATTTTTCTTGGTAGGGCAGATTTCCTCTTATGGCCAAACCTTGGCATAAGGATTTTAACCCTCTCACGGAATCCTTTAACAAGATTCCTATATGGGTGCGGCTCCCTTATCTTCCGATACAGTTGTGGCAAGAAGCAGTTTATAAGACCATTGGAAACGTTATAGGGGAGTTTCTATATGAAGAAGATAATTCGAAGAGCCACCATTCGACATGTGCATGATTTCTGGCTGATCTGGATGTTTCAAAGGGCCTTCCTGAGGCGATCTGCATTGACTCCCCAAGGGGCACCTAGACACAAATTTTGGATTATGAGGGGATTCCTTTTAGATGCAGGAAGTGTCACCAGACGGGACATATTGTAGCCCATTGTGTTGCTGGGAAATACATTCCCAGACATTCACCTTCTTGGTGGCCAAAGGATTTTTCTGAACATAGTTTAGAAAAACTACCTTTGGAAGCAACAACAGATTTTGAGTCCGAGAACGAGGAAAGGGTGCAATCAAAATCAAAAGATGAAGAGGAATCACTGGAGAATCAATCAAATGAAGCCTCTGAGGAGGCCGTAGTCAAAGATACAGCTGACCCTGAGGAGGTGGTGGTGATCTCTACCCCTATTTTGAAGGATCTACCTAAAAGCCAGACTATGTTTGACTGTCACCAGGAGTTAATGCCTACTGGTGTCCAAAGTTCATTGTCCCCTGAGGCATGGGTTGCTGAGGCAGCTAAGGTAGAAGATGGTTGGACAGCTATCAGAAGAAAGAAGGCTAAGCCTTTGGTCCCTCCTCTTGATATGAATCTTCGATCAGGCAAAAAGAAAAATCTGAATTGAAAAGATTCATCCAAAGTTCCTTTCTACTGATTGGTTTTTTGGGGGCAGCAAACTGGTCATTTTTTCAATTTGCTGGTTACGGATCTGGAAGTTTGTGGTAAACTTTCAGATCTGTGTTCTGTATGCTGTTTTGTATTGGTATTATGGTCGGTTACACGTCCCTGTAAAACCTGGTGTTGGTTCTTTTCTGTTTTCAGGTTCTCGTGTTAACCTGGTTGTGCTTTAATGTTTATCTTTCTCTTTGTACGCATGAAAGATCTATTATCACATTAGTATATAGGAATCCTTAATGCATGGGAGAGAAGTATAAATGTAAATCTATCTACTCTTACAAAGGAGGAAAAAAGTGTTATAGGTAAACCACTAAGAGGGGGGTGAATTATTGGTGTCAAACAATCTAATTCAATTTCCAAACCCTTGCAAATACTTAAGCATTCAACACAATCATTCATGAAGTATACAGATCATTCATAGTAGTGAACATTAAACATAATGCAAGATCACATACACAACATAAGATGTATTTGAGAAACCCTTTTGGGGAATAAATCCCAGTCTCAATCCTACAAATGCATGGACTACTATCTTATAATATGATCACAAACAAGAGACTAATAAAGTCCTTCTGATCAGTAACCTTGGTCAAGTCCTTCTAACCTAAGGCCTTTAGTGAAACAATTGTTCCACAAGAAAAACCTACCCCTAAGATGATCAAGTCCTCCTGACCACCTATTTTTTCAATTCCTTCTAGCCAAAGGTATTTAGTGAAACACTATTTCACAAGGAACAACTGCCCCTAAGGAAGATTAAGTCCTTTAGACCCTCCTTGAAAAGAACACTTCCACCTTAGAGATGATGTCTATAAAACCTAATGATGGACCTCTAATTATTTAACAACTACACAAACCCTCTCTTTATCTCATATAGGCCTCTCACATAAGCATGCCATAATCTCTCTCCTTCTTCACTCAAATAGTCATCATATGCACACACATATCTCTTCACACAACTGTAAACTATAATAACACCATAATATCATTAGAAACAAGACCTATAGATCATACACACAGTCCTTAATATTCTCTACTCATTAACCTAATATCTAGGCACAATCACTCACAAGTCTAGAAATCACTATCTTCAATTTCACCATTTATAGAGCATACTTGATAATCAACGCCTTGGTCAGCCATTAGGCATGTCTTAACCCTTAAGGCATCTATCTCATCAAGACAAATCTCAATATAAACATCATAGGTTTTACATATCATATATGGGTCACCCTTAAGCAGCTACACCTTTTAATAAGGCCCTTGTAGCTCTTATAGGTCTTACGAAAACCTATTCACCCATTTAGCACACCATCGAGCAAAACAAGAACAAAGGACCACTTTAAAATATATGGGTCCACTCCTTATTTCCCCTTCAACATCCTCAAATGAACATAGGAACACCATTATCAAACATACAATCAACTTTTCAAGAATTGTTCATACTCAAGATAAATTGATCACACCTCCAAAATAATCACATAGAAACCTCATGAGGTCTATAACACTCCTAAATATCAAATTCATCATGGGACATCAAAATGAGCTAAAATATCCTTCTCGGGTCATTTGCAGAATAAGCACGAACACAGTCAAATTCAAACATTGATATCTTTGATTGTACACACTTATAGATCTTCAAATAAGGTTAATTATATGTGTCATGTATTTCTCTTCATATTTTATTTTTACAACACCATTAAATTTTAATTATATCAAAATATATGGATAAAATATAGAGATCTAGTTTGTCCCTGTGTTAAATTCAATTTATTGAATGACAATGGTCACAGTTAACCTTCGACCACTTTTCTTGCATTTGGTGTCCTTTCAGCTTTGGATCAAGCTCACACCATTGATCTTGTCCAAACTTTAATGCATAATCTACCAAATCCAAATGTTAAACATCTATCACTTTGACCTCATCTCTTTCAATCTTTAAATGTTGACTCAACATGCTCTATTGATCTCTATGGATCAACCAGGTCTTTAACTATCAATGCTCACCATTCGATCAATCTATATGAAAACTCACTCATCATTAGATCCTTATCCTTTACCTTTTTTGAATCATTAAACATCATGTACATGTCCTCATCTCATTGCTTTCTAACTTCTTAGAGTAATGCACACCATTGATCTTGCCTAAACTTTAACTTGTGCAAAAATGACTATGGGAACCTTGCTTATTTGCCTTAGTAGCCATTTTTGAACCTTTATAACTTATTCTATGATTAGATGCATGATCTAAAATTTTGACTAGATGATATCCTCATATATAATAATATAACAATAAAAATATCTCCTATAACCCACACGTGTGTGAGATATAATTCCATTAAAATGCCTTCTCAAAAACTTTTATCACAAAGCAAATTATGTCAAAACCTATCTGAAAGGCCAACTTTGAGTATGCATAAATTTTTCCACACTTTAGTTCATGATCAAAAATTTATCACAAATAAAATAGGATCAAACATGAATAAACCCATAATATTAATTTCCATTGACACCTTCACACGTGAAAGATATGCCACCATCAAAATGCTCACTTAGCTCTTCTTGCCACAATCAAATTGTTTGGGATCCCAACTTTTCATATGCATATCTTTTGATGAAATATATTGCATGATCTAAAATTTAGTTCAAATAAACTAGGCATAAAAATTAATAAACCCATATGATCATTTTGTTTTGAAACCTCCATGCATGTAAATGTTGACCTTATCAACATGCTTACTCAACTCTTTTTGGCCACATGCAAATTTGGTTAAGTATGGGAAAATAATGAATTTTGACTGAGAATCCAACTTTATACCCTCATATCTTTGACTGTGATTTGATACATAACTTAAGATCTGTCAAAAAAAAACCATATGACCAACTCCCCTTAACTCATTTTTACATGGTAATAGTGATGTCAGCAAACTACCTACTCAAATTTTTCGCCACTAAACCCAAACTATCCAAATGAAAATTATGGATTACCAGATGAATTCCACTTATGCACACAAGCTCTCAAATCATAGATAACATCTTAGGGACCTATTACACTTTCTCCAATCACCATAATCATCCTTGAGCATCTCTAATCATGCCAAAACTGAAGATCAATCAAGCCTCCTTTAAGCACACTAGGAAAAGTACATTGTACACTTTGTCATTATTACTTAGGTTATCAAAGCACTTCATCCACTCACCTAAGCACTTCCATGACATCATTTATAACTATCCAACATAAATTTATGAATACTTACCTTTGAAGATGAACCCATCGATCTTAAATCTCTCCCTTGGCCAAGGTGCTTCACAAGAGGTTGGTGTGGTACATAAGGATAACAAGGATAAGTCAACTATAGTATACACAACTTATCTATGCATTAAAATACTTACTTAGAAGACAAGATCCATATCTCCAAAAAAAAAATTGAAACCCTAAGCTATGTTGCTCAAGTAGAATGGTGGATAAGCATATGCACAATATATTCATCTTCTTCTCCTCTTATTTATAAATGATGAAAATGAATGTGTATATATAGTTAGATCTAAACCTAAATATTTCCAAAAGTTTAGTTGATAGGGTCAACCCAATCAATTATATATCATTATTGATAAAAATAAATTAGGTCTTCATCTAGGTCTGCCAGTGGCTGACTTAAACCCTTTACATGTTTTTAATAATTAGAATATAGGGTTGATGGGGTTGACAGTGTAACATAAACTATCAAAAAGGGTTTTTGGCTTGAGGAGGGGATAATGAAGGTAGTAAAATCTTGGATGATTTTTCAAGAGAGGAGGTAAGGCTTAGGGAAGTATTTTATAATAAGGTCATGTAGATATCAAGTGGTGGTATAGGGGACAATAATCCTATGAAGCACCAACGGTCTACCCACCCCTTTCTCAGAGCACCCTTTAAGGCATGTACTCAAATAGATTGAGACTCAATGGGTTCTTATAAGAGATCAAGCATTATTATTTTATAAAAGTTTGAAAATATTATGTGTATACATATACCCCACTCGAAGCTCATCACATGTCATGTAGGTGTAATAGGGGATGGTGCTTCAAGAAAATAACATAGCAACATGTAATGTTGAAGCTAAATAAATTAAAATAACAAGCAAGATTAAAAAAAAAAGAATAAAAATACATACCTTTACTTACCTTAGTGATTTTAGATAATGAATAAGATGAAAGAAATTTAAAAGGTGTCCAATATAGGGAAAATTAGGTGAACCTGAAGAAATTAGTAAAAAAAGATAAAAATTTTGAATTTTTTACAAAATGTACATGTAATATGTGAAAATATTATCTATAATTTTAGGATTCTATAAAATCTTACAGTTCAAAAAAATATCTATTAGAAAGAAAGATATGCTTGAAAAATGAAATCTAGTGGTAAAAATTTCATAGGAAAATAACTTGAAGTAGTAAATATAAATAGGGTGAAAAAAAATTCATTCATTATTGTTATTATTCTAAGGAAAAAGAGCTCTAAGATACCTAGTTAGGGACTATAGGGACACCATGGTGAGGAGACGACAATTGAGATGAGGAGGATGCCTAATTGCTATAGCGAGTACTGCATAGGTAAGTAATTATGAATTATAAAATTTTGGAGTAATTTTATTTAAGTTGACCTAGATATAGAAAATTGATTGGTAGGTAAAATCTAGACATTAAAATTGACCTTAGTAAATTTTTAGGTAGACTAAGGGTAGAATGGAGTACTGGGTAGAAAGAAATCAAACCAATAAATACTCAAGGCATTTATCATAAATGGTCAAAAAGCTACCATAGTGAAAGAATAGAGTTGACTTGTCCGACTTACTGTAAGGTGAACAAAAAGTAGAAGGATGACTGCATAATAGTGGGTTGACATAGTATTGCTAAAGGGGGTCAACTACATAGTAGTAGGTCGATGTAGTCTAACATGGAAAGATGGCTGACTTTTACTAGAGGGTCGATGTAGTTGGTAGAAAATGGCCAATATAGTTTGTAAAAGAGGGTTGACTATGTATCATAGGGATGATATAGTATGCTAGAACTAGAGGAGGGTTGATTTAGTATCAAATAGGCTAATTTAGTTGTAAATGATAAGGGTTGATTTAGTATTAAATGGGACTATTGTGTTTAACAAGATGGGTACAGGGTTGATTTAGTATCAAATGGGCTAATCATGTATAAAAATCATAAAACATAATAAACTAAATCAAATCAGTTGGTGAATTATTTAATTTGTGAATTTTTAAGAATGTATTTTTAATATTTATGACATGGAGATCTAATACATCATTTATTGTTTGATATTTTTTAGAGATGTCAAATATATTGGCACCTAGTAGATGCATCATGGCAACTAGACTTAGATTATTTATGTGACATGGATAGAGCTTGATTGGTCTCCTTGGGCTTCCCCAACATCATAGAGATGAGATGGACCCCTTTGAGTGTTGATCTCATTATCATGTTCCTAGGAGCATGGAAATAGTTAAACAACACTTTTTGATAGGAGGTGAATGGGGACACCATTTAGGTGGGTATCACTCTAGAGGATGTCCATGCATTACTTGGACGTACTATAGGTGGGATGTCAGTGATTACTAATACACTGGAGGATTTATATGAGAGATGAGCATTAGCCCTATATACT
This sequence comes from Torreya grandis, assembly GCA_037957365.1. NCBI lineage: Eukaryota > Viridiplantae > Streptophyta > Pinopsida > Cupressales > Taxaceae > Torreya > Torreya grandis. Next base: position 830,842 of record JARHVA010004652.1, read on the forward strand.
ACATGCTAAAATAGTATCAACCTTGGGTTGAGGGTTAGTTTGTTTTATGTTTATATTTTAACCATTATGGACATCTAGAAGGCAGTGATAGGACTTGTGATAGCACAAGTTTTATGTCACAAATTAGATAGCAAGGTACCATTGTATGTGATAGCCTTATGTTAGTCTATATTAGATTAGGGATCAGTCTATGATTTTAGGGTTTTCATCTAGGTCTAGCTCATGAATGATATGTATGAGATGATGTCTATAGGGTATAAGACCATAAGGCCTTTGATTTTATTAAGTGCATGGATATATGAGATATTCCCCATGTATCAACTAGTTAGGTTTCCCTATGTGGTCTACGATAGGTTGCCTTAAATCTTGAGGTAGAAATAGGACCATGTAGCAGAAGCCATGACCCATGTGCCTACATTATATATTATCACACAAAGGGAGATTATGTGTCATCCTTACATGCACATAGCTATTGTATGGCCTAGTTGGGTGACTATTGCTATAGGGTTGGCATGTGTGTGTATCATGGGCCACAACACATCATGGGTAGAGCCACATCTGGTGTCACACTTACCAAAATAGTTTTGAATCTCCCATATAGTGTCCCCTCTATTAGTGGCTAATTATTGGGCATGACATACTAGAGATCCAAGAGAGAGGGGAGGTAGAGGGGTAATTATGGAGATACCAATGACTAGGCCTCGGTATGCTAGACCATAGACTAGTCAATCATAATAGTAGGTGGAAATGGAATTGGCAAGGGGAGAGGCTATGGATGTGTATGTAGGGACATAACAGGTACAATAGTAGAGGCATAAGTGACCACTATGTACTCATCAAATATAGAAGCACCATCGGTGTGAAGAGATGTAGGTGCAAGTTGTTGTATAGGGGGACCCATCAATCACTCTAAGACATAGTTGGTCCATAGAAGCACCCCTTAGGAGAGGATCATATCATACTTTAGTGGTGACACTTGGGTTTTCATTGGTGTAGAGGTGGCCTATAGAGGAAGTGTTTAGTGGGTGAGTGGATGGAAAGACCATGGTCAGTGACACCAGCACTAGTGACAAATGCTTTAATTTTGATCTAAGTTTTGGATATAGGACACTATTTTCATTATGATTATGGTAAATAAATGATTTTGAGATATATATGTGATTTGATGCCTCTCTAGTTTTGGTTTTATAGATCTTATAATAGAGGAGATCAGATGGGGATCCCTAGTTATGGTTGTGCACCATACATTTTAGATGGTGTATTAGCTCCTTAAAACCCCACCATATTAGATGATCCTATGGTTTCATCTACCCTAGCCAAGATGGGCTAGTTTATACTAGTGGGATAGGTCATGAGGTATTTTTAGAAATGCAGTGATGGGCTACATCCACCGGTAAGGGTTGGAGAGGGAAAGGCATAGGCCTGGTAGGCCTTGGCATAAGAGAGAGAAACACACATAGCAATTACTATTTATATCAGATAGATGCATTCCCAAGTGGCCAATCTATAAGGATAGGTGGTTGGTTTGAGATCCTTGACTACCTCATTATAGTGTACTATTCATAAGGGACATTCACAAGTATCTATAGGTAATGTTACTATGCCACAGAATAGATATGATAGAGTCCAGCCTTAGATCTAAAGCTATTGTATTTTATATTTTGTATAAAACACATTATGATATATGTATGTATGTATATTGATATTGACATTTTGTTAATCTGGATTTGTACTTGGATGTGGATGTTGTTGTGTGTGTATATATATATATATATATATAAGCACATGTATTTATCTTTTGTTGTATATATTATGGGAAATATATTATAAGTGTTTTCTTGTCTAGCATTATGTGATACACATGTATGGTTAAAAATAAAAAGGTAGCAATGACTCAAAAAAGTATAAGTAATCAAAAATAAATATATTACACACTGTATCATGATGGGAAATGTGTAATAACAAAAGATGACTAAATATAATAAACCAAAGATGGTAAAAAGGGTAACAAATGTTTTTTAAAAATGTAAAATATTTTGCACCAAATTAAAAGAAATAAAAATTACACTATATCACATTGGGAAGTATGAAAAAAAATGGAAGGCTATTGAAAAAATAATGGTATAAAATCAAAACAATTAATTTAATCAAGCATAATAAATCACATTAGGAAGTATAAAAATAAAGACAAAACTATAAAATGAATTTAAAATGATCACACTAATTCAAGCTGGGAAGTATGAAAAATTAAATAAAATGGTCGTAAGCATACATGTACTTGTATAATAAGAAGATAAAAGTGAAAGATTAATTAAGCATAAAACATACTAAATCAAGATAGGAAGCATGTCAATGGCATGTAACTCAAAATCAAACACTACTTATCTCAAATTTGACACTTGTAATCTCATTATGACTTGGGTATTGGAATATTTTATGAGGAGGGTCTAGTCCTATCCATGGTATTGTACTACAACTCATAAAGAGAACACCAATGCGGTAGAAACAACTTGAGAATGATTTAAAATATGTTTGTAATGTGGTCCTATCCATGGTCTTACACTACAACTCACAAATGGAACCCTTAGGTGAATGATCAATTAACAAAAAAAAATATTTATCATGGGGAAATATAATAAAAGTTTTCAATGAAAGTGGGAATGTAAAAAACATGACATGGGTGTCTATGAGAAGACATTAGGAAACTTGAGGCATTTTAAGTACACAGGAAAGACACTAAGCATCTAGTGACCATCAAAATACAAAGGATACCCATTCATAATAAGTGTAAAGTTGTATAGGCAAATATATGAGATACTAAGATCAACTCATGTTGGTTATACGAATAAGAAAATTAAAATGGACCTACCTTCCCATAACATGTTCTTCATTCCTTAGGACCTCTTACATAGTTATCACTCTACTATGAAGATTGGGTACTTATGTGATAAATTTGGTAGTACTAAAAGATTTTTTTATTTTCCTTTTCTAATGTATTGGCCTACCGCACCCAAATGGACCTTGACTCTATCATGAAGCCAATTTTAAATTTTGAGCTTCGACTATAAAAAGGATATGTGTTAAAATCACATAGTTTAGTGTGATTTGACTTTTTTAATTTGTATGTTGCCTTTTGTTTAAATGATTTGGATTTTAAAATTTTATGGCTTTTAAGATTCTTCCTCCATACAGATTTGGAATAACCAACATGAGTGATAAAATTGATACACACTAATAAGATTTAGACTTTGGTTAAAAGGAACTAAACATCTAAAGATATGACTGAGTAAAAACTTAGGCTTACTTATGAACCAATATGTTATCTCAAGTTTCCACCATATGTATGTTTAGTATGCAAAAGGAGATAAGGGAGTAAAAGGAGATCCAGAGTAGATCTATAAGATAGGATTACAATGAGATAACTTGTTTACTAATTGATCACATGGTAAATAAGGACTAAAAAGGGGAGAAATATTTTTATAACCATGTCACAATAATAATTATCCATGTTGTTGAGATAAGGTAGCAAACAAACATGAGGGACAAAGACATCCATGAAAAGAAATGTACTCATAAATATAAGTGTGAAATAATGGAAAGAATGAAAAGAAGCCATAATAAAAAGATGAAAAATAAATGAAACCATAAACAAACCATAATGCAAAATATTAAGATCCATGTGAAATAGATAAATGAAACCAAATTTGACACATAGTCAAATTATATAAAATATATATAAAAGTGGATCACAAACCCAATATAAAATCATAATGAAGAATAAATTTAAAAAATACCATGTTGTGTTCATAAATACTAATAAATCTATCCATAAATATTATCCATGACATCTAAAATATATCTGTGAAATTGGATCCTAACAATAGCCAAAGTCTCGTCTATCCTCAAGGAAAGTTGTGAAAATACATCTCACCATATCTCCTCAATAGAAAATGAGGTACAATTGAAGGATCGTGCTCATGAGGGATATAATGTGTAGAATATCTTAGGGGAATAGATGCCATAATGGGAATGGTATCTTCAAAAAATAAAAAGGTGGCACCACTGGTGGGGAAGGAACCACAAGTGGGGAAGAAGTCATAGATGAAGAAGGAGGAACCTTCTTATGTGGGTGATCTATGGAAGGAGGAATAAAAAGCATAGGGGTCATCATAAGGTGATCATAAAGGTGTTATTAGAGAATGTAATAATGATCGGTATGATTAGTACCACACTCATGCTAAATATAATATACCATCCCATATTTAGGGATATAATTAGGTAATAACTTGGGTGGAGGTATAGCCTTGTCTTTGGGCTAGGGAAGGGTCAGATGCAACGTGTCAATATATTTATGAAGATTTCAACAATGGGTGGAAGAATGATTATCTGTGTCATGGAAGTAACAAATACACTTGTTAGTACACTTTAGGGGTATAATAATGGAAGAGATAGAATTAAAAGTTAGGGAAGGCTGATATAACTAGCAATCTTTGGTTCAACAATTGATAACTTTTTAAATATCATAGTAAGGTTGATTAACCCATTAGGTGGATAGGGTATAAATTTATGCCAAAGGAAGAAGGCCATCACCAAGGGAAGGTGGAATTGGTGTAGAGACTGGGCTAGGTTCATCTAAAGGAGAAATAGAATTAGATATAAGATGAGGCTCAACTAAAGTTGGAGCAAGAGTAGGAACCAAATTAGGCTTAGCTAAGGGTGAAGTAGGACATGTATAAGGCTTAAGAGTAGTAACTAGCATCATTGGGGGAAGCAAACTAAAAGGGTCCTAGTATATACCAAAATGATAAGGACTAGTCATAATGTGATCCATGAGCATGCTTTTAAGAGGATCTACTAAAATAGAAGTGTTATATTGAATCATTCCATCTCTACCCTATGAAAAATAATAATAAGACTAGGATTAGGCACTATGAAAGAAGGAAAACAATAATAAAAATAAATAAGTATGATATCAAATAATATTAACATCTCTAGCATGGACAAGTGCTCCTAGAAATGGATAATCTAAATTATAACCATCATCATAATTAGGTGTATGTAGGTCAATGGTGTAGGTAGGTATGATCTTTTCATCAGAGGTTGCATGATGAATAGAATTCCAAGTCTTGGTTAAGACCACATGTATGTCATCAATAGGAGGTTGATGAGAAAGTGGCTTCAAAAATGGTAGAATTTGGGTGATGAGATGAGGGGATAGATCTAAATTTTTGATCTTGAGGTAGATATCATCTATCTCATCATCATCACAATCTAGGAGGTTATAACCTTGGGTAGAATTTATAGAATATTTAAAGCATTGAGATTCTCAAAATGGGATACTAGGCAAGGGTTTAAGGGTTAGAATTTTAAAGACACCATGTTTTTGGAATTGTTCTAAATTTTAAGGGTTTGTGTCTCTTGAATCTTGTAGATAACACCATTATGGGGGAATATAATGCATTGGTATCTAGATGAGGTGATAACCCCTCATGCGATGAGCCCAAGGTCTACCAAGCAAGATGTTATAGGAAAGGGAAAAGTCAAATATCATAACTTTTACTTGAACAGTGATGAGAGGGACATTAATAGGAATCCACATGCAACCTAAAGGAGGCATTTACCTTTTATCATAAACTTTACATGTATTATATGTGGACTTAATATTGAACTTATAATATCCATTATTTTTAATTAAATTAAGGGAAGTGACATAAGTAATTGAACCCTCATCGATCAAAGCACACTTAACTTGGATATCTCTAATTTGGATTGTAATAAATAGTGAAGGTTCATCTGCACAAAGCAAAATCTCATCTAGGATCATAGAATCGATAGGAAACTTAAGGGAAAGATAAGAGTCTATTAATACATCAACATGTATAAACATCTCTTCGCATTGTTCTAGTATACTATATTTAGACCCAAATAAGGTAACTTCACATCCTGGTAGGGGAGGATAAGGGATGTTCATTTTAAATAATAATTACATCAAACAATTATGATGATGGGGGGGGATTTTACATGAGTTCAAGGAAAGGTATTTGAGATGGAAGATGAGAAAGTTTCACTATGGGGTCCCATTCATCATAACCCATGGTGGGAGTACTAGTTAGAGGTGTGTAATGTTGTAAGAGATCCTAAGAATGAGGATTAGAAGTGCATTCAAACTTGTGTTGATAAGATGTCATTTTTTTAGTTTGAGGACAAATACATTTATTTTATTTAGATGTTAGGATAGTTGATTCAGGTATTTTTTGTAATTGAGTTGAACAAATACTATTGAAAGGTTAAGGAATGTTATCTATTGGTGTAGATATTGGAGGGATATTAAAGATAGTGTGAGAGGTATTAACCATTTGAGATGTTGGAAGTGGCTCTTGGAAATATATAAGGTCTTCTTACCCCAACTCTATTAGATGAGATAGCGAAGAATCTTGTATGATGTGGAATGCTTGGAAGGTTTGGTGTGTATGTGTTGGAGTAGAATCAATGAAAGATACTACCCTTCACATATTAGTCATGTTTACCACATTTTCTTCAATATTTTGGTCTATAAGACTTTCAACATTATTAGTAAAATGAGTAGTCTTATCATTGTTATCTTGATGATTATGAAGAGGATATTTATATATGGCAAGATGAACATTAGCTTGGCTAAAATATTAAATTTTGTTTTGTGTTTTGTGAGATTTAAAGGCTATGTCATATTCTTATTGGTGTTTTTAAATGAGTGATTTATGGTCAAATTTTTGTCCAAGAAGAAAATACATAGCTAAATTATGTAATTTTCTACAAGTCTCATGACAATGGCCCCAACTTGCATGAAACCAACAAAATTTATTTGTATCATACCATGATTTCATAGGATGAGTGGGGTCAAGATCTCATGATATAGACTTTAAAAGATGCTTTTGAATCTTGCCTTAGTATAATGGTTTGTGAACATTAACTTTGTTTGTTTATGATGGTTCAAATTCGTACATGAGAAAATCTTGGCATTTAGATTGGTCTAGGGCTTCTTCCAAAGCTCTTGGAGAGAGAGTCTTAACCCCATATTGTAACTTGGGGTAGATAGAATTAGTAAATATATGAAATATATTATCATATGCTATATTATTCTCACATTTATTAGACAATTTATTCCATCATTTGAGGAAAGCTTGTGTTGTTTCAATTTCAATTTTCTTACAATTGATGAAGTGAGCCAAGGTATTCTCAGGGAGATCACTAGTTTGAAACTCTTATATTAGAGAATTAATCAGATCTTCCAAACTAGTGATAGGATGGGATTTGAGTTTATTATACCATTTTAAAGCATCTCTAGAGATGGTTTTAGATAATAGCTTGGTAGAAGCAAAAGTATTAAGTTTGACCCAATATTTTTAGAGATTGCCAAATGTTTTTAGATGTAAAGTAGGATTAGTGGACCCATTATAACTAATGGTGGGTGTGATACCTCCTATGTTGATATTATAAATTTGGGGTATAATAGGTTAATTTTGGATATGTTTGATCATTTTATTGGAATTATTTGTTTGAAAAGAGTTCATTTGATGGAGAGTTTGCAATAAGATCTTATGGGTTTGAGCAGTATTTTGACTAGTTTGCATGGCATGCAAAGCATTGATATTGATATTAGTATCTTGGGTTGCATTATGATTAGTATCATGCTTAACACTAGTGGCATGAGAAGTATTGGAATAAAAATAAGCACTATTAGTATGATTAACATTGGTAAAAAATGATGCATTAGTGGCTTGATTGAGGAGGAGGGGCCTTAGAAAAGGCCCACAATAATTTGAACCTACCATGTTAGTGGAGATACATAGCATGGAGGTCAAAGATATCATAGAAGAAGAGATCATGGTGTGGGATGGAGTTAAAATAGAATGGAGAGGTTTATAATCAAAGAAGGTGTCACCCTTAAATCCATGAGAGAATATAGGGGAGGGTGACTGGGGTTCTATTTGAGCACATAACATTAGATTATAGATAGTTGAAGGGTCCATTCCTCCATGTTGAGGAAATTATTTAATGAAGAAGAGCATTCTAGGTGTGTACTCTAATCCAAAATAATGGTCTAATTATAAAATAGGATTACAAACTGATGATGATTGAGGAGTCCCATAATTGGTAGTGTGAATGGAAACATGCAGATTGTTTTCATCTAAAGTGGAAGCCACAATCTATTTGGGGGTAAACCTATTGGGATGGGTAAATTTCATCATGTTTGTTAGATTCAAATATGTATTATCCTCAAACATAGAATTCATTATGAGAAAAGGAGGTTAAAGAGGTGATAAAAAGACAAATTTAGAAAATAGAATATGGATTCAAACTAGTAAATTGTGTTTTGTCAACTAGGGAACAAAATAGAGAAAAAGATAACATAGTGTAGACACCTAAATCTAGCCACCAATAACCTCCAATTAAGGTTTTAACCATTTTCCACCCAAAATGCACAATTAGGCCTAAAAACACTAAAACACACTAAATGATGTGAAACTGACATATTCAAGTTCCAATTTTGGCCAAGGTATCTTTAAATGGGGCAATGTAATTTATGGGCTGGCTAACTTTGATCAGATCATTTCGAGTCAAAATATCAATTTTACACCTAGGTCCTCTAGATTTCTCTTTCTTATCAAATCTTCTACACAAGACATGTGCCTTTGTTATTTATTGTTAGTAACATCCTAAATGTGAATATGGATCCAACGCATCTAATGTGGACTTCCAATTCTTATCCAGTCAAATTTAGGACCAATAATAAGGCATTTTGATCAATTTGAGTAATTTGTGCATAAAGTGCTTAATCATGCTTAAAAGCTAATTAAACCAAATCAAGGCCTAATCAACAATTCCATGGGAAGTTTTTGAATACTTGTTTTTAGAAATAAATATTGAATATATGCATCATCAAGTGACCTCATTTCTTGGGAAGACATCCCTAGGCCATAAATGCCCCAAATATCAAGATTCATGCCTCCATGCCTTATCAATGCCCTCAATGCCTCTTAATTGCCCCTTCTTCCAATGTCATGATTAGGATAATTAAAAACTTAATTCCAAAAATTGAATTAATCCTCAACCACACATCTCAATCTTGGGATGGATGATTCAGGGTGATTTTAGACATTTCCAAAAATCTATAAATAGAGAGGCCATGAACATCATTTCCAAGCTATTTTGGTGCAAAGTTATAATGCACAAATATCTTCAAGGATATATTTCAACTAGTGTTACCATGCCAAATTGATTCCAAGCCAAGACAAGCCACAAGCCAAAGGTGCCAAGGAGAGATGGAGGTAGCCAAGCTTCCATTACCAAGGACTTCATGAGCACACGCTGAGCAAGCCACTACTACAAAGGCATTTGGAGCATCCAAGGAAGGTTAAGGAATTCTTGTGTTGTATTCCTTACTTTTTAGTTGTGTTTATCATTTTTTTGTTAACTGAGCTCTCCCTAGTGTCTAGGCCTAGAGATGTTATGTTATTAGTGTATTTCTTTTATTTTGTTTTCATTTTAGAACTAACACCATACTAACCATCCTCTCTTGAGTCAAATTCTTAGATCACATATAGCATGCCTAGTAGGACTAGATGCATCTCACACCTAAAGGAGATCATTTTTCAATTTTAAAATACTTATTTGAGACTTTAGAATTCTTTCAAATTGATTTTCTAAAATTATTTTGTCATTTTTGTTTGCCATGGTTTTACATAATAACTAACATTGATGAGTAATACTGACATCAATTACCTACTTAATTGACATTGGTTAGAAAAACTAACATCAATTAGATCTCGATTAGCCAAATTAATTGATGATGGTAGTAATAATCGACGTTGGTCACTATGTTTTTCTAGAAACATAGCCCTGAAAGCTACTTTTTCAAAGTTCATTATTTCAAGCTAAAAAGAGCTTCAAAGCTAAAAGACATGCTAATAATTTTGCTACAGGACCAAGCTTGATATTTGTTCAAAACATGTTTAAATCACCTTTGCATGCTTTAAAATCAATTAGGAACCTTGTTTTGGTGTTTAACAAAAGATTTAGATGTTTTTGGTGAATATTTTCAAAGTTTGTAACTAAGACCAAGGGATCAAATGAACATCACCAAATCTTTCATTTTGGGTTTAAAATTGAATACACTTGTCAATTTTTTTTTCAATAGTTGTTTAATAAAAAAATTGTTTGGAAAAAAGAGGATTGTTGCATGTATGCTCTTGTATTTGTCCCCTATAGGTAACCCTTGGAATCAAAAGTGTCATTCCTATTACAAGTAGCCTAGTCCAAGGCTTAGAAAGAAATTCATCTAAATCACTCCCCAAAATCTCGTCAAAGTTTGGGTGACCTTGAAAATGACCCTAAAGTCTTTCTACTTTCATGCTTTCTTTATTTTTATGCATCTTGGCTTGTGAGGGGGACTTCATCACCTCCCACAAGTTCTTTAGGGAAGCTTTAACCTAGGGTTTCATCTCCTAGAATTTACTTCATTTGGATCCTTTAGAGTTGCACACAAGACGTAGTGGCACTTTGGACATCACATTACATTGAATGAATAGCAAGATGTAGTGGTTGAAAAAAAGACTAGACCTTTTTATAACAAGCCAAGTGATATGGGCCCAAAATTTGTGCTTTTCTTTTGTATTTTTTGGCATGAAAGTCATTGTGTAATTGATTCCCCTAGATAATTTGGAAAATTTTTAGATCTTAGACAAATCCCCACTTTCCATGGAATTATTGTTGGTTCAAGGTGCACCTCAAGATCCATGTCATAGTATTGTCATTTGAGAAAGGAAGGGGGGGGGGGGGGGGGGGGGGGGTGGGGCGGGGGGCGGGTGGTGGTATAAAAACCCTACTATATAATGCACATTTAATTTTGGGTGAACACTTAAAATTCTCTCAAATGACGTATATTGAATGATTCCAATAATACCAAGAAACCTTATAAGTTTAGGATCTAAATGTGATTAATTAGTTGGTCTTATCTTAGTTTAAAGTCTTTTTTAGAGTCAAAAGTTGGTGTAAACAAACAATCCAAACCAAATACATAGTCTAAATTTTCCTTTGAATAAATAGGCATTATGCTACCCATGTGAGATCATTGATTTGTCTTATTCAAAAGTTCATCAAAACCTTGAGAGTCATATCAACCACTTTGGTGTAGTTATGCTGCCCAATTGAGTTTAAACCTTTACCAATGTTGTTTAAGTCCACTTATAATCTAAATTCAGAATTACACATTTACAAGTTCATAGGGTTGATGTGTTAAGTGGGCTCACCATTTTCACTAAACTTGAGGGAACTTAGGTTTAATTTCCAATTTGGGTTGAAAGCCATTTAAGACTCATAATCATTGTCATCACTTGATAGACTTAAGCCATTTTTGTGCTAAACACTTGCATTTTGAGTCTATACACCACACCATTTTGAGTCAAGAAAGGTAGTGTTATGTTGTCAAAATGGTGTAAAAATGCCTTTTCCTTAGAGATTTTTTGAAACAAACTTTTTTATCACACCTTTTGGGTAGTATAGCATCATTACATTGCCCAAAACATTTCAAATATTGTTTCATAGACCTTCTTACATAGAATTCCAAATTTCTTTCTACAATCTCGCACTAATCCAACTGTAATTTTGTGATCCTTTGTCTAAAACATAGTTATACTAATCATCTTTATCTAACTTATTTGTCAAAATAACCCAATTTTATACCATTTTTTGTGAAAAAATAAACTATTGCTAAAGTGCCTTTTTTTCCATACCTTATACCTAGTTGATCAAGTTCATGTCCAAGAATCAAATGCCTAGTGTTTGTTAGAAGTATTTCAAATCCATTAGATTAAAAAATTAATCTATTTCAAAGTCTAGATTTTGATGTCATTTGGCCAAGAGTCCTATCACATGCTTTGTTTGAGCCTAGTTTTTGATGCCATGTTTGGCTAAAAGACCTAGAAACTTTCAAATTCCTAGATTAGACTGATTTGAAAACACTTCAACCTTAGAGTTTGGCATTTTAATTTTTAGACCATTTACTTTATTATCTTTGTGTGAACAGTGAAACATTAGATCCTTCATGCTAACTTTTTTCCTCACAAACCTTTCCATAAACCTATTGATCCTTTTGACAAATCTAGATGAGTTGGAACATCATCTATTTTAGACATTGTCCTTTTGTAGAGTTTGTATAACTCTTTGACCTTTTATCACAAAGCATTGACTATGGATCCCAACATGCATTCCTACACTCATAGTGGACTCATATACAATCTAAGGATTAATAATGTGGTTGCATAGGAAGAAATGGTGAAAGACCCATATGTGGATAATATTGCTTATGAGATGGATTATTATCCCTCTTATAATACTCAATCAAGAGCACAAAGCCAAGATCCATTAGCCAAATATCTAGTTAACACACCACCTTATTTATAATAGGAGCAAGAGAAAACCATACAATACCTAGCTAAAATATCTATAGTGGATGAGCCAATATTTCAATATTCATATTCTACTAATACAGCTTCCACATATGATCCATTTTTGTTTGAGTGATATTTTTTCAAGAATAGAGATGAGATTATAGTTAGATCCATTGAGGTAGGAGCCAGGTTTCTAGCAGACTTCCCCCATGAAAATTTACCAAGTCTAGTAAGAGTGTCGTAAAATATCATTTATGATCAATACGCTTCTTCTAGCAATCTTATGGCTCTAGTCCAAACAACATACCAAGATCCTAATATATCTAATCAAGGTAAAAACATCATGAAAGAGCACTTTAACCAAATGCAGATAACATATCAAACATATCTGAATCTAGCACATGATTTTAATCAGATGAACATGGTAAGTAAGCCTCTCATTGACCTAGTTCCTTCAACAAGAGTATTGATAGAGTTAACTAGATAAGACAATCCAAATTCTGACCCATTTATATAAAATTTTCAATAGATAAATTGATGCATATGCCCATTATTGAAGAAGTGTTTTTGGCCTCTACACTGAATAGTGAGCAAAACATAGTAGATAATGTGCAAATAATGTCTAATCCTGATCAAAGTGGTACTAATGCACAAATAACTAGCCAACAATATGTACCTATAGTTAATCCTATGAATAGGTCCTCATACTAGAGAGTAGGAGTTTCTACACCCCAACCTCAACTAGTTGCTTCCTTAAGTGTAAAACCTATGGGATTAGGTAATCAAACAATGGCCAATGTCATGCCTCAACAATAGAATATGATGAATCTTACTCCTCCTTAATAGGTAAAGAGTAGTATTCCACAACAATAGTCATAATCAAATTTATCAACACAAGAGAGGATAAATACATTTCCACCTCAATTAGGGGAAACTAATGTTCCACCTCACTAGATAATGAAAAACATACCTCTTCAGTCATAGACTAATATGCCTATCCAAAACCAAACAATGACTAGTCAACAATTTGCAAATATTGGTCAATGATAGACATTGAACCTACAACCTACTTTCACTTCCTCATAGGGATTCATACAACAAGGATATCCCCATGTTTCTCAGGTATCTACTAGACAACCATCGGTTCAAAATGTGCCATAAATCTAGAGATAGGGTCTTGGTCCACAAGTTCCCACTCAATAGCAAGGTTTGATTAGTCAATATCATGTCCCTTTTCAACCACAGCAAGCATAGTATAGTTATATCCCTCCATGCCTCATCAATGCCCTCCATGCCTCTTAATTTCTCCTTCTTCCAATGTCATGATGAGGATAATTAAAAACTTAATTCCAAAAATTTAATTAATCCTCAACCACACATCTCAATCTTGGGATGGATGGTTCAAGTTGATTTTAGACATTTCTAAAAATCTATAAATAGAGAGGCCATGAACATCATTTATAAGTTATTTTGGTGCAAACTTATAATGCACAAATATCTTCAAGGATTCATTGAAACTAGTGTTACCATGCCAAATTGATTCCAAGCCAAGCCAAGCCACAAGCCAAAGGTGCCAAGGAGAGATGGAGCTAGCCAAGCTTCCATTGCCAAGGACTTCACGAGCACAATCTGAGCAAGCCACTACTACAAAGGCCTTTGGATCATCCAAGGAAGGTGAAGGAATTATTTTGTTTTATTCCTTACTTTTTAGTTGTGTTTGTCATTTGTTTTTTGTTAACTAAGCTCTCCCAAGTGTCTAGGCCTAGAGATGTTATGCTAGTAGTGTGTTTCTTTCATTTTGTTTTCATTTTGGAACTAATACCATACTAATCATCCTCTCTTGAGTCAAATTCATAGATCACACTTAGTCATATAGGTCAAACATGTACTATTGAATAGGGAATAGGCTAATAAATAAGAGGATACAATCAGATAGGTCAACTATGTAATGCTTAGAAAAGGGGCTAAATAAGAAGGTAAAGAGACAAAGTTAGGAAGGTTAATTATGTACAGTAAGAAGATAGGCTAAATAGTTTTTAAGAGACTATGTCAACATAAATTATAGTGTTCTAAAATAGATACAGGTTTTGAAAAATTATGTTTAATCAAATGGAATTAAGCACACAAGAAATTGGATCAATGTGATTGATCCAATTGGAACACATAGCATAAACCTTGTACCAATGTTGGCTAATACAAGTTTTGCAATAAAAAATATAATGGTCAAAGATAAATCATCACCTTGAAATTAAATTCCAACTAATTGGTCATTCTTAAGTACCCTATAGAAATCCATGCCAATTACTTTTTGAAATATAATTCAAACTCCTATACTCTACCTCCTAGAATAGGGCTTTAAGATATAGATAGTGTGTGTTTAACCCTAAAACTTATAGATTGGGGTTATCTAGGGTTAAAGGGGTGTATGTAAATTAATTGATGCAAGGGTGATAACCATATATATAGTAGGATAGTTATATTTTAAACTCAGATATAAACATACACTAAATTTATTATTCTAAGATAGTCTAAATATAGAAAGTAGAACTATGCTAGATATATAAATGGCAAATAAGTGATGTACTTATCTTTGTATGATAATAATAAATTTATAGATATATAATAGGTATAAATTAGGTAGGAATGATATTTTAGAATAGTCATTAGATTATGGATCTAGTGCTTCTAACTCTTTAGATAGTAACATCATCTTGGGATAGTTGTATTGATGCTACTATCTAAGTTTGATGCTAGTGTCCTATATGAAATATCTACTAAAATAGGTTGAGACCACTTGAATGTTTATGTCTTTTGCATTTCCTTCACTCTATTTCATTTAGATATGGTTCATGGACAATCACTCCTTGTGAAATGGAAAAACCTTAGCTTTCCATCTATATAGTGACCTTGGGTAAAAATGGGTTAGTGGGTACATGGCATTGACCTGACCCCAAATTCTCCACTATCAGACGGTGTTACCTACATAGATAATACTATAAAATAATGCCTAAGACTCATTTTATTCTCTCTTTTGTGTTGGCTTGTGTGTAAATCATACAATATATACAAAGCAAGTATAATAGTGACCTAGCTTTGTAACTTGGCAACTCAAGATCTTGGGATATTCCTTTAGTAATTCAGACTTATAGATATGTTATACATATTATTAGTGTGGAAATAGAGAATATTTTTTTAATTTATTTCCCTTTAAATGCTCTCTAGTAATAATACTTAGTATTGTTCTCGTGTTGCTAGGTGAGTAATGAATGAGGGTTGGTCTTATATTTATATCAATCCATTTGGATTAATAACTCACATTAAATCACTTAGACCAACCATTATAATATGTTTCATTTAAAATATATATGACTTAAGGACATTATAAACTTGTGTTGGGATAGGATAATAGCATTAATACTACTATTTGTCTCAGATGTTAGTGTCTAAGGAGAAGGAAAGTAGGTACAAGTTCAAAACATATAGATATGGAAAATAAGTACATTTTAAGGATTATGGGAAATATATAAGACCTAGGTCATCAATATAAGACTGGTCATACTAAGATATATAGGCCAAGGGGAATAAGATAAAGTAGATATGAGATATGCATAAGTAGGAAAGGTAAATAATTGAGAGGAATAGACAAGGTCTGAGTTTTCCAAGTGTACAAGACTGAGGTACTATATAATCATAAAATATTATATGCATTTTCCCCCCTTTAATCTAGTAATGAAAATTATATTTTAAAGGAAAGGAATGTGTGCATGGGTGTCTATGCACACCTTGTCTTTGTAAGTTCCCAACTTGAGTGCCTTGTTGGTGACTGACCTAAAACTAAGAGCATGTTATAGTATAAAATTAGTGCATATAATTTGGGTTAAATTTACTTTAAATAGATTGAAATTTAAAGAGAAAGGTTTAGGAGTACACTTATGTGTTGATGTAACCACCTTGCCTATTGGCAAGTTATTTTTAAAAAGAGGTATCATTGTAAGGCTCTGAAACTAAGATTAGTAAAAATATAGATAAATCTTAAAAGTGCATATATCCAAGGAGATAGAGTGATATTGGAAGACAAATGCCCCTAGCTTTAGATCAAAAGTGAGTTGTCACTTAGCAGTTGAGATTAGCTAAATCATGCAACCCAATGATACTTATATCCTAGTGAGCTTGGATGATGAATTGTAACCTAAAAACTTGGAAATATTTAGTGATTTGATCACCTCAACTATACCAAAAATGTGAACCAACTACTATAGTATATTGGCTAAATAAAATCCATAAAAGTTCATGGACTATCAGTATGAAAAAGTCCATGATATAGTAACAGTCCATAAAAAAAAATTGGAATCCAAAATTGATTTAGATTTTTTAATATTAAGCAAGTGTTACATAGCATATACACCTTAGATATGTCTCATTCTAAAACTATGTATAAAAATAGTACCAACATATATAATTCCACCACAACTATGAATCTGAATCATATAACTGTGTGCTTTAGCCAATTTGAATAACTATGTAAGTGTGGATGACATGCTTCCAAAGCATGGCCCCACTATATATAGATAAATATGAAAATTTATAAAATTACCTATGTGGATGACATGTTTCCAAAACATTCCCCTACTATAAACTAGAGATGATGAATACTAAATAGGTGTGGAGAAAATGCTTCCAAAGTATACCCATAGTGAATCTTGGAACTGATATAAGTACCATATACTAAATTAATGTGGATAACATGCTTCCAAAATATTCCCCCACTAAATATGATAACTTTGAATGCTCTCTAGTAATAATACTTAGTATTGTTCTCGTGTTGCTAGGTGAGTAAAGAATGAGGCCTGATATTATATTTATATCAATCCCTTTGGATTAATAACTCACATTAAATCACTTATACCAACCATTATAATATGTTTCATTTGAAATATATATGACTTAAGGACATAATAACTAGTAGTTACCTCACCTCAAAATGATAAGACAATGGTATAATCTGTGAATCTAACCATATAGCATATAAAATGGGCATGTCTAAGTAGATATAGCATTTAAGTGCATACAACCAATGTGATCACATTTAGGCCTAAGATATATGATAAATATCATGGAAACATATGGATAATAATAGTACAAGCTCAAAAAGAAAACAAGAACACACATAAGAACACTCAAAATCAAATCAACAAGCAATGGTCTAAGGAGATCACAGACAAGGGGAATGTTCAAATGTTGCACAATCAAAGGGACATGACCTAGTAAAATGTCCATAATTATAATAATGACATATTCAAATTTTCATACCAAAAATAATGACAAATTCAAATTTTAATGAAAGCATACATATGCACAAGGGCCACAAGCAAAGGAGTGTATTAAAATTATTGAATAAGGCATACAATAGCAAGGCAATACACTTAAGTGTATAAATTAAATCATGAGTAACCAACATAAACACATCATAGCAGCCCATGGATCCAATGTGTTAGGAAAAAGTGTCAAGCATATAGCATATCAAGTACCCTATGTAGTATATAATCTTAGATAATATATTTCTTTAAGTATATATTATAGTCATCTAAAATGTCATTTGAGTTCCAAAAGTTAGGAAAAAATGTTTACATTTATTATACTTTCTAGATATTACATAAGTTCTTTTTTAGTTTAGTCAATTTTATCATACTTACATGCTTCACATGTTCTTTTTGAGTGTTTTCAGATGCTTACAAGACTCAAGTCCTCTACACAAATATAGATTTTATATTATCTACTATTGGTTACATATTCATAGGTTCCTTATTTAATACTTTCAGCCATTTGAGGGCATCCTATATACAATTTTGATTGCTAGGTTATATCATAAAATTAGGATTATTTGTATCTTGATATTGATCATCCTACACTACACAAATTTTTTATTGACTGTTACTATTCTAGACTCAATTTATGTACATCTTATATGTAAAATGAAATGCAACTAATCTATTAATCAATCCTATCTCAAAGAATATAAATCTTACTTACACTTCTAATTGTTGATACATTATATATTTAAGTTCATGACCAAGATAGATCTTCTATAGTTAACCAATAGATCTCTTACCACAACATAATTATAAATAGTTCCAAAGCCTTTAGTCAAATAAAATATGCAATAACCCTAGCTAGGTCTTATGTTTTCATGTTCATAAAGTAAATACAAAGAAAAGTAAAATATAATCTAGTGCTCACCAAAGCTTGTGGCATAAATTGGGGGTAATAAAAAAAAATTAAACATGCATAGAAGATCTATACTTACGTCAATGTATATAAAATCCTAACGTATGGGAGAGAAGTAAAAATTCAAATATATCTACTCTTACAAAGGAGAAACAAATTATTTAATAATTACCTTTGAAGTTGAACCTATTGAGCCACAATCTCTCCCTTGGCCAAGGTGCTTCACAACAGGTTGTTGTGTATGTAAGGATAATAAGGATAAGTCAACTCTAGGATACACAAATTCTTTATGCATCCAAAAGACTTCTCCAGAAGACAAGATCTGTATCTCCAAATAAAGTATTAAAACCCTAAGTTGTGTTCCTCAAGTATAAAGGTGGATAAGCATATGTGCAATATATTCCTCTTCTTATCTTATTTATAAATGATAGAAATGGATGTGTATATATATTTGGATCTAACCTTAAACCTTTCTAAAATTTTATATAATAGGGTTTGCCCAATTTAATTTGTATCATTATAGATTAAAAAATTAAGTCTTGGTCTAGGTCATCTCAGGGTCGACCTAAGCCCTTAACGTGTCTTAATAATTATAATATAGGTTCAATGGGGCTGATAGTGTAACATAAACCATCAAAAAGGGTTTTAGTCTTAGGGATGGGCTAATGAAAGAAATAAAATCTTGGAAGAGTGTGCAAAAAAGGAGGTAAGGCTTAGGAAAGTGTTTTAGAATAAGTTTGTGTAGATAGTAAGTGGTGGTACAGGAGACAACAATCCTATAAAGCACCAATGATCTACCCACCCATTTATTGGTGCACCATTTAAGTCATTCACTCAAAGAGACTAAGACTCCATGGGTTCTTGCAAGATAAAAATCATCAATATTTGATAAAATTTTGAAAATATTATGTGTATACACATCTTTGCTCTTATATAGATTTGTACCACATGTTCATACATTCTTTTATTTCTAGATTTATTAGTTTAGACTTGATTGTGTCTCTATGATTTTTGGGCCCCTATTTTTATAAGTATGGGATCTGTGCCAGCATGACAAACATCTTGACTTGAGGAAATAATTTGGTTGGATTAATTTTTTGGCATCTTGACACTAGCTAGAAGAACCTATGCACATCTTGTGCCAGTTAGCAGGAAATTAACTGGTGTATGGATCTTTAGGGACATATTATAGGAGTGGTAACCATAGTGGTAAGGGTATAAGGTGATGGATTATGTAGAATGATCAATAAAGGCTCCAGCTTGGCACGTGTCATACACTATCTACCCTAGTAAAGAGATGTTCTTGTGTGTTATGAAATGAACTCAAACTAGTGATGAAAACAATGTGAAATGAAGCTTTGAATAAATAGTTCTACATAATATGGCTGCCATTAGTGTTAGGAATAGCTCAAATGACATTAAGTCTCTAATTGTATACACCCAAGATTACCTATGAGCCTATGGACCATTAAGTAAGTTAAGATAAGCTTTACTCTATTCTTGTTTTAGATTAAGGTAAAAACAGGTTTTGAAGGGACCCCGAAACCCTTTAATAGATTAAAAAGATAGAGCAATTACAAGCTCCAGGATAAGCAATCCTTAAACCTACTAAAAATTAGTAACAGAATCAGGTAATACATGGACAACAACATTATCTAATTTATATTCAGCCCCCTAATAATCCAAATAAAGATTTTCTATCTATTTTTAGGGGTAAAATCCATAATAGTTGCCTGCCTGCCACCAGCAATATTCTGCATACTTTCAAGCTCTCTATTTTTCTTAGTTGATCTTCTTCCTAGTCTTTCTAGAGAGCCTACATCCGGTTTCACCTTTAAATACTATTCATCTCCTATTCTAGATTTATCCATAGAAGAAGCAGGATGTTTTGCCTTCATTTTTTGGTCTTTTTTGCTGCTTCTGGTTTCTACCCCCATAGTAATTGTCTTTTTTATCAGCCCTTTTCTTTGGTTAAGAAAATTCTTTGAGTTTTCTCCATTATCATTTACAGTAGGCTCCGTCAAAGGGAAATTATTCTCAGCCTGAATCTCCCTGGACTGAGATAAAAGAGAATCTCCCTTTAATTTATTTCTAGCTATAGCTAAGAATTTTTCTTCCTCTAGCTCTGTTTTGTCCTCTACATCTATCCATCAGTCTTCAATCTTTTGATAGACAACAATTTGTTTTGATACATCTATCAACTCCTCTATTCTTTGTGCAAGATTTATGGTTTTTGTTTGCAGCCCATATCCTTCTTTCTCAGATTTATCTTCCTCAATAGCAAACTCTTCATCCGCCTTAGTTTGTGGAGCTTTGGGAGCTTCAATAGAAAGCTCTTTCTCTACCTCAGCATAAAGAACTTTAGAATCTTCATTATTCTTTAGTTTTTATCGATTATTTTCTTTGGGTTTCCATACTTTCTTGTGCTGCACCTTTGTCTTTCTCTCATCCAAAACACTGCTAGGATAATTTTTTATTTTGTAAGGACAATTTCTGACCTAATGCCCCTATTTTTTACACCCATAGCAAGAGTTGGGCAGATATTCAAATAAAAACCTTTGCATTTTTTTGCCATGCTTGGAAATTAGATCCACTTTTTCTGGGAGATGATTCAAATCTGCCACTTTAACATAAAGTCTAGCACTTTGAAGTTTGGATCTGATAGCCATTGCATTATCCAATGCCACAAGTTCACCAAAAGAACTAGCTATACCTTTAAAAATATCCTCATGCCAAAACTCTAAAGGGAGACCAGGAAGTCTTACCCAAATGGGAGTGTTTAAGAAAAAACAATCTGAAAGATCCATATTAGGCTCCCATTTTTTAATAATTAGAGAACATTTACCAAAAGACCACAATCCTCCACATAGAACCATGTTCATCTCCTCCTTACAGTTGAAGTTAAACAAGAAGAAGCCATTCAACATTGGCTCCATTTCTACCTCTCCTCGAATAACCCATTTCCTTTTAACCATTTTAGTAAGGGATTCTATCTCTGGTCTTGCCCCTAAAAATTTACCAACTAGAGTGAATTCCAAAGAAGACACATAAAAATCTATTAAAGGATCTGGGATAAAGACTTGAAACTCACCTTTCTCCCAGCAAGTTTTAGTATTCACCGGTGGGAAAAGAAACTTTCCATTGGGTTTCTTGCCAAACAGAGAGGACCACTTTTTTTGTTACGAATACTCTGCCTTCAGCGCTTTTGAGAATTTTTTTTATTTAAATGCACATTCTCTTTCTCCTTTTCAAGCTCCTATTCCAACACAGAGTCCAGTTGGGAGACACTGATCCCACAAAAAGGTTCAAATCCACTCACAGGTTCTCCAGTATTTTCATTAGCAGAAAATTTTGACCCAACAATTTTTTCTACATCTTCTGCTGTCCCTCCATGATCAGAACCTCCTACCTGGTTCTCCACAACCAATTTTCCTTTTACCTTTGAACCTGCATTTCCCCCCTCAGAGAGGGTGCCTTCTATTTTCCACCCAACACCTTCAAGTTCTGGGTGTGCTTCCAGCACACCCAGCACACCCAGCGCGCCCAGCATGCCCCAACGCGTCATTCAAAATTCAAACGGCTCTGCGCGCCCATATCAAAATTCAAGCGGCTTTACTCTATTCTTGTTACCATGAACTATATACCCTGTTTATTTGAGCTTTGGTTAATGAAGAAGAATGGTTTTATTAAAACATGATGCTTCTAGTTTTAATGTATTTTTCTTTGATATTGAAATGTGTAATGAATATACTAGTTATAACATGGTAATTTCAATATAGTAATGTTAAGAATATTGTTTGTAAGCTTTAACTAATAACATTAGCATATCTTTTAGGAATAGCCTAAGTGTAGAAAGGATCATGCACCAAGTATTCCCTTATTATAAGAGTTAGCCTAAGAATGAACAATTGAAATGAAGCAGCCCCTTGACCCTTTATAAGCACTTGAATGACGTTAAGCTTAGTGAAATAATGACTTATGCCCTTAAGACTATAGAATAAGTGGTTTTATTTATTATATATTTTATACCTTTATTTATTATACTCAAAACCTTTAATAAACTACATCTTAAACTCCATAACCCTTAAAATATAAACAACATATGTAATATCAAATATGATAATGTAGAGTGATCATCAAATTAGTGTATCAAGATCAATGAAGTGGATGCCCACAATGTCCATATGACATGAGTAAATGAAAATCCCAACATCTAAAAGAGGAATGTATCATGTGTTTGTGTATGCCTATATCATACTCAAGTATAAGTGTGACATACATGTGTAGGTATAAGTAATTGAGTATGTCATCCATCAACATGGAACTAACACATGGGTGTGAAGGATCCAATTGAACATGCGAGTGCCAAAAGTATTTTTGGATTTTTAAATTTTTTGATTTCTTTTGGTATTTTTTAATAGGAAATATCATCATATGATTCCATCCAATGGATGGTCATATATGTCTCCAATAATGAATCTGGTGTAATACCTTGTTTATGCTATCAGAAATCATGTATAGGTGTAATATCTAACACTATGGTATCAATGGTGCTCTATGTATGTAAAATAAGACTTTTTGGTCTTGAATTAATAATAAAAGTAATGGGATTAGGGTTTATTTAAACCCGTCATTGAGTGTTTTCTTGTTTCTTTGGCATAGAAATAAAATGTACATTTTGAGGTGCTCTAGATATTTGATCATGGTGAATAGTAAAAGATTGAGATTCAATGGAATCCATTGTATGTCTCTAATGTAATTTTATCTCAAATGTTAGTTTCTTAATAAATGGGATTGCCTATTGCTTACCCTTTTATGGTGAATTAGCCTTAGTAGGCTTGATAGCTAATTGTATGGGTATAATTTTATTTTGTTTAAGAGGATGTTCATATGGAATTTTGGAAACTATAATTACCTAATTGGCATGAATTTATTTAACAAACCCATGAAATTTAGAAGGTACTACTCAAATACTATGTATCCAAGGTCTTCCTAATAACATATTAAAGATGATTGCATAAGGGATAACTAAGAAGGTAATAACCACATGTGTGGGACCAACCTGTAAAGGTAGGTCATTCTCACCAAGAAACTTTTGGGAGGTCCCATCAAATGCTCTAATTAATATGATAGAGGGGTGTAAATCATGATGATTACAACCCAAGTGTGTAAGTCATGTCATGGTGCAAATAATGTTTGTTACACCATTATCAAACATAACACTACATATAGGGTGTTTATCAAGGTATGCCAAAATGAATAAAGATTAAATATCAGATTCAGCATCCTTAATTTCATTGTCATCAAAGTAAATAGAAGGTTTATGAACCATAGGAGGTATATGTCACATGTAAGTATCAATAATCCTATCTAGTGGGTGCTAGTAATGTGAGGGAGGAGGATGTGCATTATATTCCATTTAGACTTTTGGTTCCTTCTTATAATGGTCTTTCAAAATACTCTTAAATATTTTCTAATTATGATGATCACCAAGTTAAGAACCTAATTATTTTGGAAGATCCTCAAATGTAAGCTTTTGGTCACTGATAATATCTTGGATCTTATGCTCCAAGGTAAAGCATATGCCTGTAGAATGCCCTAGTGCTTGATGATAATCACAAAAAGAATTCACATCATATATTTTGGGTAGAGGTCAACTCATATCAACTTGGATGAGATGAGATAGAGATATAAGCTGACACTAGCAACCTTAGGAGTAATGAAGCTAGTGATTAGGTAAATGTGTGAATTGTCTCCTTGATGCATTAGATAGGACAAGTTGATTAGGCTATTGTGAAACTATGTTAACCATGGTGGTTGTTTAATTTTTATACTCAAGAGACTTTACCTTATAACTTATGATCTTGTACAACATGGCATAAGGAATCAAAAAAAATGAACTTATTAAAAATAATGGAATCATGTAAAGGAGAAAGCAAATGTTGCTTGAATATATCTTGAAACTTTTTATCTACCATAATATTGGTTAGTTTGGCTAGCATTATCTTATATCTCAGTACGTATTCATTGATATTTTAATTGGTTCCTTGTTTTATTTTAGCAATTTCAGCATAAGAAACCTTTTTTGAAAATATTATTGAAAAAGTGTGATAAGAACTAGTCTATAATAGGTTTGAATGCTTTTATAGATTGGAGAGTTAAATCATAGATCCACCTCAAATCATAGTCCTTGAGGCTTCTTGGAAATAATTTGGTCAAAATTTTATCATTGTAAGCATAGTCAAGGCATGATGCATAAAATTTTCAAATATGTTGTTTAAGATCACCCTTGCGATCATAAAATGTGAACTTAGGTGCAACAAATCTAGTTGTCAAAGGGTGAAAATATATCTCAAGTGCAATAGGGTTATGTAATACATCTTGTGAATCTATAGCATGAGGGGAATTTAAAACCTTTTTTTTTAATGTTTGTAATCTTGTCCTCAAATTTTTTTATAACTTAAAGAAATGATTGAACTATAGGCCCAATGGGATTTGTATTAGAAAGTTGAGTAGTCACCAAAGGGGATGAAAACATTTTTTGAGTTGTAATAGACATTGAAATAAGTATTTGTGTGTAAATAATTGGTAATTCCATAATAGATGCATAATAGTAGTTTCAAGGAATAAAGGCTTAAACACATAACTTAGGCCCCCAGTAGATGTATTTGGTTGTAATGTGTTTAATAGGAGGGATGTTTCAACGAAAGTTTTGGAATTTTTTGCTTCAAGTATATTTTTTAATATCTCATCAATATCTTCAGTGTGTTGTTGAATGCACTCATGAAACAATGCAATTATATGCACTTGATCATGGTCTATTTAGTCATTTTCATTTGCTTCATGGTTTTCATTATCAAAATCTTCTTATATGATAACCCTATCAGTATTTTTACATTGTCAACATGGGTATCATCATGATCCATGGTATGAGATCCCTCATTGGTTTGAGACATCTTATATGGTTGGAGGGAAGCTTAACATGTTTAATAAGCACACCTCCTAATCTATGGATATGCCTAGGTTGCATGAAAAATAGTAAGAGTAGGAAATTTGAAATTACAAAAATCTAAAACCATAGCTAGTTTAAAACCCTAAAAATCAAAAAAAATTACATTCACAAGGATTAGGTTTACCAAATGTTTAACCTTAAAAATATATATTGAAGTTATCTAAGGCTAAATGGGTATATATAAGTGAAAAGACAAAAGGGTGATAATCATATCTATAGCATGCAAATTAGATACTAAACTCATATAGAAGCATACACTAAATTTATTATGTTGAGATAGTCTAAATATAAAAAGTACAAGTATGCTAGATATATAAATGACAAAGAAGTGATGTACGTAGCTTGTTATGATTCTAATATAGTTTTAGATCTAGAACAAGTATAAATTAGGTGGGAAGGATATTCTAGAACTATCACCAAATTCTAGCTCTGGTGTTTTTGGCTTTGTGGATAATAACATCAGCCTAAAAAAGTTACATCAATGTTACTATCTAAGTTCAATATTATTGTCTTGTATGGAATAGTTACTAAAATAGGATGTGAGCATCTAGATGATTCTAGGTTTTTCTTCACCTTCACTCTAGTGAATTCAGATCTAGGTCATGGATATCTACTCCTTATGAAATGGAAAGACTCTAGACTTCTATTTTCATAGTGACCTTGGGGGAAAATAGGTTAGTGGGCACATGGTGTCAATCTGACCCCAAATACCCCACTATCAAAGGGTGTTGCCTACATATCTAATACTCTAGAAGAGGGCCACAGACTCATGTAGTCCTTCCCTACATTTTGGCTTCTATGTGAATCATACAATATGTGTAAAGCAAGTACACTATGACTTAGCTTATAACCTATAAAATTGAGCTCCTGGGTTGTTATTTTAGTACTTTAAACCTATAAGTGTGTTGTACCTATGACTAGTGTGTAAATAGGGAAGTTGTTTTCAATTGAATGATCTTTGGTAAGAATACCTAATATTATTTTTATGTTGTTAAATGAGGAATAAATGAGGATTCCTCTTTTATTTATATCAATCCCTTTGGATTAATAGATCGCATTCAAAAACTTAGGCCTACCATTAGGGTATGTTTCATTTTAAAAATAGATTACTTTAGGGAACTAGATGCTTGCATCGAGATATGATAGTAGCATTGATGCTATTATTTACCCTTGATGTTAGTGTTTAGGGAGCAATAAATTAGGTATAGGCTAATAACTTATAGATATGGAAGATAAGTACATTTTAATCATTATGGAAAAGATAGAAGACCTATGTCATCAACATAAGACTGGATAAACTAAAAGATACATGCCAAGGGGTATAATATAGAACTGATGTGAGACATGCAGAAGTAATAAAGGTAAAGAACTAAGAGGAATAAACAAGGTCTAAGTTTTCCAAGTGTACAAGACTAAAGTGCTATACAATCATAAAATATCATCTACAGTGTGTAATTCTATATTATTTTTTTTCTAGTAGTTGATCAAACAAAAATATAATAATCATAACAAATACTAGCATCTAAAGTTTAAAAGTAAGTTATGTATGCAAGAATACACATCCAACATTCCATGTAGTCTAAGTTTTTAAGCCAAACATATCTTCCATGTTCTCAAATCCAAACCAACTAGTACATTCAATTATAAAATCAATGGAGTGTTTCATTTAAGTATAACCAACATTGACACCAAGATTAACCAGAAAATAATAGATAGATCTCATCCTAATTACACAAATTATTCAATAAATATTACATTGAATGAATGATTATACCCTAACTAATCATTAGTACATAGAGAGTGTGCAATTTTATATCGAATTTTCTCCATATTTAATCCCAAAAAAAGATAATAGTCATAACAAATACTAGCATTCATATCATCATTTAAAGGAATATTTATAACCATCCTCAGCATGTGCTAAGTCATAAAAGATAGATGTAAGTTTAAACATAAAACAAGGTAAGATCCTAAAATAATTTCAAATAATCATACCATAAGTTTCAAGTAGTCGTGAATATATTCAATTGGTTATCATGATCCTTCTATTATTAACTTGATTGAGTTATCAATAAACATGAACATAATAAGTGTTTTACAAGCCCACAAGAAAAAATTATATATGGTAAGTTTCACATTATCATAATTATCACTAAAAAACTAAAGGATAACTTTCACATGCCAATCATTTCATCGTAACTTAACTATATTAGCAAGAGATAACTAATTTCAAAAGTATCACATACGAAATACAAGAGAACCACGTATTAAAATAAAACATTATTTCAATGCCTTGTATAAATTAGCATAGTGAGTATGGTGAATGTGGAATATAAATTCTAATTTACAAGTACCCTATATAAATCCATGCTAATTACTACTTGAAACAGAACACACACTCCTATAATTTACCTCCTATAATAGGAAATTACTATTTATAGAGTGTGTAATTTTGTATTGGATTTTTTTCAATATTTAACCAAATAAAAAGATAATAGTCATGAATAATACTAGCATCCAAACTTTAAAAGTAATTTCCTTGTGCAATAATGCACATCCAACATTCCATGAAGTCTAAAATTTTAAGCATAATCATGTCTTATATGTTGTCAAAGCAAAACCAACTAATACATTCAATTATAAAATCAATGAAGTGTTTCAATATAAGCTTAATTAAATTATAAACAACATTGACACTTAAAAAAACTAGAAAAGAATAGACTACTCTCATCCCAATTACACAAACTATTTAATAAATTATGCATTGAATGAATGATTATTCCCTAATTATTAATTAGTACATAGAGTGTGTACTTATATATTAGAATTTTATTCAACATTTGATCAAATAAAAAGATAATAGTCATTAAAAATACTATCATTAATATCACCATTTAAATTAATAGTTATAACCACCCTCAACATGAGTTGAGTCATAAAGGATAGATGTAGGTTTAAACACAAAACATGGTAAGATCGTATAATAATTTTCAAAGAAGCATACCATCAGGTTTAAGAAACATCTTAACACAATAATGGAATTCCATAATCCTTATATTGTTAACTCAATTGATTTATTAAAAAAATGAACACAATAAGTGTTTTACAAGCCCACAAGAAACACTTATACATGGTAGGTTTCACATTAGCACGATTATCTCTAAACAACTCAAAAGAACTTTCACATGCCAATCATTTTATCTTAACTTAATTATGTTAGAAAGAGGGAAATAAAATGTAAAGTATTTACATACCAAATACAAGGGAACCATGCATAAAAATAAAACCTTATTTCAATGCATTACATGTAATAGCATAGTGAGTATAGTGAACATGGAATATAAATTCTACTTTCCAAATACCCTACATGAATCCATGCCAATTACTACTTGAAAAAAACTTCATACTCATATACTCTACCTTCTAAAATATGGAATTAGTACATAGAGAGTGTGTAATTATATATTACATTTTTTTCCAATATTTTATTAAATAAAAATATAATAGCCATAACAAATACTAGCATCCAAACTTTAAAATCAAGTTCCATGTGAAAGAATGCACATCCAACATTCCATGTAGTCTAATATTTCAAGAATAGACATGTCTTCCATGTTCTCAAATCCAAACCAACTAGTACATTAAAGTATAAAATCAATGGAGTGTTTCAATAGAAGCTTCCCTGAAGTATAACCAACATTGGCACCCAAATTAACCAGAAAAGAATAGATAACTCTCATCCTAATTACATAAACTATTTAATAAATTATGCATTAAATAAATGACTATGCCCTAACTAATCATTAGTACATAGAGATTGTGTAATTTTATATTGGAATTTTTTCAATATTTAATCCCAAAAAAAGATAATAGTCATAAAAAATATTATCATTCATATCATCATTTAAGGGAATGGTTATAATCACCCTCAGCATGAGTTGATTCATAAAGGATAGATGCATATTTAAATAGAGAACAAGGTAAGATCTTAAAATCATTACAAATAATCATACCATCAAGTTCAATTATTCATGAGTATATTCAATGGGTTTCCATGATCCTTCTATTATAAACTTGATTGAATTATCAAAAAAATGAACACAATAAGTGTTTTACAAGCCCACAAGCAACACTTATACATGGCAGGTTTCACATTAACACAATTATCATTAAATAAATAAGGATAAATTTTGCATACCAATCATTTCATCTTAATTAAATTATGTTATCAAGAGATAACTAACATGAAAAGTATTACACACCAAATACAAGGGAAGCATGCATAAAAATAAAACCTTATTTCAATGCCTTGCATGTATTAACATAGTGAGTATAGTGAATGTGGAATAGATGTTCTAATTTCCAAGTACCTTACAAAAATCCATTCCAATTACTACTTGAAATAGAATTCACACTCCTATACTCTACCTCCTAGAATAGGGAATTATTACATAGAGAGTGTGTAATTCTATATTGGATTTTTTTTTCAATATTTAATCAAATAAAAAGATAATAGTCATCACAAATACTAACATCCAAACTTTAAAAGTAAGTTCCATGTGCAAGAATGTACATCCAACATTACATGAAGTCTAAGTTTTCAAGCACAATCATGTCTTTTATGTTCTCAAATCCAAACCAACTAGTACAGTCAATTAAAAAATCAATGGAGTGTTTCAATAAAATCTTCTTTGAAAAATAACCAACATTGACACCTATAATAACTAGAAAAGGATAGACTATTATAATCCTAATTACACAAATTATTTAATAAATTATGCATTAAATGAATGATTATTCCCTAATTAATCATTAGTACATAGAGAGTGTGTAATTATATATTTGATTTTTTTTCAATATTTGATCAAACAAAAAGATAAAATTCATTACAAATACTAGCATTAATTGTTAGGTTGTGGAGCTAAAAGCTTCACTGTATGCAAACATGGAGGAGGTGCTGAGTGTCATAGTAACCGGCGTTGGTCAGACCAACTGATGTTGGTCAGGGGTGGATAGGAAGCTACCAACATCGATCATGGATCGGCTGACATCGGTCATCTCCAAATAGACAGCAATTGATGTCGGTCGCATGTGCGGTTCTAGAACTGCTAGTTGACGAACAGTTAGTTTAACAAACCGGTTATTTGCATGTAAAGACTAATTTTAGTCTTGGAGCTATGTTTCTAATTATTTTAATTATAAGTCTAATTATTGTTTGTATGAGATCTATATAATAGACTCATGGGATGTATTGTAAAGTGTGCTAGATAGAGAGAGCAAGGTTAGCTCCTCATAGTGCCACAGTGCCAAGTGTGTATGATCAGGTAGATCGGCGGGAGAGCAAGATCTAGTAGAAGATCCATAGGGGTGCTGGTGTGTAAGATCTAGGTCGATAGGTGTGTAAGGCCAGGTTGATCTACGGTATAGCAAGATCAGGTTAGATCTACATGGTAAGTAAGGTCAGTCGATCTGTAGGTGTGTGTGAGAGAGAGATCTAGGTTTGTAGGTGTGTGAAACCAGGTTGATCTATAGGTGGCAACAAGATCAGGGAGATCAAAAACACAATAGGTAGCAAGATTAGGTGAGATCTACTTGGAGTACGTGGTGTACTCAGACTTGGAGTACGTGGAGTACTTGGTGGACTGGCAGTATTGTTACTGACTAGTAGACTGGTAGTATTGTTACTAGTACAGTCAATCAAACAATCAATGGAGTGTTTCAATAAAATCTTCATTGAAAAATAAACAACATTGACACCTATAATAACTAGAAAAGGATAGACTATTATAATCCTAATTACACAAATTATTTAATAAATTATGCATTAAATGAATGATTATTCCCTAATTAATCATTAGTACATAGAGAGTGTGTAATTATATATTGGAGTTTTTTTCAATATTTGATCAAACAAAAAGATAAAATTCATTACAAATACTAGCATTAATTTTTAGGTTGTGGAGCTAAAAGCTTCACTGTATGCAAACATGGAGGAGGTGCTGAGTGTCACAGTAACCGGCATTGGTCAGGCCAACTGACATTGGTCAAGGGTGGATAAGAAGTTTCTGACATTGGTCATGGATTGGCTGACATCGATCATCTCCAAATAGACAGCGATCGACGTCGGTCGCATGTGCAGTTCCAGAACTGCTAGTTGATGAATAGTTTGTTTAACGAACCGGTTGTTTGCATGTAAAGACTAATTTTAGTCTTGGAGCTACGTTTCTAATTATTGTAATTATAAGTCTAATTATTATTTGTATGAGATATATATAATAGACTCATGGGCTATATTTTAAAGTGTGCTAGATAGAGAGAGCAAGGTTAGCTCCTTCAGAGGGAAGAGAGCAAGGTTAGCTCCTCATAGTGCCATAGTGCCAAGTGTGTATGATCAGGTAGATCTGTGAGAGAGCAAGATCTGGTAGAAGATCCACAGGGGTGCTGGTGTGTAATATCTAGGTTGGCAGGTGTGTAAGGCCAGGTTGATCTATGGTATAGCAATATTAGGTTAGATCTACATGGTAAGTAAGGTTGGTCAATCTGTAGGTGTGTGTGTGTGTGCGAGATCTAGGTTTATAGGTGTGCAAAACTAGGTTGATTTGCAGGTGGCAGCAATATTAGGGAGATCAGCAACACAACAGGTAGCAAGATTAGGTGAGATCTACTTGGAGTACGTGGTGTACTCAGACTTGGAGTATGTGGAGTACTTGGTGGACTGGCAGTATTGTTACTGACTAGTAGGCTGGTAGTATTGTTACTAGTACAGTCAATTAAACAATCAATGGAGTGTTTCAATAAAATCTTCATTGAAAAATAAACAACATTGACACCTATAATAACTAGAAAAGGATAGACTATTATAATCCTAATTACACAAATTATTTAATAAATTATGCATTAAATGAATGATTATTCCCTAATTAATCATTAGTACATAGAGAGTGTGTAATTATATATTGGAGTTTTTTTCAATATTTGATCAAACAAAAAGATAAAATTCATTACAAATACTAGCATTAATTTTTAGGTTGTGGAGCTAAAAGCTTCACTGTATGCAAACATGGAGGAGGTGCTGAGTGTCACAGTAACCGGCATTGGTCAGGCCAACTGACATTGGTCAAGGGTGGATAAGAAGTTTCTGACATTGGTCATGGATTGGCTAACATCGGTCATCTCCAAATAGACAGCGATCGACGTCGATCGCATGTGCAGTTCCAGAACTGCTAGTTGATGAATAGTTTGTTTAACGAACCGGTTGTTTGCATGTAAAGACTAATTTTAGTCTTGGAGCTACGTTTCTAATTATTGTAATTATAAGTCTAATTATTATTTGTATGAGATATATATAATAGACTCATGGGCTATATTTTAAAGTGTGCTAGATAGAGAGAGCAAGGTTAGCTCCTTCAGAGGGAAGAGAGCAAGGTTAGCTCCTCATAGTGCCACAGTGCCAAGTGTATATGATCAGGTAGATCTGTGAGAGAGCAAGATCTGGTAGAAGATCCATAGGGGTGCTGGTGTGTAATATCTAGGTTGGCAGGTGTGTAAGGCCAGGTTGATCTATGGTATAGCAATATCAAGTTAGATCTACATGGTAAGTAAGGTTGGTCAATCTGTAGGTGTGTGTGTGTGTGCGAGATCTAGGTTTATAGGTGTGCAAAACTAGGTTGATTTGCAGGTGGCAGCAATATTAGGGAGATCAGCAACACAACAGGTAGCAAGATTAGGTGAGATCTACTTGGAGTACGTGGTGTACTCAGACTTGGAGTATGTGGAGTACTTGGTGGACTGGCAGTATTGTTACTAACTAGTAGGCTGGTAGTATTGTTACTAGTACAGTCAATTAAACAATCAATGGAGTGTTTCAATAAAATCTTCATTGAAAAATAAACAACATTGACACCTATAATAACTAGAAAAGGATAGACTATTATAATCCTAATTACACAAATTATTTAATAAATTATGCATTAAATGAATGATTATTCCCTAATTAATCATTAGTACATAGAGAGTGTGTAATTATATATTGGAGTTTTTTTCAATATTTGATCAAACAAAAAGATAAAATTCATTACAAATACTAGCATTAATTGTTAGGTTATGGAGCTAAAAGCTTCACTGTATGCAAACATGGAGGAGGTGCTAAGTGTCACAGTAATCGGCGTCAGTCAGGCCAACCGATGTTGGTCAGGGGTGGATAGGAAGCTGGCAACATCGGTCATGGATCGGCTGATGTCGGTCATCTCTAAACAGACAGCGACTGATGTCGGTCGCATGTGCGGTTCTAGAACTGTTAGTTGAGGAATATTTAGTTTAACGAACTGGTTGTTTGCATGTAAAGACTAATTTTAGTCTTGGAGCTACATTTATAATTATTGTAATTAAAAGTCTAATTATTGTTTGTATGAGATCTATATAATAGACTCATGGGTTGTATTGTAAAGTGTGATAGATAGAGAGAACAAGGTTAGCTCCTTCAGAGGGAAGAGAGCAAGGTTAGCTCCTCATAGTGCCATAGTGCCAAGTTTGTATGATCAGGTAGATTTGCGAGAGAGCAAGATCTGGTAGAAGATCCATAGGGGTGCTGGTGTGTACGATCTAGGTTGGCAGGATTGCAAGGCCAGGTTGATCTACGGTATAACAAGATTAGGTTAGATCTACATGGTAAGTAAGGTCGGTTGATTTGTAGGTGTGTGTGTATGCGAGATCTAGGTTTGCAGGTGTGCAAAACTAGGTTGATCTGCAGGTGGCAGCAAGATCAGGGAGATCAGCAACACAACAGGTAGTAAGATTAGGTGAGATCTACTTGGAGTATGTGGAGTACTTGGTCGACTAGTAGTATTGTTATTGACTAGTGGACTGGCAGTATTGTTACTAGTACAGTCAATTAAACAATCAATGGAGTGTTTCAATAAAATCTTCATTGAAAAATAACCAACATTGACACCTATAATAACTAGAAAAGGATAGACTATTATAATCCTAATTACACAAATTATTTAATAAATTATGCATTAAATGAATGATTATTCCCTAATTAATCATTAGTACATAGAGAGTGTGTAATTATATATTGGAGTTTTTTTCAATATTTGATCAAACAAAAAGATAAAATTCATTACAAATACTAGCATTAATATCACAATATAAGGAAATCTTTATAACCACCCTCAACATGAGCTAAGTCATAAAGGATAGATGTAGGTTTAAACATAGAACAAGGTAAGATCTTATAATCATTCCCAAAGAAGCATACCATCAGGTTTAAGAAACATCTTAGCACAATAATGGGTTTCTATGATTCTTATATTATTAATTTGATTGAGTTATCAACAAAAATTAACACAACAAGTATTTTTGAAGCCCACAAGAAACATTATACATGGAAGTTTTCATAATAGCATAAATATCACTAAATAACTGAGGACCTTCACATTCTAATTATTACATCTTAACTTAGATATGTTAGCAAGAGAGAACTAGCATGTAAAGTATTTTCACACCAAATACAAGGGAACCATACATAAAAGTAAAACCTTGTTTCAATGCCTTTCATGCATTAGCATAGTGAGTATAGTGAACACGAAATAAAAATTATATTTTTTAAGTAACCTACTGAAATCCATGCTAATTACTACTTGAAATATAATTCATGCTCCTATACTCTACCTCCTAGAGTAGGGCATTAGTACATAGAGAATGTGTAACTCTATATTATATTTTATCCAATATTTGATCAAATAAAAATATAATAGTCATGAAAAATACTAGTATCCAAACTTTAAAAGCAAGTTCCAAGTGCAAGAATGTATATCTAACATTCCACATAGTCTATTTTTTCAAGCACAAACATGTCTTCCATGTTCTCAAATCTAAACCATCTAGTATATTCAATTATAAGATCAATGAAGTGTTTCAATAGAATCTTCACTAAAGTATAACCAATATTAACACTCAAATTAACCAGAAAATAATAAAAAACTCTCATTCCAATTACATAAAGTATTCAATAAAATATGCATTGAATGAATGATTATGCCCTAGATAATCATTATTACATAGAGAGTGTGTAATTTTATATTAGATGTTTTTTCAATATTTAATCCAAAAAAAGATGATAGTCATAACAAATACTAGCATTCATATCATCATTTAAGTGAATGGTTATAACCACCCTTAGCTTGAGTTGAGTCATAAAGGATAAATGCAGGTTTAAAACATAGAATAGGGTAATATCCTAAAATCATTCCAAATAAGCATACCATCATGTTTAAGTATTCATGAATATAGTCAATGGGTTTTGATTATCCTTATATTATTAACTTGATTGAGTTATCAATAAAAAAACACAATAAATGTTTTATAAGCCCACAATAAACACTTATACATGGAAAGTTTTGCATTAGCACAATTATCACTAAACAACTAAGGAGAACTTTGACATTCCAATCATTTCATTTTAACTTAACTATGTTAGAAAGATATAACTAACATGAAAATTATTACATGCCAAATTCAAAGGAACTACACATAAAAATAAAACCATGTTTCAATGCCTTGAATGCATTAGCAAGTGAGTATAGTGAATATGGAATATAAATTCTACTTTCCAAGTACCCTATAGAAATCCATACCAATTACTACTTGAAACATAACTCACTCTCCTATACTTTGCCTCCTAGAATAGAGAATTAGTACATAGAGAGTATGTAATTCTATATTGGAAATCTTTTCAATATTTGATCAAATAAAAATATAATTATCATAACAAATACTAACATCCAAACTTTAAAAATAAGTTCCATGTGCAAGAATGCACATCCAACATTCCATGAATTCTAAGTTTTAAATCACAATCATGTCTTCTATGTTCTCAAATCTAAACCAAATAGTATAGTCAATTATAAAATCAGTGGAGTGTTTAAATAAAAGCTTCATTGAATTTTAACCAACATTAACACCTAGAATAACCATAAAATAATATAAAACTTTCATCCTAATTACACAAACTATTTAATAAAGTATGCATTGAATGAATGATTATGCCCTACCTAATCATTAGTATATAGAGTGTGTCTAATTCTATATTTGATTTTTTTCAATATTTGGTCAAATAAAAGGATAATAGTCATTAAAAATACTAGCATTCATATCACAATTTAAGGTAATATTTATAACCACCCTCAAAATGAGTTGAGTCATAAAGGATAGATGTAGGTTTAAATAAGAACAAGGTAAGATCCTATAATCATTCCCAAAGAAGCATACCATTATGTTCAAGCAACATCTTAGCACAATAATGGGTTTCTATGATCCTTATATTATTAACTTGATTTAATTATCAACAAATTTGAACACAATAAGTGTTTTGAAAGCCCACAAGAAACATTGATACATGGTAGGTTTCATAATAACACAACTATCACTGAACAACTAAGGAGAACTTTCATATGACAATCATTTCATCTTAACTTAACTATGTTAGTAAGAGATAAATAATGTGCAAAGAATTCACACACCAAATACAAGGGAACCATGCAAAAAAAACTCTTATTTCAATGTCTTGCATGCATTAGCATAGTTAGTATAGTGAACATGTAAAATAAATTCTACTTTCCAAGTACCCTACATAAATGCATGTCACTTACTACTTTAAATAGAATTCACACTCCTATATTTTTCTTCTTATAATATGGAATTAGTAAATATAGAGTGTGTAATTATATATTATATTTTTTCCAATATTTGATTAAACAAAAATATAATAGTCATAAC
The DNA here is from genome assembly GCA_037957365.1 of Torreya grandis. Taxonomy (NCBI): domain Eukaryota; kingdom Viridiplantae; phylum Streptophyta; class Pinopsida; order Cupressales; family Taxaceae; genus Torreya; species Torreya grandis. Next base: position 868,285 of record JARHVA010004652.1, read on the forward strand.
AAATACTAACATCCAAACTTTAAAAGCAAGTTCCATGTGCAAGATTGCACATCCAACATTCCATGTAGTCTAAGTTTTCAAGCACAAACATGTCTTACATGTTCTCAAATCCAAACCAATTATTACATTCAAATATAAAATCAATTGACTATTTTAATGGAAGCTTCATTGAAGTATAACCAACATTGACACCAAGGTTAACCATAAAAGAATAGCTAACTCTCATCCTAATTACAGAAACTATTCAACAAATTATGTGTTGAATGAATAATTATGCCCTAGCTAATCATTAGTACATATAGAGTGTATAATTTTATATTGGATTTTTTTTCAATATTTAATGAAAAAAATATATTAGTCATAACAAATACTAGCATTCATATCATAATTTAAGGGAATAGTTATAACCACCCTCACCATGAGTTGAGTCATAAAAGATACATGCAAGTTTAAATATAGAATAGGGTAAGATCCTAAAATCATTACAAATAATCATACCATCAAGTTAAAATATTCATAAATACATTCAATTGGTTTCCATGATCCTTCTATTATTAACTTGATTGATTTATCAACAAAAATGAACACAATAAGTGTTATACAAGCCCACAAGAAATGGTTATACATGGTAAGTTTAACATTAGCACAATTATCACTGAACAACTAAGGATAACTTTCACATGACACTCATTCCATCTTAACTTAACTATGTTATTAAGATATAACTAACATGCAAAATATTTACACACCAAATACAATAGAATTGTGTATAAAAATAAAACCTTGTTTCAATGCCTTGCATGCATTAGCATAGTGAGTATAGCGAACATGGAATAGATATTCTACTTTATAAGTACCCTACATAAATCCATGCCAATTACTACTTGAAATAAAACTCACACTCTTATACCCTACCTCCTAGAATAGGGCATTAGTACACAGAGAGTGTGTAATTCTATATTGGAATTTTTTTAAATGGAGTGTTTCAATATAATCTTCATTGAAGTATAACCAACATTGACACCCAAATCAACCAAAAAATAATAGACTAATCTCATCTTAATTACAAAAACTATTCAATAAATTATGTGTTGAATGAATTATTATGCCCTGACTAATCATTAATTCCTTCAACCAGTCAATAATATAGTCAACATAACACAACCTAGTCATATTACACAAACTACTATCATCCTAATTATACAAACTATTGAATGATCTGGGTTATAGCATAACCATGCATTATTATTCCCTATTGAATGGTTGTGTCATTTTGAGATGCTAAACTGATATTATGTTAAACAAGGTTGGAGATTCAACAATGTAGATAATGCAATCCATTATACATAACTAACCTATATAGTAAAATGTGATGCAGGAGCATCAATATGCTTGGAATTTATTTAACATTTTAGTTTCCCACTATTTCCTTATTTTTTCAAAGTTTTCAAATTTGTCTATTTTCAAATAAAACAAAACCAATATCTTGAACTTGGTGGATTTTTAAGTCTGTTGGGTGAGATAGCTGGCGAACTGATTCTTCTTATATTAGGAAACTATTTTGTTCATTCTGGAAGGTTGTTATGTAACGCCCAAGATAGACTTAAGTATCTAAGTTTAGAAATATGGTTTGGGTAGGATAATTTTCGAGCAAAATAGGGGGATATATATTGTGTATGTTAAAACTCAAATGAGGGGGGGCACAGTAGTAGGAGAGAGACTGGCAGCGTAGGACCAACACCAGGTGTATATTTGTTTTGGTATATTAATAAATGTGAGTTCCTTTGAATGGAGTTGTTTTGTTTCTGAGACCAATATATGAAAGGGTGTTGCTATTACACCTAGGCATAGTTTCTTGTTGGTCGCATGACTGATGGGTTGTTTTAAATGCATTGATTTTAATTCTGGTTGTTTGTTGTTCATATGATTCTGAGCGCTTCAATGCTGGCTGGGCCGCCTCAATGTATTATTTGAAATTTTGGCCATTTCAAAGCATATGTTATGGTGGACGCTTTAATATATTAAATGTTGTTTCTAGAATGAATTAAATGTTGGATTATTCATTGTATATTCAGATTAGTCGCCCTCTTACACAGACTACACAGACAAGAGCAATTTCACACTTCCATTGAGAATATAGTATGCAGAACACTGTCTAGATGATTCCAGGTAACATTTTGTGGTTTGAGAAAATATGTTGTTAACCACATATAGTTAGCCCTGATTATATTTTGGTATTTCTGTCAAAATATACATTTTTGTCTGGTCTTTCAAGATGTCTATATTCCATACCTTGGTAATTTGAGGTCTATGCATCATTTTCAGAATCTACAGACTCTACACTCCAAGAGTTCAAAACTACAGACTCTGTAGGTGCAAAACTATGGACTCTGCAGGTGCAAATCTACAGACTCTGTAGGCGTCAAAACTACAGACTCTGCAGGCATCAAAACTACAGACTATGTAGGAAATAAGGAAAAACTACGGACTGTGCAGGAAAGAAGGAAAAACTACAGACTCTGCAGGTTTCACAATTTGAGTCCCTGAGTTTCAGTTCAGAGCTGCACATCATTTGGTATCAGCGCATAAGGTATTTTGCATAATCTAAAGATCCAAGTCAAAGAGAAGAAGAACGTGATTTGTGAAGAAGAAACAAGATGGCAATGAGGATTAGGAATAGAGGTAGAGCTGGAGGAAGAAAACCTGGAGGACTTGGAGGACAAGTTGCACTGGCAAAAGAGATTAGGAATCTGACAGCTAAGCTAAAAGACCTAGAGATGGCTCAAAGAAGAGGCACTGACATGGGAGAAGTCAGTGATGGAGAAGAGGAGCCACCAGAAGATGAATTGGTGGTGGAAGAAGAAATAGCTGAAGAGAGGTTGATCAGAGCCATTATGAAGGTGAACATAAAGCCAAAAATGGAGGTTCCAATGTATGAAGGTAATTTGAATGTGGAAGAATTAATTGATTGGATTAATGCATTAGACAAATACTTTGAGTATGAAGGAATTGAAGAAGATGATAAGAAATTCAAGTATGCCATGACAAGGCTAAAGAGTCATGCATCCCTATGGTGGGATGGAGTACAAGAAGAAAGAAGGAAAGGAAAGCCAAAGATCAGAAGCTGGGATAGAATGGTAGCAAAAATGAAAGGTAAGTTTATGCCTAAAGATTATCAAGCAAATCTTTTTAAGCAATTACAAAATTTGAAGCAAAAAGAAATGTATGTGAAAGAATACACTGAAGAGTTTCATAGGTTGACTATAAGATCAGGTCATATTGAGGATGACACAGAAAAGGTAGCCAGATACACCAATGGTTTGAAATTTTCCATTCAAGATGAAATTAGTATTCTCATTCCTAAGATAGTTGAGGAGGCATATCAATTTGCCTTGAAAGCTGAGGAGAAGATTGCAAGGAAACAAACATCCTTCTCAAGAGGAAGGGGCAGGTCCATTAGAGGTAGAGAATTTCAAGGAGGTAGAAGATAGCTGCAAACATCTCAAGAAGAGGCCAGCAGCTCACAAAGTTCAAGAGGCAGCTATACAAGGCCATACCAAGGATATCAAAGAGGAAGAGGAAGATTCATGGGCAAATGCTTTAAGTGCAACAAGTATGCAGGACACAGGGCATATGAGTGTCCAGAGAACCCTTCTACCAGCCATGAGAGGGGTATACATGTGACCCAAAGTGAAGGAAAAAGTGAAGGAGCTGCAGCAGCTTATGAAGATACCCCAGAAGAAGGTGAGTCTCTTTTGATGAAAAGAATTTTATTAAAGCCAAATAAATAAGTTGTAGAACCACCTCAAAGGAAAAATTTATTTAGGACCACATGTAAAAGTAAAGGTAAATGTTGTAAGGTCATCATAGACAGTGGGAGTACTGACAATCTTGTGTCAACTGAGATGGTAGAGAAACTAGGCCTGAAGAAGGAGGTACATCCTACACCTTATCAAGTTTCTTAGCTACAAGAAGGACACAACCACCTAGTAAGTAAACAATACAAAGTAGATATTCAGATAGGAACATATAAGGATCAGATTTTATGTGATGTCATACCCATGGATGTATGTCATATCTTGCTTGGAAGGCCTTGGCAGTTTGACAGGAAGGTCATGCATGATGGAAGGCTGAATACATATATGTTTGAAAAGGATGGGATCAAGCATACACTCACACCATTGAAGGAAGAGGTTGCTACTATTGTTGGACAGAATTCTAAAGTATTGATAATCAGTGGCAAAGCGTTTCTACATCAAATGAAGAAAGAAGAGGTAAACTTTGTTGTAATTGGTAAGCCAAGGAGTGTAATCACTAGTACTAAGTTGATTGATTTGCCATTAGAGATTCAAGATATGTTGAATGAGTACATTGACATTGTGGTAGATGATTTACCTAATGAGTTACCACCATTGAGAATTATTAGCCATCACATAGACTTGATTCCAGGAGCAAATCTTCCAAACAAGGCTGCTTATAGGTTGACACCAAAGGAAAATGAAGAGATCAAACACCAAGTTCAAGAGTTGTTAGATAAAGGATTGGTAAGAGAGAGTTTAAGCCCTTGTGATGTCCCCATAGTGTTGAGTCCTAAGAAGGATGGGAGTTGGAGAATGTGTACAGACTCTAGAGCAATCAACAAGATTATTATCAGGTATAGATTTCCATTGCCTAGAATTGATGACTTACTTGATTGTTTGAGTGGAGCTATATATTTCTCTAAGATAGACTTGAAAATTGGTTACCATCTAATTAGGATAAGAGAAGAGGATGATACTGAAATGATAAAAAATGGGGATGGTCCTTTTCATCAAGAAGCTTTGGTTGAGGAGTATCCCGAGCATGAAGTGTCTGATCTGGTGAGTGAGCAGGAGGAGAAGCATGAATTGCAGTGTTTGGAAAATGAGGAGTTTGAGGTTGAAATTGAATATATGAAAATTGAAGAAACCAAAGTTAGGGTTGATGCAGATCATGAGGTTGGAACACCTGATTGGGTTAATCAGGGTGGTGGAAACCCTGAGCAAGATTTTGAAGATGGGGAAAACCAAGAAAACAAGGCCGAATCTCTGGTTCATGTGGTCTAGAAGTTTGAATTGCAGGGTGGTGTTTTGATAGAAGAACACAATTTAGAGTCATTACCTATGATTGAACACAATTCACAGCCATTGCCTATGGCTGACATGAACTCTGAGTTAATTACACAAGAAACACAAAATTTGGTCACTGAAGAGACCAAGCCTGAATCACGCATAGTGAATGATAAATCTGAGTTGGACTGCTCAACCCAAGAAAATGGGCATGACACATCTAACCATGTCATAAACAAGGTGCAGAATTCTAAGCGTTCATTTGTTGAAAATTTAGATGACTTTCCAACATTACAGTCTATTGTAGATAAAGCAATTGAGTTTGAATCACATGTTGTTGTTACTAAGGAGAAGAAGCCTTACATGCAGTGTTTTCCAAATGGGAGCAATGAGACTAGATCTCATTTGGATGTAAATGATGAGAATGGGATTGAATCATAGTGTTTTGTTAGTGGGAGCAGTGGTCTTATCAGTGAAGACATACATGGGGAAAATGATGAGTTTCATCATGAGAAAGATGAAATTTGTGATATAGAATCTGGTAGCTGCAATGAGAGTAACATTGATGGTGCATTGATTGGAAAATCTAGGGTTTGAAATGGTACAGAGCAGTCTGGGATGCAAGAAGACATTACAGATAGTTCTGATTGGGTATCCACAGTCGGTCTAGATCCATCAAATGGAACGTTAGTTTCAGGGTATGTGCAAAAGCCTGAAGCAAAAATTTTCAAGAAGTCATTCTTTTGCATGGTTAAAATACCCAGACATGTAGACAATAAAATCAAGGCACATATTTGACTTGCTCAATTACAGTTGAATGAGAAAATAGAAAGCAGGGATTTTGTTAGAGTAGCAATACAAATGAAATGAGCTAGTCGAGAACAAATGTTAGAAAGGTTGAGAGCTGTAAGGCAAGAAGAGAGAGTAAATAGGAAAGCAATTAGGTTCAAACGATAGGAGATGGAACCTGTGCAATTAACCTTGATCAAAATGAAGACTACAAACTCAGTTGAGGAGTTCGATGAGAAGATATACTAGATGCAATACCGGATTGAGCATGAGAGTATGACTCTACGGGAAGAAAAGCAACTACTGCGTGAAATGAAACAGTTGAAGATTTCTTAGGATGAACTATGTGTAATTGTAGGGTCTCATTCTAAACTCCAAGAGGCATTTGATAATGCAGATACAATTAATGGACATAATCAGCTTTTGGGTCAAGAAATGGATTTGTTGAAAAGGTAGGCTTATCAAGCAACAAAGAATACCCAGGCCATTGAGAAAGATTTTGAAGCATTGAATTATGCTCTGAGAGAGTTGCAAGCTCAATGGAGTGCTGATGCATAAAAACAACAAATGAAGAATACTTCTTCTGCTCCTTGGGAGAATGATGCAGGAGCATCAATATGCTTGGAATTTATTTAACATTTTAGTTTCCCGCTATTTCCTTATTTTTTCAAAGTTTTCAAATTTGTCTATTTTCAAATAAAACAAAACCAATATCTTGAACTTGGTAGATTTTTAAGTCTATTGGGTGAGATAGCTGGCGAACTGATTCTTCTTATATTAGGAAACTATTTTGTTCACTCTGGGAGGTTGTTATGTAACGCCCAGGATAGCCTTAAGTATCTAAGTTTAGAAATACGGTTTGGGTAGGAGAATTTTTGAGAAAAATAGGGGGATATATATTGTGTATGTTGAAACTCAAATGAGGGGGGCGCAGTAGTAGGAGAGAGACTGGCAGCATAGGACCAACACCAGGTGTATATTTGTTTTGGTATATTAATAAATGTGAGTTCCTTTGAATAGAGTTGTTGTGTTTCTGAGACCAATATATGAAAGGGTGTTGCTATTGCACCTAGGAATTGTTTCATATTGGTCACATGACTGCTGGGTTGTTTTAAATGCATTGATTTTAATTCTGGTTGTTTTTTGTTCATATGATTCTGAGCGCTTCAGTGCTAGCTGGGCCGCCTCAATGTATTATTTGAAATTCCAGCCATTTCAAAGCATATGTTATGTTGGACGCTTTAATATATTGAATGTTGTTTCTAGAATGAATTAAATGTTGGATTATTCATTGTGTATTTAGATTAGTCTCCCTCTTACATAGACTACACAAACAAGAGCAATTTCACACTTCCATTGAGAATATAGTATGCAGAACACTATCCAGATGATTCCAGGTAACATTTTGTGGTTTGAGAAAATACGTTGTTGACCACATATAGTCAGCCCTGATTATATTTTGGTATTTTTATCAAAATATACATTTTTTTCTGGTCTTTCAAGATGTCTATATTCCATACCTTGGTAATTTGAGGTCTGTGCATCATTTTGAGAATCTACAGACTCTACAGTCCAAGAGTTCAAAACTATGAACTTTGTAGGTGCAAAACTACGGACTCTGCAGGTGCAAATCTACGGACTCTGCAGGCCTCAAAACTATAGACTGTGCAGGAAAGAAGGGAAAACTATGAAATGTGCAGGAAAGAAGGAAAAACTATGGACTCTGTAGGTTTCACAATTTGAGTCCCTGAGTTTCAGTTCAGAGCTGCGCATCAATATGCCTCCTTGAGGATGGTCCTACGAATGCACTATGTACTTATGAAACTGGGTAATGGTGCATGAACTCCTACATAGGTCAAATAGGAAGAGTTTAATGGAAAATGAGAAATGAAATAGGGGAAATGCACATAAGTAACTAGTATATCATTTAATTTTTTGATCAACGATCAACGAATGTTAATATCTAATTTTCCTTCACCCGTAGCATTTGGCTTAACCATTATCATTTACCTAAACTATTATTATTTTCCTTAACATTTTTTATTTATCTTAATGTGTTGTTAATGAACATTAGCCTAGATATGAGCATTAAATGTTGATTTATTTAGTGGGCCTCGTAGACATGCTAGCTGGAAATGTGAATGCACTGGCTACTTAAGGTGCTCCCATAGATCACCCCTTCTAGTTGATCTAAATTTGAGTGTGTGATGTGTATTTAAAAAGGTGATAGTTTTTTATTAAAATTAACATTGGGGTCAACCTCATTAACAATAAATAATAAAAGATCCATCCATGTCATTTGATGTATTCTGACATGGAAGAATCAAATGACAGTGTGAGGTGGAAAACACATGTAAATTAAGTGGTGGTGGTAAACACATGAACCTAACTTTAGGAAATTAAAATGAGGAGGAAAACACGTGGACCACCCACAAGCTCCTGAAAGAATAAAAAACAAAATCATGCCTCCAATTCCCTCACAAAATTGATTACGCCATGTTATACAGTCTAATGAATTATAGGCCATAATGGAAAACATAATCAAAATTTTGTAATGATAAGATCAAATCCAATACCAATAATGATAAAAATATTCCCAAGAAGATTAGGAAAAATTATATGGATTAATAAAGAGTGTCAATCTATTTTATTATATGGTTTGACATGCTCCTTTCTATGGAATTTAATGTCTTTTTCCATCTGTCTAAGGATGTAGATTTGTGTGGTTTAATTACAAGTGTCCCTATTTTTATCCCAAAGCCTTTGGAAGATCAATATATAAAATATAATCTCTTAAGAGCATATATATTTTGGCCTTGGAATTTTTTGTTCATATATAGAGATTTTGTTTAAAATTTTAGCCTTATCTTTTTGTGATCTAAATATTAATGGTTGTTAGACTTTGAAGTAAAATACAATTGTGTATTTGTTAAACCATCCAATAAAGATGATGTGACTCTCCTTTATGTTATTTATCTAAATTGTATATGGATCATTCAGTATGTAAATGCTTGTATTGAACTTATTACCTTTTTTACCTTATTAATTAAGTTGTGGAGGCATTAAGATTAAGAATATAGATTGTTTTGTTATTGTATTTTTTTGAATGAGATTTTAAGATCACTCTATCTTGGCACATCACTTATATGGTTTTATGTATACCCTCACTCTTTTCATACTCCAACCAAGGCAATATATTAGGATAACATTAAGATAGAAAAAGAAACCAATATTCTATGGAGGTTATCTTTGTCTAAAATTACCAAGGCCTCATTATGATTTTTGAATTGTTGGTGCACAAAAATCTTATATATAATCACATAGTCTATAGTAAAATATTAACACATACAAGTGCAAATAGTCAAGAAATTATTTATTAAATAATAAACACTGAGATCAATTCCATACACAAATGACTCACTAACTAATTTTATACAATACATTGTTTAAATCATATTAAAATATAAATAGAGTTACCTTGATACAAGAATATTGTTTCACTAAATTTTGTCTATTTTAAGTCTAAAGGAAAATAGAAATAATGATGGGGATAAGTGATTAAAATTTACCTATATTTGGTTTGCATGTCATATCCAGACATTGTAAGCACTCCTCTTTGGCTGGGGAGGACTACCTGTAATTAAGAAATCACTACCATAAGATGTTTGTCAGTAGTTAAATGAGTGGGCTACCAAGCTACGTGCTTGTTCTAGGAAGTGTGAAACTTCCTTAGAGATGACAGTCCACTTTTGAGATAAATAATAATAAATAACTGAAAGAGAGGTAAAGAGAGAGTGAAAGAGATGTAAGATTACTATTATTAACAACCTATATGTGGCAGAGAGTGATAGGATGTAGGTAAGGTACTCTATTTGTATTTTAGAAGTTGTCTGTATAGGTTTTGAAGAGGCTAAAGAATCCATAGTCATTGATATTGGTAAAGGAGTGACCAATATTAGTTATAATATTGAGGTTATTAGTGAGGTGATCGATGTTGGTTAGGTTGCTGAGGTCAGTAGGGGCAATAATTGTTTGGGAGCTTACAAAAGGTTTTTTTGAGTTTAGGAAATGGTTTGGATCAATCCATGGAGGTTGGGAGGGTTATGAGAGAAATATTATGGCTTGGGTAGGTTTGGTTAGAGGTTTGGTATTGTCAAGTTAAGGGAAAACAAGTGAGGAAGCTTTGTAACTCCCTCACGGGGCACAATCAGAAGTGCATAAAGGAATGCACAGTAGATATAAAGAAATAGTAAAATAAATGTTAAAAATACCTAAAAAATAAGTGATGTACTTAGTTTTGGTGGTCATTGAATAATAACTTATAGGTTGATGGTCCCTATCAGGGAGTTTGAACCTAAATCCCTAAACAGAGAGAACAAGTAGGTGATGTTGGTCCTCAAGAGCTCAGTTGATGATTATGATTGACTTATGCAAGATGATTTTAAGCCAAGATGTCAAAAATAGACTGTTTAGAGCCTGAATGAGAGTAAGAATCAATTTTATTAAATTTTACTAACCTAAAATTCAAGTTGAAGCTTAGATTATATTTTATACATCGGTGATCCCACTGACATCAGCCATGGGTTTATCAACGTTGGTGGAAATAGAATAGGTAAACCTTACTATTTTTGGCCTATTTTCTATTGTTTGTTCATGCCAAGTGTGACACCCATTATAAAATGGTAAAAACAAGAGGTTAGGAAAAAGGTAGTTGATTAAGAATTTAGTTTGGAATTGGGAATAAGTCTTGGGCAGTTAGGATGAGGGGACCGAGTGTTAAGGTGAGTCATCAAGTGAGAATTAGTCATAGGATGAGGTGGTTAGGTAAGGTGGTAATATGGGTTTTTAATTAACTTAATTAAGTATTTTAAATTAGTTAAATGTGTGAGGGGTAAAAGTATGGGTTAGGGAGATTAAATGTTATTATTGAAATAGGTTAAAGGGGGTTTCAGCACAGGGAGTTATGCACATATGTGTGACATAATTTTGGTGTCTACATTTGCCCCTTTTTGTCTTGTAATTTTTACTAACATGTTTCAAGATAAAAATAGGAGTTAGATGCTCCAAGTATTGGATAAGGTATCCTCTCTCAAAATGAGATTTAATGGAGGAGAACCTAGAATTGGGTATCAATTTGATAAAAAGGTAATTGGGTGAATGGTAGAGAATTTAGTATCACTCTATATGTATATACTACAATGAGATATAATCATCAAATTTGAGAATAGGTAAGGTTAAGGAAAAATTAGATAGAAGTAACCAAAGCACAACTTGTAAGTGATAGCTAATAGGTCAAAATAATCAAAGTTGTAGCTCCAATGGTCAATGTGCCCCAGGTATTTGAGGTAAGAAGTGCCCCTAGAAAACATAAAAGGGTTGAAGGTGATAGGATGAGCTTGGTTTCCATCCACAACACCTAACATACATGTGTGTGTATAAAAGCCAACTATAGTAGAATAGCATAAGCGAGTAGGACAAGCAATGCAAGGTTGGTGTAAAAGGGTCAATGAGTGAGGAAATATTTGTGATCTCCAAGAAATTTTATCATGGGTTAATATTTAAGTGGTATTCAATGTCATTGTGTCATGGTTGGGGGAGATATATGTGATCTTCAGTTGCCCTAATATATGGGTAAAATTTTGAAAAGTTGGGGATGTTTGGTTGGTAAAAACATGATAGGAATGGTGTTGATGTTAGTTACATTTACTGATATTGATAATATAAAGTGTTGACATTGGTATACCTAGGGTAATTTTTCTAATGTCTATAGGCATAAGCACTAACATTAGCAAGTTAGGTCAAGAATGTTGACATCGACGGCCAACCAAACTTGACAAAAGGGGGTTAAGTGGTCGACTAAACTCATTTCCAACTTTATGATTAGAGAGAATAAATAGAGCTTGAGAGTGATTTGAGATGGAAACTCAAGGAGGGGACCTAATAGGAGGTGTACAACCATAGGAGCTAGCGATGCTAGCTAGGAGGAGATGGAGAGATGAGGTAAGATCCTACACTAGTTTGATTTGGTATTTGTAATATTTAGGCTAAATGAGAGGTGGGGATGTATAAAATGGTAGTAGAGGGGTAAAAAAATAGGTTAGGGTAGTTGTAAGATAATTTAAGGGGTTTTGTGGGTAGGTTTTTAGGGGAAATGGGTAAGGTTGGGTTTGGGTTATTTAGCCCTACGGCCGAACTAGTCACTGACATCAGTGAGTTCTACCAATGTTGGTTGACACAGTACTAAGGTTGGTAATTTCTTACTGACATCAACCTTTAACTACCAACATCAACTGTTACCTATCAATGTCAACCATTATAGAGGTTGATAAATCACTAATGTCAGCATTAATGTCAACATCGGTGACTATAGAAAAATAGCAAAATATGAGAAAGGGTGAGTTTTGGATCTCAAGTGGAAGTAGTCAACTAGCCTAATGATTGAACTAGCCTCAGAAGACCCCATGTCATCTGAGTGTTACCTATATATCTTGATTTTAGGGCCTCAAGTCAATGTAGTTCTCCTAGATCCTAGGAAAAACATCTAAAAAAAGGTGTGTTTTAGGGAAAAAGGTAAGTTGAGATAGGTCAAGAGGTCTAAGGCTTAAAAGATAGGTCATAGTGTCAAGAGTCAAAATTATAGGCTGTGAGGCCTAGAGTTGGGTAAGGCAGGTAGGCCTAGGGTAGAGAGAGAGGCAATCAAGACTAGGTAGAGAAAAAGAGGCAATTAATCTTAGGGTTGAGAAAAAGAGATAGTGAAGCCTAGGGGGGAGAGAGAGAGGCAATTAAGCCTAGGGTAGAAAAAAGAGGCAGTGAAGCCTAAGGTAGTTAGTGAGGTGGGTATATGGCTGAGTTAACCTTAGAAGACCCCATGTCAACTGAGTAATACCTACATAGCCCAGTTTAGGGCCTCAGACCAATGTAATTCTCCCATTAGGAAGGGAAAAAGATGATGATAGAGTAGATTAAAAGGTATGTGACCTGAGTTGTTTGTGTGTATGGATGCAGGTGAGGATAGAGCTAACACTACAAGATCATCTATAGAGGCTATTTACATGCATGAGAAGGGATGAAACTTTAGATGAGTGGGAGCATATGGAAATCATGGGGTTAGGAGGAGTGTTACAGTACTATCGAGTCGCATGGGATGTGTCTCTAATGATAGCATTGATTGAGATGTAGGATCATACCACCAACATGTTCCATCTATTAATTGGATAGTTGATAGTGACACATGAGGATGTGTATAGGATTTTGTGGCTACCACTTTAGGGTGAGGATAATTTTGCATGCTCGAGAGAGCAGCATGATATACACATGATTGCTTTATATGAAGAGCATGTTATTGAGGTGACTTACCACTCTACAAGTTTTACATATGAGCCATTATATATGGCTGATGAGGAGTAGCATCATCTGAGCATCTTGATGATGATCAAGATCATAGTGTATGTATTACCAGATGTATATAGTGGGATATTTATCACTGATTTGATATGTGTGCTTACATAGATGGTGGAGTAGTAGAACATTTTTGCCTAGTATCTAGTATTTTTGGCATAGTTATATAGAGAGCCATGCAATTTGAGGTTGCAATGATGATATAGTTTATGTATCGATCATATACTACATTTTTGGGCATATGAGCACATCATGGTGACACGACCACTGAGGTTACGTACCACTATCCTGGCTAACTTTAGGGTTGGTTTTAGATAGTGAAGAGAGGATATGACACAAACCTGAGTGGATGGTGTGGTGTGAGACATTGCCTACTATAGGCACATGATTGAGGGCTTGATCCTTGTATATATTTTGTGGAGACCATATCTAACATACCTAGTTTTTAGAGGGTAGGTAGAGTAGCTTTTTGGGTTGCAGAGCTCATTATGGGTTAGGGGGAGATGAGTTAGTGAGTTAGAGATGGTACCTATGGCACAGGTCAAGAGGCAGTTTGGGTTACTACATGATATTCTACCTGCCTTCCCTTAATACACGTGGGATGACATAGAGGCACCCCTACCATTGCCCTAGCAGATAGATGGGCCAAATTTTGTGGAGCTACCAGTAGGGTTAGGTGTTGTAGATCTGGGGTGTACAGTGGCCTATACAGCTTGGTGGGTAGGGTTACATCTGGTGGTAGAGGTCAGCAGGCCACCACTATATTTATAAGGGCTAGTTATAGAGAGAGAGAGAGGTGTAGTGCTAAAGGCTTGAGAACAATAGTGAGGCATGAGATGTAATAGTGCAAGCTTAAGACATAACCCAGGCATAGGTTTTAGCCTTATAGGGGTAGGTGGTCATGTTGTAGGGTCAAATTGGGACTCTATAGGGTCAAGTTGTAGAACTATAAGGCTAGGTTATTTTTTATAGGGTCAAGTTACTATGGTGATAGTAGAGAGAGACAGTCTAAGAGTAGAAAGCTAGGCTACTCCTCCCCCAGCACCACAGGGACTAGTATAGGTTGGGCCATCACTAAGTGTTATGGGTCCTCCATAGACTGTATCTATGGTAAGATATTTGACTTCCCTAGATGATATTGCCTACAATGAGAGGGATATTAGAGATTTCCTATAGATGTAGAGATATTCAAAGTTCAGACAGTATGAGAGGTTAGTGTCACATCTGGTGACTTCTAGCTCATGCAGATGTAGATGGGTGGAGAGTGGTGATGACACTGCTTCCTTACGACCATGTGGAGAGCCTTGAAGACCCTAAGTGTTAGAGGTTTCCAATTTTGATTATATATGTTAGATGTATACCATCCTACAAGTTGAAGATGTGAAATGTACATTTTGAGAGAGAGATGATGTTTTGATGATGTAGATGATGAACATGTACTTTGATCACATATTATATATATGAGATGTTCATTTTTTTTTACCATGTGTTTATTTGAGATGCATTTCTTATGATTATGATGATGATATGGATGATGATTATTTTATGTTATGTTAATGTTGATCATGTTAGTTGAGTTAGACTAGCCTTAACCATTTATTTGATGGTATATGCACGGTTGATTGGTTAGTTTCATCTTAGCATTTTTCCATATTTTTGATGGTGTATGCTTAAAATGAATAGATTGGTTATGTTGGTTTATTTTAGAATTTTCCATATTTTTGATGGTGTATGCGTAAAATAATCAAACTAGTTATGTTAGTTTATTTTAGCATTTTTCCATATTTGTAATGGTGCATGCATAAAATAAATTGAGTAGGCTTTGTTAATGTTGGTATGAAATTGTTTCTTCATCTCAAATATAGATATTGACATGTGAAGTGGATGGAAAAATAAAGAGGTAGAATGCTCATGCATTGGCAAAGATCATAATTTAGAACATAAATAGGCTCAGGAAAATGAGCCTCTTTCATGCCTTATATATTTGAACCATTGTGTTTATTAGAGAAGCATCATGTTTACCGTATGTTAAGTGAGCTTCATAGTCCCTTATCAGAGTATGAGGGGGAAAAAGGTAAAATGAGGAAAAAGGTTTAGGTAGCATAACCTACCAAGTAGAGATGATATGTCTCTTTTGTGGGTGACTTGAGAGCTAATATAGGCAAGTCCATGATTTAAAGCTTTTTTTTTGTGCAAGATGAATAATGAGAGAAGCCTATGATGGGATTTTATATGGGTTAAGGTCGTATAAAGTTGTGAGAGGCCTTTTACATTTTTTTCCCCTTTGAGAACAAATCTTGGCTTAGAGATCCTTCAAGGGAGTGGTCTAAGCATTTATTTTTAATTTTAACTAGTTATCCTTCAAGGGAGTAGTCTATTGATAGTAGCAAAGGGAAGTTACGTAGTTATCCTTCAAGGGAGTAGTCTGCATTGAAAAGCATGACTTGAGATTTTATAACTTGTCAAATATCCCACTTTTTTATTTTTTATTTTTTTTAGTCATGGACAAGACTGTAGAGGCTTAGGAGTTTTCCACTATGAGGATAAAACCATACCATTGTGTAAGTTATCTAAGTGAGTAAGGGTGGAGAGGAAGGAAAATGAATGTAATAGGGATGCTCAAGGGATGAGCTCAATTTAAACACGAGGTAAAGAGATGCTTGTTAACAAAAGAATGGTCATAGGTGTGAGGCATTTAAAGGCTCGAGTTTTGGCCTTCCTTCAATAGAAGATAAGTAATAAGTTCCTGAACCATACTTATGAGTTATGATATAAAGTCTAAGCCAATTAGGAGAAAACTTACCCCATTTGATTTTTTCCATGTTCATCACATGTTAATTTCCTTTTAAGATAAGATTTCCTATATTGAAATCTTGCTCTTTAAGGTTTTTGTTAGAAGTGTGTTTGATACGCTCTTGATAGATTTGGAGGTGGTTGAGGGCTATGAGACGGTACTCCTCAAGAAATTCAGGTTGGGCCAAACATTCTTGGAAAAATTCATCATTATTAATTATGTCATGTAAAGAAATGTGAAGAGAAGGAATCTGGACTTCAAGAGGAAAAACAACCTCCATCCTATATACCAATGAAAAAGGTGTAACACCCATAGGGGTTTGAATGCTAGTGTTGTAAACCCATAAAGTAAAATGAATGTGTGTGTGCCAATCCTTGCCTATATCATTGACTACCTTCATGATAATTTTGGTCAATGTTTTTTTAGAAGATTCTATTTGTCCATTAGCTTGTGGATAGTATGGTGATGAGAATCTTAATTTGATTCTGAATGTATCACAAAGACTTTAAATAGTCTTATTTTTTAAAGACTTGCCATTACCTGTTATAATCTTGTGAGGGACACCAAAATTATAGATGATGTGATGGTTAATGAATTCAATAATTTTGTTAGCTTTAGTGGAGATGAAAGGGATGGCATCGACCCACTTGGTAAAGTATTCAATGGCAATAATGATAGAATGATGATGAAAGGATGAATGAGGGTTAATCTCTCCAATTAGATCTAAGCCCCATTGGTAAAAGGGACAAAATTCTTTGGTGACTTGTAATGAATGACTAGGAACATGAAGGAGGTTAGCATGTTATTGACACTTGATACAACATCAAATGTAATCAGCACAGTCTTGATGAAGTGTGGGCCAATAATATCCCAATCAAAGAATACACTTGGAAACTACATGACCATTAAAATTCCCACCACAAATCTTATCATGGACTCCCTTAATAGTAAAGGGAGTCTTGGTACTAGTTAGGCATCTAAGGAGAAGATCATTAAAACTTCACTTGTAGAGTAGTCCCCTAGTATAGTATAACGATTGGCATATTTTATGAAGGCCCATTTACCATTATTGGAGAGATTAGGAGGGGTAATAGATAAGGAAATATAATCCATGAGTTATTTATACCATAAGTAACGTGGGTTGGCTGTTACATTTCTGACAAAGAGGATATTAGTTGAGACATAGGAGGGTAATGTTAAGTAATGTACAGTGACATAGATTCTTGAAGAGGAGGATGAAGAGGGTATGTGTGAAACAAGTGAAGCCATCATGTCATCAAACTTGTTTTTAGAGCAAGGAACAGTCTGTAAGAGATAAGAGTCAAATGATCCCAAGAGTGTATCTACATGATGTTTATACCACTACAAAATTTCATTTTTGCATAGGTAGGAACCATTACTTGGTTAACTACTAGCTGAGAATCACCAAAAATGGTTATGGATTTGATATTTAAGAAGAGAGTTGTTTGAAGTCCTAGAATCAAAGCCTTATATTCAACCATATTGTTAGTGCATTGAAAATCTAGTTTAAATGATAAAGGCATAGGTTCACCATCTAGAGGAATAAGAATGACCCCCATACCCCCACCATGTTGGTATTTATATCTGTCAAAGAACATCATAATTTTATGGAGATGTCATCGGTGGAGAATGTTATAATAGATTTGTCAGGGAATTCAAGGTTTGAAGGTTGATTGTCATGTAAAGGGGTAACAGCTAATTGGTTAGTGCTTGTTTGCCCTTTAATAGACTTTTATTGAATAAACTCTAAGTCAAATTCAGCAAGAATCATGAGCCATCGGGCTACAAATTGGTTATGATATGGTTTGGAATGCATGTATTTGAGAGGATCAGTATGGGTGACCACATAGGTTTTGTGATATAGGAGATAATGGCAAAGCTTAGAGGTATAAAAGACCAATGCAAGGTAGATTTTTTCAGTATGGGTATATCGAGTCTCATATCAATAAGTGTGTGGCTTATGTAATAAACCACCTGCTCTCAATGTTGGTCATCTTGATGAGTAATCATAGTGCCTAGAGAATGGTCTATTTTGAAGATGTATAGGTAGAAAGGCTGATTTTCCTTGGGTGGAATAAGAATTGGTGGGAAAAGGAGGTATTGTTTAAGTGCATCAAAAGCTTCCTGGCAATCTATATTCCATTATAAGGAGACATCCTTTTTGAGGAGATGGTGAAAGGGTTGGCAATGATCTGACAACTAGGAAATGAAGTGGAAAATTGACTAAATTTTGCCTTGTAGGCTGCGGAGTTGTTTGATATTAGTAAGTGGAGGCATCTCTAGGATTTTTCTAGCCTTAGTAGGATCAACCTCAATACCATAAAGAGAAATGATAAAACCTAAGAGATTACCAAAAAGAACACCAAAGACACATTTCTTTGGGTTTAGTCAAACGTTATATAGGAAGAGATGAGTAAATATGGTTTTGAGAATTTTCAAGTGTTCTTGATGCAGTTTAGACTTGTTGAGTAAGTCATCCATGTAATCTTCCATAATTTTGTGTAGGAGATCATGAAAAATTTAGGTCATGGCACATTGGTAGGTTGCACCAGCATTCTTCAGGCCAAAAGGCATAACCCAATAATAGAAAGTCCCCCATGGGGTAATAAAGGTTGTCTTGTGTTGATCCTCAAGAGCAACTAGGATTTTATTATATCTAGAGAATCCATCCATAAGTGATAGCATCTCATGGCCAATTGTTAGATCAACAAGTTGGTCGATACTAGGTAATGGGAAGTCATCTTTTAGACAGGTGAGGTTTAAATCATGATAGTCAGTACAAATATGGATTCCCCTGGTCACTTTTGTGACAAGAACAATATTAGAAATCCATTATGGGTAGTTGATGGATTGGATAAAGTTAACAGAAAGGAGGCATTGGAGCTCTTCTTTGACAAGGAGATTGATATGAGGATGCATCTTGTAAAGCTTCTATTTAACAGGTTTAGCATCTCGATTGGTGATAATGTTATGGGTGATGATAGAGGATTCAATACCGGGCATGTCATTGTAAGACCAAGTAAAGTATTTTCTATGATCATTAAGAAATGTGGTATAATCAACTTGCTTAGTAAAATCTAAAGATTGGCCAATCTTGAGGATGCGAGGGTTATCATGAGAAGGTAGGTTGATGTTAATGGTCGATTCATTTAACATAGTTTATGTTTTGGATGAGAGAAATTATTGGATATAGGAATCATCCACATCCATGTAGGTGAGAATTGTGTCATCATCTTGACATTGGATAGTGTTAATAGTGGGAGAATCTTAATCAATTATTTCAAGATCAATAAGAGGAAGAGATTGTGTTTCCTTACCCTAATGATAGGTGAGAGGCTCCAAATAGATGGCATATATTGAAAAAAAAAATTAGGAGGTATAGATACCTCCAATTCGGTAGGTGATGGTGGAGAAGAAGGTGGAAAAGGAGAGACCAGTTCTTTTAAAATTAGTTCATGGGAGGTTTTAGTGAGTTTATTTGGTTCAGCATATCCCATCCCATGCCTCTTTCTGGCATTTTCAATGGTGTTGCTAGTAGGATAGTCAATAGGCATATGGACACCTTATTCATAATGACCCAAACCAAATCCTTTCTAGGCACACCTATATAGATAGGTTTGAGGAAATCTAGGGTTACTCAAGAAAGAGAAGTCACAAGTAAATGGTTGTGGTGAAGAAGATGGATTGTTGATAGTGGGAGCTTGATCAATTCCCCCATATGTGAAATTGGTTTGAAGGTTAGGGGCCCATAAGGGATGACCATCCGAATATGAGGATCATAATTTGGGTGTATGTGAAACCTTCCATACTCTTTTGGGGTATATAACATGCTGAATGTCAACAAATGATATTGACAAAGTGACAAATGTTGAAAGGTCTCCTCCATGGGATCTTTGTTAGTAATTTTCATTGCTAGTATCTATGTAACCGTGAGAGTGGAGATTATGGAATCTTTAGAAGAATCATGTGAGGAAGATGATGTTTTCAATGGGATGAGAACATCATGGGGACTATAGGTCATTTTACATGTTTTAAATAGAGGTGGGTCAGGAGGTATAACATGCACTTATCCATCATGTTCAAACTTGACATAGTAGTGTAAAGTTGAGGGTACACATGCCATAGCATGTATCTAAGGTCATCCAAGTAGTTTTTATATTATAACTCTCCTTACACAAAATAGAAGAGCTTGGGAATTATGTGGGCACATATATGAATATGTAAAACAATAGTACCCAATGTAATAGTTGTAGTATTGTTAAAGGAACAGAGTACTGCATTAGTTTGAGGCATGTAATTGTCAGGAACGGATAGCTATTTGTAAGTGTGGGTGGAAATAATATTAATACTATCTCCCCCATAGATCATAAATCTCTTAATATGAGTTTGATCAATATATGTGGTAATAAAAAGGGTAGAATCTTGATCTTCAGGGTGTTGAAGTGGAATTTCTGAATCACTAAAAGAATTCAAGGAGACAAAATTAAGGGAGCCAACCAAAGATACAAGAGGTTGGGGATCATTCAATTGTAATTAAATCACTTGAAAAGCACTAATAAAATCTTGATGGTGTTGGGATGAGTTTTGGATTAACTCATACAAAGACATTTTCATAGGAGTTTGGTGAAGTTTTTTCACTATTGAGTTTTGAATAACGTCTAAAGATGTTATTTTAGGAACACCTAAGATGGATATCTTAGGATTAGGAGGAGGAGTGTCTTTGGTGAAGGGATGGGTCTAAGGAGTAGTGACCTTTTCCTTAGATTTATCTTTTTGGTTTTGTGACCATGTGACCACATTAACTATGTTTATTTGAAATCTCAATGAAGGAGGTAGTAAAGGGGTTACAATTACATCTTTGGGTTTGAATTTAGGTATAATAGTAGGAGGCACTGTGGATGCCAAAGGTAGAATAATAGGAAAGTTAACGGTAGTGTCATTGAAGAGAGTGTTGACATCAAAATATTACTAAATAACCATTGTGAGGGCTTTCAACTCTCAATATCATTTCCAAGTAAATGATGATATAAACACACTTGTGTATCATTAAACCAAGATGGCTTCATTATAAGAGGAATATAAGGCTTAATGGGAGGAAGAGTTATTATCAAAGATTGCAATAACTAACATAAGAAAAAGCTTTGAGAGCTTGCAAGTGGGCTCACACTTATTGTACTAACAATAGTGGACACCTTCTTTTGTTTCGATGTTGGAAAGGTAATTTTACATGGTGCCTTGTTTGGTGATGATGAAGTTACATGTTTTTCTTTCACTTTCTTAGTGTCAGATGTGAGAGGCCTACCAAATGGCAAAGGCAGGATTGGAGTTAGTTTAACCTTTTATTTTTTTTGGTTATGCAATATTCCAACTAAAGTAGAGGGGTGTAGCCCTAAAATGGATGGTAAAGTTGAGGGTTGAAGAAGGGATCTGTGAGATCTAGGAATCTTAACATTCTTATGTAATTTAGGATAAGAAATTATAACTTATGTTTGAGGAGTTAAATATAATTTTACCTATGAATGAATTAAATTAGAAATAGGGCATACACCTAAGGGCCTAATCTACTTTAATATAATAGATTCTTGCAAGGGTGAGGGTTCTGACATAGATGGCTGAACTTTAGTTTCTTTTGGTGAAGAAGCTCTAGCTTTGTCAAAGACCTTGGGATAAAAGGTAGTAAGGGGATTGGTGATAAAGGTTGACATTCATTGTGTTAGATATGGATTTTTAAGCTGGTCCCAAAATGCCACATGGTCTAGCTTTATGAAGTCAAAAAATTCTAGACTTTTCACCAGACGTGAGAAGGGTTTTGATGAAGTTGACATAGGCCTTACAGTTATGTTTTTATAAGGCTATAGTATTTGGGAAAGAGGTAAATTTTTGGTCTCTGCTACTTCAAGCCAAAGATGAGAAAGAATTACAACAGGGTCCTCTTCAACAGAGATGAGAGAAGATACTTGGTCTACCATGGGTGGAGGGGAAGTAGGCAAAGTAGATTCCTCAAGAGGGTAAAGCGTAGGTATTATGGCTCCCTCAATATGTGGGCAAGTCATGGGTAAAGTATGATCTTCCATAGGTAAAAGAAGGGGTAAGAGTGGTGTAATTGGAGTAGGCACAATAGGTCTCTCATCTATTATGGGCATAGATAATATGGACTCTTCTAGGTGCAAAGGTGAAGTGCATGGGCTACTAATCTCTATAGGTGGAGGAGAAGTAGGTGAATAAGGTTCCTCAAGAGGGTATAATGTAGGTATGATATTCTCTTTAACATGTGGTTGAGGAATAGGTAGGGTGTGGTCTTCAAGTGGTAAGGGGATAGGTAATATTGGTATAAACAAAATTGGCATTATAGGTTCCTTAGGTGGAAAAAGGAGTGGCAAAGGAGGCTCTTCCTCTCAAGGGAGTGGAATGGGTGAAATAGGCTCTTCTAATTGAAGAGGGAGAAAGGATGAAATAGATGCCATGGAATGTGGGAGAGGATTCGATGAAATAGATGTCTCATATTGAGGGAAAGGTTGAATTGAAGGTAAAAGAAAGACCATATTAACTGTATGGATATTATGATCACCTGAGTTAGTTGTGGACTAGACAATATTTTGATTCGGTGAATGCTTAGGAAAAGGGTGTTTGAACACATCCATACTTTGATTAGGAGGTGTGTTAGTATTATCCAAGATGAGATCACCTTTATCAAGCATATCTTGAACAATGTTCTAGAGTGTCTTGCAATTATTAGAGTTGTGGCCTTTAACTTGATGGTAACTGCAAAACTCATCGTCCTTATACCAAGTTGGGATAGGATGGGAAGGGTCAAACTATATAGGAGGTTTAATTTGAGGAATGGTTATGAAACCTTGTTGCAATGGTTTCTCCAAGATGGATGTATATGACTCCCCAATGGGAGTATATTGTCTTTGTTCATACCATTGTTGGAATTAATTGGTCAAATTTTGAGAAGTTGGGGAATTGTATTGGTTTGTGGTTGTAAAAAGATTTTAAATTAATGACCACCACATTGGTAGAGCCTTTAGCCTTTTGGTTAGAGGGAGAAGTTTAAGAGGAAGAGGAGTCATTTGACTTGGTATAGGGATTCTTACTGTATAACTTGATTGTGCCTTCATAAATAGCATGAACCTCAACTTTGCATGCCATTGTAAAGGCCTCATCTAATGTGAAAAAAGTTTGTACCTAGAGTGTGGACAAGATATGCTTAGCACATGCCCTTGAGAAAAACTCAATGAGCTCAATTTGGGGTAAGGATAAGGATATTTGATTGATCAAGCTTCTCTGAGTGATAAAATCTGCAATAGACTCATCATCAAATTATCTGATAGAATAAAGGTCTATTATAGAAACCTTATTAGAAACGCTAATAGATAAATTGTCTATGAATATTTGAGCAAGTTGGATAAATGAGAAAAGGGAGTGTTGAGGTATAGATCTATACCAATCTAAGTCATCACCTGAAAGAGACATAGGGAAAGTGTGAAGTAGTAATGCATCATCATGCCCTATTAAATAACAAGCATGTCTAAATGCTCATAAGTGATGTTGTGGGTCCTCTTTACTCTATAAATGAGTAAATTTAGGGAGTTCGCATTGGCTTATATAAGGGAGAATAGGCATAGAAGGATGGATTGGTTCATTACATATCTGATCATAAGATAATACATTCTTTAAACCAGAAATGGATGTCTCTAGATTAGACTCTTGTCCATTAGCATCTTAATGAGGTCTGGAGGGGGATTAGTTTGGGGGATACCTCCTAAGTTATAGGAAAGCTGATAAGAAGTAGAGGGAGCATATGACATATCTTGATAAGGTTGTGTCAAGGCAACATAAGTATAATGAGTCATAAGCTGAGGTGTAGAAAGAAAAGGGACTTGTCCCACCATTAGGTTGGAGACTATGCCTTGGTTGGTTAGTGTTTCTATAGGTTAGATTATTGGCATGGTTAGACTAGATGAAGGGTGAGTCATAACTCAGGTAATTATAGGCATGAGGGTAGATGTAATAGGTACCACTAAATTCTAGAATGGGTGTGACTTATCTAAACTAGTTGTGGTTGTGAAAGTAGGGAAGCTATACCAGGGTTTAGGTGGGATTGGGTAGTTGGAGATGCTATATTTTGAACATTATTCATAGTTGGGTTGTTCATCAAAGTGGTGGTTTGGGTAACCATGGGGAAAATAGTGGAGGCAATTAAAACTTAGGTTATCTCCATTAAAGAGGTTGGCATATCATAGATTGGTTCACTTGAAGAATTATGGGTTCGGCTCATAGCAAAGTAATGTTGAAGGGCTACCACATTGCAATCAAGAAATTTAGCAAAATCTTGATCTCCCTCAGGCACAATGGGAATTTAGTTAGGGATGGGAGTATGCTTTGTATCTAAAGTATACTCCATGATAGAATCAAAAGTGAGAGGGGAAGGTGGAAGTGGTTGCTAGCTTGTGTAATCGGCAAGAATTTTGACTTGAGCTCATGTCAATACCATGCAAGAGGAGGCTTAAATAGTCTTACTACCCTGTATTTGAAATAGAATAAAGAAAAACTAGGTTTGAGTGCAAGTAAATGGGTTATTTTAGCTTTTTATTTTGAGCAGATGAAATGACATAGTCACTAACATTGGTAGGGGAGTGACCGATATCAGTAAGAATAGTTCACCGACATCGATACAATAACTAATGTCGGTGGGTAAAATCTGCTAATATTAGTAGGGTTAATTGATGTCGATCACTATGAAATTTTAAGAGATGGAAAATTTGATGTTTTAGGAAATTAGAGGTTGAAACTAGTTAAAATAGTGGATGTAAAAGGTCTATGTAGGAGGGAATAACACTCTGAAAACTTGAAATAATAGGTTATACTAACTAATTTTTAGAAATAGTATTATTTTTGGTAAATCAATAAGAAAGCATCCTTACCAACTCCAAAATATAGAAGGCAAAAGAAAAATAGAAAAAGAACATATAGCCAATAAATATTAAGTTGTAGAGATCAATTTTTAGTCTCATGTTGGCTTATGCCTTAATCAAATAATGAAAAGAGAACTTGGTTATCAAAGGTACTAGAAAGTAATCTAGAGTTGGTTTTAGGGTAGTTTTGGTGCTCAAGAGGAAATATGTGTTAGACTAGGTATGTGGCATGTTATAAGAGCTTACCCTCCACACTTCATGAACTTCAAGTTGAGCCAGGCCACTTAGCTAAAATATACCTTCTGTCAAGAGATTATACTCCACCAGAGAATGGAGTGGGTTCTCCCCTTGGTGGTGAAATCCAAGTAGGATAGTCGGGTAGGGTAAGGTGATCACCAAGTGATGAAATCTTGATGGGCCTTTTCTCAGGTGAGTTTAGATGTTTGTTTATGTGAATGTGATTTGGTTGTGTAACATAGGTGCACTATAATTTATTCCAAATGCTTGTAATTAACTAGGTGAGTTAATATGCAACAAGCAAACTATGAAATGCACTAAGTTTTAAAGCCAAATCTGAAATGTATATATTCTAATGAAAATAGAGATGAAATAGGAATAGAGTATGAATTTCATTATCCTAATGTGCATGCAAGAGGAAGTAAAGAAGATATTATCCTTTTTTTTGTAAAATAAAATGACAAATTGATTTTACATGCAAGGATAAAAGAAAGAAAATTTTAGTTTAATGTTTTTTAAACAAAGAATAAGATATTAAATTTTTCATTTTTAAGAGAAAAGAGAAGGAAGAAGAGCAAGAAATGAAATTTTCACTATAATGGACCTATATGAATGTTTAAAACAAGAAATGAACCCAAGGAAAACTCTAGGGTCCCACCAAGAGTGCCAAAAATGTTTCACTAAATTTTGTCTATTTTAAGTCTAAAGGAAAATAGAAATAATGATGGAGATAAGTGATTAGAATGAACCCAGATTTAGTTTGCACATTGTATCTAGATGTTGTAAGCACTCCTCTTTGGTTGGGGAGGACTACTTGTAAATAAGAAAGCACTACCACAAGATGTTTATTAGTATTTAAATGAGTGGGCTACCAAGCTATGTGCTTATTCTAGGAAGTGTGAAACTTCCTTAGAGATGACAGTCCACTTTTGAGATACAAAAGAATAATAAATAACTAAAAGAGAGGTAGAGAGTGAAAGAGATGTAAGTTTACTATTATTAATAACCTGTATGTAGCAGAGAGTGATAGGGTACAGGTGAGGTACTCTATTTATATTTTAGAAGTTGTATGGGTAAGTTTTGAAGAAGCTAAGGAATCCATAGTCACTGAAGTCAATAGGGGAGTGACCGATATTAGTTATACTATCGAGGTCAGTAGTGAGGTGACCGATGTTAGTTAGGCTACCGAGGTTGGTAGGGGCAATAATTTTTTGGGAGCTTACATAAGGTTTTTTCAATTCTAGGAAATGGTTTGGATCAGTTCAGGGAGGTTGGGAGGGTTATGAGAGGGATTATGGCTTGGGTAGGTTTGGTCAGAGGTTTGGTATTGTCAAGTTAAGGGGAAATAAGTGAGGAAGCTTTGTAACTCCCCCATG
The DNA here is from genome assembly GCA_037957365.1 of Torreya grandis. Lineage (NCBI taxonomy): Eukaryota > Viridiplantae > Streptophyta > Pinopsida > Cupressales > Taxaceae > Torreya > Torreya grandis. The sequence continues at coordinate 894,905 of JARHVA010004652.1, forward strand.
GGGCATGGCCAAAAGTGTGTAAAGGAATGCATAGTAGATATAAAGAAATAACAGAATAAATGTTCAAAATACCTACAAAATAAGTGATGTACTTAGCTATAGTGGTTATTTAATGATAAGGGCCAGGTTGATGGTCCCTATCAGGGATTTTGAACCTAAATCCCTAAATAGAGAGAACAAGTGGGTGTTGTTGGTCCTCAACAGCTCAGTTGATGATTGTGATTAACTTATGCAAGATGATTGTAAGCCAATATGTTGAAAATAGAATGTTGAGAGCCGGAATGAGAGTAAGAATCAATTTTATTAATTTATTCAAACTTGAAATTCATATTGGAGCTTGGATTATATTACTGACATCAGTGATCCCGCTAACATCGGTCATGGGTTTATCGACGTCAGTGGCCCTAGAATAGGTAAACCTTACTATTTTTGGCCTATTTTTTGTTGTTTGTTCATGCCAAGTGTGACACCCATTATAAAATGGTAAAAATAAGAGGTTAGAAAGGAGGTAGTTGATTAGAAATTTAGTTTGGAAGTGGGAATAAGTATTGGGTAGTTAGGATGAGGGGACTAGGTCTTGAGGTGAGTCATCAGGTGAGAATTAATCATAAGACAAGATGGCCAGGTAAGGTGGCAATAGGGGTTTTTAATTAACTTAATTAAGTATTTTAAATTAATTAAATATGTGAGGGGTAAAAGTATGGGCTAGGGAGATTAATTATTATTATTAAAATAGGTTAAAGGGGGGTTTCGACATAGGGAGTTATGCATATGTGTGTGACATAATTTTAGTGTCTACAAATATAAATGTGGGCTATATAAAATCTTAGTGAACATATTGTAATTAATTGATGTGCCAAAATGAGCAATGGCTATCAAGTCATTATCTAGAAAATATTTTATTTCAAAGTATAAATTTGTTTATAAGTGTAGATATTAAAGTATAATATTTGATACTTGACAATGACAAGCTTGACACATAGTTACCATGTTTGACACACATAGTTACCATGTTTTACTTGAGTGTATAGATAAAGTCTTAATATGACATTATTTCACACTTAATAAAGTTTTCCTTAAGGTGTTGAAGTTTTTAGTCCCAACAAGCTCACATGTTAGCTTTTCATGCTAGACTAAGCTCTTGCATGCTCACCCGAAGCATGTAATAAGAAACCAGTTCTTGTGGGTTATGTTGCACATTAACACACTTGTCATATACTTGAGTTTGTTCATATATCTAATTAGTGATTACATAGAAATGAAAATACATGATTGTGGACCTAGTTTCATATATGCAAATAAACAAGAACATGAAGATAACTACCACGAGGTTCAAAGTGTTGATTAAGCAAGCTCATATAATGCATATTCTATATATCATAGTTGATCATAAGCCACCTATTACTCAATACAAACCCTTGTTACTCAATGTTTTAACTATCAATCAACTGAATCATAACACCAAAATTGATAGTAACTTTTGTAATTCTTTTATTACCATAAGGTTTTGTTACATAATACCAATGTTTAGCCACACTTACACATCTCCACATAGGGTTATTTATATTTTTTTTATCTGACCAAGTAATTATATTATTAATGATAATTAGGTGACTATCTAATAGTCTCCAATAGACTAAGAGTCATGGTAGTCATTTACTTTTTTTCTCCTAAGGACCCGAGACTTTATACCCCCTATATTTTTATTCTATGCTAGATCGTTATTGCCAAATGTCTTCTTTTATGTAGGATGGTTTCAAACTTGTGTGATGATTAAAGTCTATCTTGTCCTTGAGAATCATTCCTTACCCATTTCCTACTTCCCTTAGGCTCCCTAAGTATTTTATTGTTATACCGAGTCCTATGCTCTCGAGTTCTTTATTAGTTATGTTTCATATTTGATTGCATCTTCTCAAATTATTATCTTTTGTGTCATTATCCTCTTGTGTCATGCTAGTTTCATGTCATGGTATTCCTATTCCATGCTCTTCTTGCATTGTGTTGGTTTTTCAACAAAAATATAAAATACTTAGTCAAAATTTGGGGTCTAACATCACCCCACACTACGCTCTTAGTCATTCCCCCCCTATATTCTTATTCTATGCTAGATCATTATTGCCAAATGTCTTCCTTTATGTAGGATGGTTTGAAACTTGTGTGATGATTAAAGTCTATCTTGTCCTTGAGAATCATTCCTTACCCATTTCTTGCTTCCCTTAGGCTCCCCAAGTATTTTATTGTTATACCGAGTCCTATGCTCTCGAGTTCTTTATTAGTTATGTTTCATATTTGATTGCATCTTCTCGAATTATTATCTTTTGTGTCATTATCCTCTTGTGTCATGCTAGTTTCATGTCATGGTATTCTTATGCCATTCTCTTCTTGCATTGTGTTGGTTTTTCAACAAAAATATAAAATACTTAGTCAAAATTTGGGGTCTAACATCACCCCACACTATGCTCTTAGTCAGTCCCAGACTAAGTACCGATCTTGGCCTCAGCTAAAAATTTAGGCCCAACTTGTTCAATATACTTTATGATGTCATCCCAATGTGATAAGGTGTCAAGCAGCTTGGATGATATTTCTTTGATCTTCACCTTAAACTTTTTCATCTCATTGGGTTGATTAGGACACTCGCTTACCTTATTAACCAATTGGTTTAGGGATGTGGAAGTATCCTTTTGGACCTCTTCAAGCATATTGACTTCAATTACAACCTATTCTTACAGAGATGCAAAGTTGTAATTTATTTTCTACCAATGCCCATTTATTATTTCTTCCATAATCTCAACATCCTTAAATGTGTTAGTGTTCACAGTGTGGTCTTTTATTAAAAGGGTGGCAGCTGCGAATTACTGTTGTTGAGACTCATCTGCCTTGAGTCAAGCCTCCAAAATTTTATTAGGTTGCACCAATTTCTCAAAAATCCCATCCAAGATGGAGATCACTTCCCCAACCATTTTGAGGGCACATCTGTAGACTTCCGCTACTTTTGTAAATTGCTCAACCACCCATAATGCTTCATTTCTAGGCATGGGTTATTCCTTGCACTACTTTCATAGGATATTTATAAGGGTCTCCAACTTATCAACAAATTCTCCCTCCAAAGTTACCCCATCTACCAATGTCAGTTCTTGGTCCAAAATAGTTTTACATAAATTTAAAGTTTTTACTTTAGTGGATATGGCTTCTTCTATTTTTTTATTTTAGCATGGCCACTTCCTCTTCAAGTTACTTCTGAGTAGAAACTTCTTTATCATATATTTCCACCACCTGGCCATGTTTATACTCCACATTGTACACATCAAAACATGAGAGTATATTTTGTTGCATGAATTTAAAGGCCATTTTCATAAACATGGTGCTAGTTTGTAGAGGAAAGAGCTACTGGGGATCAATCTAAATTAGAGTGGGTAACATTGTTGCTTGAAAATATAAAATGAGACTATCTAGAGGTATTTCAAAATGACATTCTTCATTGTACATGTCCAATAAAAAGTACATCTAACATTTGGTATCAATATTTGCATCTTGCAGATGAAAATGGGAATATAAATATAGCATCCTATATGGAATGCCTATTTGGTATTGTGCACAAAAGTTGGTAACTTTGGAGTCAATTGGTTGCTTCCCTTTGAGGAGATCCCACTCAAGGATCTCAGCATCTATATCTAAGGCTAATTAAGTGTTGTCGATGTCTATGATACTTATTTATTTTATGTCAAAACCATCCCTCTCTTTACCAAGTGGATATTTTATGTTCAATTCTGCCTCATCAATGGTGGTCTTCTCCTCTTACATCAGGGAGGGTGTATTTTTTGAGTCAAACTCCTCCATTTATTCCCTTTGACTTGCAAGCTCTTTCCATTCTAATGGATTAGTTGGGGGTGATGGTGTTGAACCCTTTGGTTTTTTTTCTAGTGTATCCTATTTAGGTGAAGTCTGTTGTGGTCATGCGCTTAGTAGGGAGGCCCTTGATGGTGAAACTCTTGGTGGTGGTACCTAGGTAGTCCTTTCCCTTTTTTGGTTCCAACCATAAACTTGTGTTGGCATCATGCCTAATTCACTTCTTCTAATCAAGTGGTGGTACAAGAGGAAACTTATCTATTGCATTCTCTATTCCTCCTGAAGCTTTCTTCTTGGGTTGTAGCATATAGAATAAATTATGAATAATTTATCTGACCATGGTCTACTTAACCTGGATGTCAATTTTCTTAGTCTCGTGCTTTTCCCTTTATGGATTCTTGTCATGATAACCATACATCTTTCAAAGAGTGTGAATCTCCTAGTCAATTTAGTCTTCTAGGGTGAGGATCTGTATGTCATATATGTGGTTCACTAAGCTGATGAATTACTACACTATGAAGGCATAGGGCAGCTTCAACCAAGATGAAAGCTATTTAGAAGGGTCCATCTTGATACAGACTAGAGAAAAATGTTTTTTAATGGTGAATTGGGTTTGATCACCAACTTAGATGGGTAATTCCTTAGGAATGTGCTATTCATTTCCAAAGGCTTCCTTCGTGTCATCATATCATGACTTCATCTTGATTTTAAACATTGAAGTGATATAACTGGGGCATGTGAATGCCTTACGGCACTCTATTAAGGACTTGTGCTCTAGTGGGTACAACCATTTTAGCTCCCTAGGGGTGTAATTAGGAACACCAATTTCATCGAACACCATCAATAAAAGAAATACCCCCCCATGAGAACATATGGCCAGGTATCTAATGGGTCCTCTTCATATCCAATATAATTTTTTTGGAAAAATACATTGCACAATTATACTTTATTCCCTTATTTACCTATTGGGTGATAAATAAGTGAGTCATGTCAACCTCTTTCCATCAATCAGTGTCTTTAATCTTGGTCATAATGATGTGCACTACTACTTATAGGGTAGGGTATTGCAAGTTCTTAATGTGCATGATATGGCTCTGCTTCTAGTATACCAGCATTGTGGTGGTCTTCTCTATCTCCTCCAAGTCCTCTAAGTCAAATTCAATGTCTATGTTGGAGAATTGCAACCCTGACACCTTGCTTATTATTTTAGGTGTAATATTCATGCAATGCCCAACAAATTAGATTAGTCCACATGGATGTATTAAAGCAAAAAAAATATTGCTTCCACTAGCTTTCCAAAATATGGAAGGTTAAATAACTAAAAAATCCATGTAGAGTCCAAGGCATTGAATATTTCTAATTCATAAACCAATTCACTCCTGGTGTTTTGTCACTCATCCTGGTATTCATTTTATATCTCAACCTCATTTCCTGGTTGGTGGTGCTTATAGTCAAAAATGATACAGGTGGCCACTTTTGATACCTAATTTTTTGTGTGCAAAACTATTTTTGGGTATTACATCTCTTTTATCATCAAAGGTAGAGGTGGAGGTATTTGTGACTTATTCTTTATCTATCTTTCCATTTTAGATCCTTCACATTTTATGCACTCCCTCTATTCCTTAGGTGTTTCCTCTCTGATTAATACCACTTCTCCCCCCAAAACATAGTTTTTTCTCCTCTAGAATGGTTGGTAGTGGATCACTTCTTTGGGCCTCATTTTTAGGCTACGTCACCCTCCATAGAGCTTGAAGGTTGAGGTATGACCATCCAACATTACTAAAAGAATATGTGTTTGTTGTGGAAGTGACTCATTCTCCTACTTTGATGCCTGTTAATGGTGAATGCTAACCTCTACAACTTGTAACTACCAATTTTCCTCTGCATGCTTCAAGGTTAGCTAATTTTTGCTTAATTACTTAGACAAGATCCTTCTTAATAGATTATAAATACTAATTTTATGCTCTGCACTTGTCCTAGAATTTTTTAAACTTAGTTTGATCTTTAGCTCTACAAAATCTCAATGAAATCAAAGATAAAGTTTACAATGAGCCCTTAAATATTTTTTATAAACTTGAGGGGGTAACTTTCATTTACTAACCCCCCTCTCTTAAACCATCACTTCTCACAATTAATGTGTTTTAATGGTCTCCCTTTCAACTATCACTTCTCATCATAAATGCATTTAACGGTATTGTTATGACATGATGTTAACATGTTTATCACAACCAATCTCTTTATATTAATGTCATGTCTTATCCTACACTTTTTTATAGTGCATGAAAATTGTAAAAAGCCTTTTGAATATTCATACCATTGGCAGGAACCTCTATCTTTAGACCTCTTTTATTTTTTGCACATCCCAATGGACCATTTCCCAATACATTTAACACCCCTTACCCCACACTATATGTGCATCATGGTTCTCCACAAAATCCTAAGTTTTAAGCTACAAAAATAATGTTAAATAAAATAAAAGGGTGTAAAACTAAGTCAATGATTTATTGAAAATAATAAATCCTAAACTAATGGCATACTCCTTATTGAAACAAAAGAAACTAAACTTTAAATAGAGAAATATGGCCTTAGCCGACTACCATTGTAGTTCCTAGGAATAAATTGGCCATACAATATTTGTAAATGATGAGCACCGATAGGTTGAATGCTATGAATAACAAAAGGACCATCCCAGTGAACATGGATATTCCCAAAGTGGCATGAAAACTTGGAATCATAGAGCAAAACTTTCATTCTAGAGGTAAATGTCTTGTGTTTAAGGTGGCAATCATGCCATGCCTTTTGTCTATGTTTCTCCACATCTTGACTCCAATGATCAAAGAAATGGGATTCATCTAAATAAAAAAAAGCACACAAATGTGATTTCAATGATGACTCATCATGTAATTATCCAACATGCATAATGCGAAGAGTTGTTACCAATAATTCAATCAAAATAACTACTTTTGCTTTGAACACCAGATTAAAGGGTTTACTCTTATTATGGTGCTTATAAGTTTTTTGGTAAGTCAAAAGTACTACATACACCCAATCCTCCTAGTTAGTGTAGCTAATATTACAAATATTTGTAAGTGTTGTTCCTAGTATTTTGTTGAATACCTCAATAGTATCATTGGCCTAGGGATGATATGGTGTTATCTTGTGATAGGCAATCATGAACTCAGTGATTAATACGTGAATAATCTCATTGATGAAATGTGTACCATGATCACTAGTAAGACTTAATGGATATCCAAAATGGGTTATGATATGTTCTCGTATAAAGCAATAGTTATTGTAGTATAATCCCTTATCAATGTATCCTCAGCCCAGTACATGAGATAATCGTTTATTGTTATGATATATCAAGAACCTGTATGTCATATAGCTAGGTTGATGAGGTTGATAAAATCAATGGCCCATTTCTCAATTGGTTATTGAGACAAAATAGGGCATAATGGCATGGCATCTCATTGATTTGGTTTTCCCATGTGCTAGTAAATATCACACTATTTAACATACATCTTGGCATCATGAAAAAGGTTAGTCCATCATAGTTTAGCTAGAATTACTATGCACATAGTAGCCTCACTAGCATATGTCTACCAATAATTGCTTTTTGAAGCTCATGAATTACTTTAAGGCACTCATGTTTTATGACACACCATCAAATAATTACATCTCATCCAAGCTTGTAGAGGTGTCCTCCAATGAGATGGAATGGAATGGTTGTTCAAGGTGACCTTCACCAGGCTATGCAAAGATCCTACCAATTTCCATTTTATAAGAATCAACATGGACATGGAATGATTTTGTCCAATCAAGGAATTATAGAATCAGTGCAGTGACGAGTTTGTCTTTTAAGGCCTCAAAGGCTTCTTCACAAGAACGGATCCAAATAAAGTGTTTGTTGTGTTTCAAAAGTTCCCATAAAGGTATGGAAATCCTTGCATAACCTTTAATGAATTTATGATAGTACCCTATATGTCCTAAAAAGGTGCAAACCATGCACTAGGATGTGAGCACTAGTAGATGGAGAATGATATCTACCTTAGTGGGGTCTTGCAGATAATATGACCTAAAAGAATACTGAATGGTGTAGCAAAAAGACATTTTTTTAGGTTAAGTTAAATTTGAAGTAATTGGCAACACTCAACATAATATTTGGACTAGAATAATGGTCCTTCATTAGGACATAGACTATCCAATCATCTAAATAAACCTGAAGGAATTTATGGATGAAGTCTTTAAAGGCCTCAATCGCTATACAGGAGAATATAGTAGGTGCATTTTTCAACCTAAATGACGTGATTGTATATGCAAAATATCCCCATTTAGTATCAAATTTAGTCTTAGGTAGATCTTCCTCAATGATATGGACTTGATGGTACCTAGAGAATCCATCTATGAAAGTGTAAAGTTCACGCATAGTGACACATTCAAGGATTTCTTCTATGAATGGCATTGGAAAAGGATTAGTAATACAAGATGTGTTAAGTATTATGTTATCAACACAAATTCTAATGCACCCATATTTATTTATACTTATGACCATGGGGCTGACCCATTCAGACTCATTAATTGGGGTTATCACTCCAATGCACAACATACTTTGAATTTAATATTTCACCCATGCATGTAAATTTAGATTCATCTTATATGGCCATTTCCTAACTGGTCAAGCACTTTCAACTAGTTTGATATGTATTTTTCCTAAGGATGAATGAACACATTTCATTTCACTATAACTCCTTGGAAAAACATCGTGATATTCTTTTAAAAACTCAAATATTTTTGAAATCTATGTATCAAACTAGTAGTTACCCACAGTAGTTATCTTTGGTTCTTACTCTATGTTGATATTATGTTTGATAGTTTGAAGAGGTTTTAAGTATAGGTGGTTTGCATCAAGACTAGTATCATGAATAGTTTGAGTGCCATAGTCTATAAGTACATCCAAATGATTTTTCAATGGGTTAGATGGGTTAGAACCTTCACTTTGATCAACATGAAACACTAGTTTTTTATTCCCTTTGAGAATCTCTTCATGGTGTGCCTGATTAAGGATAGATACTTGGTGTGGTGACAAACTGGTCAAATGGATCATTAAATATAATCAAGCCTTATTGTAGTACACCATGTATCTTTCATAGCTGATATTCTACAAAACTAGGGTCACAAAAATTACTTCATGTATGGCTTGGAGAGTGAGGCATAAATCTATCCTTAGATATGAGTAAAACAACACTAAGATCATGTTATTTTTTAATAGATACCATAAATAGGTACCTAAATGTCATTCTTCATGAACATACCATGATCTGGCCCAAGTGCATAAGTTGTCATAAAAATCATGTACCAATAGGTATTCTTAGAAGAAGGATTCTTCAACCCTCCACATGGTTTCATAGACTTTTATTTGTGGTTTTGGTGCTTGAACTTTGCTATATTGAGTGTACCCTAGATGTGGTTATCATGATGAAATCAGTGATGTAAATCAGAACATACTTGATCCCAATAAAGAAGTCACTCATTATGGGTTCATGACCACCTTGAATTCATGCCATCAAAAAGATGAACCAATTAATGTATATGATTAGAATCAAATTCATATAGGTCTTTAAGTTACTGGATAAAGTCATGGACTTATAATTGCCCATGAAACTAAGGAGCTTCATCAAGCCTTTATAGTGGTGTAACCGTAGCTGGTCCTTACATGACTTGTCTAATAATAAAATTTACAAATCTATGGCATTTTTAGTAATAGCATGGAATGCTCTCACAACTACCAATGGCACCACACAGTCTTCTAGTTAAGTCATAGTCACCATGGGCCCAATAATTACAAGTATTAATTATAGTATCAAAAAGGAATTGTGTGTCTGTACATCAGAGGATTCAATTAGGAGTAGGATCATGATGCTCACCATCTCTAGCTATGACATTATAGATGTGGCTAATATCTTCATCCATGCTAACAGGTTCTATGTATGGGGGTCCATGTGCTTGATTCAATGGGATGATGACTCATTGATTAGCATTTTCAAAATTGATATAGAAATTTTTGAAACTTAAGACTATATTTTTTGCATAGCACCAAGGTTGACCCAATAGAGCTAGGAAATCATCAGTTTCAACCAACTTACAAACTTCAAAATTAGCTTTGAAAGGTACCCCAAGGATATCTATAGTTACATTCTTAAGAATGATAATTGGTAGAGCACGAGTTTTATTATCCATAAACAATACATGAGGTGATGGTTTTAATGTCAGGCTATCCATTTTTCACCATGCATCCTTTGTGAGGACATTGACCTCCATGTCAGTGTTGACGAAAATATCTCAAATCACCCAACCGTCAATGGTAGCATTCACCAGTATTTTCTTCTCTTTTTGAGGGCTAAGAGGAACATGAGTATCTTGTCTCCAAGCATGATTCAATCAATGATCTTCAATAAGCCTAGTAAAATGAGTTCGATCATCAATTAGCCTTGGTACCTAATTTTTAATCCAATTAATCAATTATGGGATAAGTCTTCATCTAATAGACATGTGTAAAGTTCTTAAAAATTATCTCATGCCACATTTTGAGGTTCTATGGCCTTTTGCAGATCAGTATATTGGGTGGCTTATCAGTCCTTAAGAAATTGAATTTCCCCCTATAGTTATCATACCAAGGTCATAGGGGCATCAGGATACTTCATTACATGAGGCTCTTCATACTATATCTTCTCATTAGGTGGAATAGATGTAGACTGAGACTATCCTCCACTACGTGTGGTGATATTAACATATTAGGTTGTTAGAGTGATAGAGTATGGTTTCCAGTAAGGTTTCTCAATGTGAATCATACTAGCACATTTTTCATTTATTTCTTTAGTAATGGTTATATATAAATTAGGACATTCCTCCAACCAATTATCCTTATTACAAAAGCACATGTGGGATAGACTAGATAATCTCATTGATAGTGATATGGAGATACACACTTATAACATGTTTGTGGTGGAAAACAACCACCTCCTCATCCCTATCCTTGGATTCATCCATTATATCCACCATTATCTTGATTGTTTGAGATACAGGTTTGATGTGTACCACATGCATGTGCCTCATGTATATCATTGATCAATTGGTAGTCATTTGTGTCATTGGTATAAGCATCACATATCTTGCATTATTCAAACACTGTAGAATGTGTATCCTATTGTAAGAGAAGACAAGAGCATACATCATTCTCTTTGTGTAAAATTTTACAAGATTGATTTAGTACAACATAGATGTTCTTACGAGGGTAGTTGTTTCTATTATGACCTCCAAACTCACAATCAGTACACCATAGATCATTATGAGTGTTATATGCATTTTTTGTAATCAAATTCTCTAATTATAATGCCATGGAAGTTATTTGAGCTTCTCTAAAATTATTGATCTCAATGTCAATGCTACCAATAGCTTCAGTGTTGAGGGCAGCTTGTAGGGCCTCATGTAGTTTGGTAAAGGTCCTTTGAGATAGTGTTCATCTAAAGAGAAGCATCAAGCCTCCCAAAAACCATTGGGCATGTTAAGTAGCATTAATCTTGAATGAGATCTTAGATAAGAGTGTTTTGAATCATGCATCATACTCAAGTACACTTTCACTGAGCTCTTATTTTATATCCTTTAATGTAATAATACTTTGTTACTCAAATTCAAGAATATCAAATTCCTGAAGAAATGTTATCTTGTGTTGATCATAGTCAATTACCATATATTGAGGGTCAAACTTCCTATACCACTTGTGTGCTCTTTCCAAAAGGTGGTTGAAAATTATGTGGCCTTTCACTCAAAATAAGTTATACCACATGCCCTTCAAATGAGTTCACACTTATGAACATGCTCTATAGCATTCTCCATGCCCTAATATTTATGTAAATGAAGTGTCATTTCATAATACACCATCAAAATTTGAGGTACGTGTGATGGTGGTTGTTGAGAAACCCCATCTCATATTCTTGGAGGTGGAAATCCACAAATTCCTCCTATTCCTCCTCCTAGACCTCCTCTTGTGCCTCCAACAGTAGCACCTGAGACATTGGGCACAATAGCAGGTTGATTTATAATACTTAGACCAATACTCTACCCACTATTAATGGTAGGTCTGCCAGGCATACCATGTTGGAACATGAAATTTCCTTGAAAAGGAAGAGAAAGTGTCAATTCACTATGAGTTAAAATTAGCTCAGCTACAATTTATATTATAGGATCAATTTCTAACTCTACACTATCTATATCCCAATTATGTATGATTAAATCATTTGTCTCAAAATCATGATCGCACACTATGGTTTGGGAATGGGTTGGTTCAAATGTAGTTCTTTAGTATCTTTTATCCAACTAGTTTCACCCTCATATGAGAAAACTGGCATTGGTCATGGTTCAAAATTTGGGGAATCCTTCTTGTACTCTTATACTTTCCTATGGATCTTAACAACACTTCTTGATTCCTCTCGTCCCCTTCCTACTCTGCCTCTACCTATAATCCTCTACTGAGCTTCATCATAATTACACTTTCACAATGCCCACTAATTGGCTACCATTCTATACCAAAAATCCTTTACCAACACCTATGCATTCCCCTCCTAATTGTGTAGATCATGCAAGGATGGATTTATCCCTCCAAAGGCAAAACTTCAAGTCCCAAATCAATAAACAACTTTTTACTTCTAGTGGGAAGTGTCTAATATGTCAACCACATGCCTCTCAGAGAAACTAGAACTTGTCTTCTTCAAGACAAGAGTAAGTGGTTATAGCATTTTCCAAGATGTAGTTATTCAACACCCCTCACCACCAGATATTAACAGCCTGTGTCCATAGTGTTCCCAAATGTGCCAAAACCCTTTGACATTTTATCATCCAAGCTTGCCTTCTAAAATTTTTTGATAGGTCTTGAGCATTGATGGAGAGCCAAACATGCAAATGAATAGGGACTTCGATAAATAAGGTTTCATATAATGGGTTGTAGAGATGTTTTCCAACCCATGCATGCGCAAAAATTCCTAGTTTAAGATAATAAGTCATAAAATAATCCTCAACCTTGGTAATCCATTGTTCAATACTTTCAAAGGATAAATATTTGAGAATTTTCCAATATTGTACAGCAAGTGCTATGAGTCCCGATAATGGAACTAAAATGTTGGGTACTTTTATAACATTTTCCTTAATAAATTGAAGTGTCTATTTCCAATAAGCTTATGCATTGGATTTTCACTCAATACTAAGCTCTTGCATGCTCACCCAAACCATGCATCAATAAATCAGTTCTTGTGGGTTATGTTGTGAAGAAACACACTTATCATATAATTGAGTTTGTTCATATATCTAATTAGTGATTACACAAAAAATAAAATATACGACTATGGACCTTGTTTCATATATGCAAAAAAACAAGAACATGAAGTTAAACTACCATCAGGTTCAAAGAGTTGATTATGCAAGATCATTTAATGCATATTTTATATATCATAGTCAATTATAAGCCACATATTACTAAATCCAAACCCATTATTACTCAATGTTTTAAATATCAATCAATTGAAGCATAACACTAGAATTGATAGTAAGTTTTGTAATTCTTCTATTACCATAAGGATTCATTACATAATACCAATTTTTAGCCACACTTGCACATCTCTACATAGGGGTATTTATACTTGTTTTCCCCTGACTAAGTAGTTACATTATTAATGACAATTAGGTGACTAGCCAATGGTATCTAATAGACTAAGAGTCATGGCAGTTGTTTACTTATTTTCTCCTAAGGACCTAGGATTTTTCACCCCCTATATTATTTTTTGGTGTTAGATCTTTATTTTTATATGTCTTCCTTTGTGTGGGCTAGTGTGAAACTCATGTAATGATTAAAGTCTAGTTTGTCCTTAGGAATCGCTCTTCAACTTTTCCCACTTCTCTCATGCTCCCCAATTCTTTTATTGTTATATTGAGTCATATGCTCTTGGGTTCTCTATTAGTTATGTTTTGTCTTTGACTAGGTCTTATTTCACTATTATCTTCTATGTCATTATCCTCTCACATCATGTTAGTTCTACGTCATGGTCTTCCTATGCCATGTTCCTATCATGTTTTATTGGTTCCCCACCAAAAGGCCAAATTACTTAGTCAAAATATGGGGTCTAACAACATGTTATTTTATGATTCAAACCTTTCATTTTGTTGTTATATGCCTACATGAAACTCATTATTTGTTTTAAACCTACTAAATACCCTATACAAACATTTATAGACTTTCAGTTTAGTCTGCTTGTACATAGGTTGGTTCCACCAATTTTAGTTGTAATTTCTAGTCGATAGGGACCTATGCTGGTTAGAGCCAGCCCTTTCCCAACAATAAATACTTTTTAAAATCACACCTCTAATTAGGATCGACCTAGTTTCCTAACATGTCAATGGTACAAAAAATTACCCAATTGAACTCATATATAAATAAATTAAGGCCTCATTTGAAGAGGACGAAGCACTTATCATGCATACATCTATACACTAATGCACATTGAGATATCTACCTTATTATTCCCAAATTATAAATCCCTCATTAGGAGCAATCACAATCCAAGTCTAAAACACTATAAATCTAAGTCAAATAAAACATTATGAAGGATCAAATCCAAATCATTAGCTACATACATATAGTGAATGAGAAAAATTGCATAATCACACTAGGTGGGAAACTACATGTGGCTTGATTTCCCTCCCTAGAGTAATGGATATGTAGGTATAAAACAATCATCAAATGGGGCTGATTAGGGTTAGCTCAGCCCATTACACTTTCTCAATTTTCGTAGGTTTCTATCCCTCACAAGTATACATATGGTTTCAAGGCAGAGGAGACTAATTTTTGGAGTTGTGTGTATCATCAAGTTTCATGATTAAAAATAAAGAGTAAGCATATACATGCATGGGTCACTATATTAACATTATTGATAAGTTATCACAAACTAGTGTAGGTTAGTATCAACTAACAATACTGACATAGATCATTTGGAACTGACCCTACATAAATAGAGAATCAATTACATAATTGAATGGATTTCATTTATGATTGATCCTTATTTTCACTTACAGAATATGATCATAGTCAAAAAAATTCCCAAAAAAATCTAAGTACTCATCCCTTTTTTTAGTTATTATATTTACCATATGCCACTTATCAAATCAGTATTAATTAATTCCAAGCTTTTACAATCAGATGATGATTCAATTCCATATCTTAATATTTGAATTATTCTATCTTTTTATCATATTAGTGTCAGTCTTAATTGAATTAATAAAAATTAGGGTAAAACATATTGGTGAACTGATACACATAGAATAATATGAAACCATAAGTTTTAGGTTTTAATCCTTCCAAGGTTTCAATTTGTTTTCTTGGCTTTCAAATTTCATTACTAATCTCTTCACACAAAAATTTGTTTCATATTTTTTATCCCAAATTTTCATTGATCTAATTTTTCATTTCCATACACAAATAATTTTTTCAGATTTGGCCTTGGGTTTTCATCCTTCTAAGGTTTCATATTTCAACCTTCAAGTTTTATTTTCAAACTTAATTTTTTATTATTCCATAATAATACATATTCATCATGACCATGTTAAATGAACACCATTGGTTAATGGATGTAAAGAATTTTATATTTTTGTATTGTTCTACATGGATAGTTGATGCAAGAGCATCTTCACTTATCCTCATGGAAGACATGGACAAGTTGAGATCATCAAGCATGTAAACCTAAAATCATGTTTGGATTTGAATTTGAATTCAAATTATTGTTTTTCCCTCCAAAATTTTGTTTTAAGAAGGTTCCAAATCTTTACCTTGGAGGAGTAAAAGTAATTGTCAAAAGTGAAAGGGTGAAAGTAGGTAAAAAGAATCTCCCACATTGGAAGCCAATCTTGTCATACAAAGAAAATAAGGAGGATGGTTGAAATATTTCAACCATAGAATGTTTTTTATACAATCTTCTCTATTTAGTAGGTTATTTAGATTGAAAATCTTCTTTGTTGATTTTAGAACCCAAGATGGGCATAGGAGAGAAAAAGAGGAGTCTATTTCAAAAGAGTATTATGTAATAAGTGATAGGATCTCATTCAAGGAGAGAGAGGGGAGAATAACTAAGAGAGGAGGAGAGATAGGATAACCAAGAGATCAAATAATGGAAGAGTGCAAGAATGTAAGAGAAAGAGTGAATATTGGATGTGAGGATAAAAAGAGGTATGAATGTGTCGATAAGGCTTTAGAAGCCATTGATCATGAATCATGCAACATTGAGACATTTAATTGTAATTAAACTTGTTTGATTAATAAATAATGATGTTTTATTCTCATATTTATACCATGAAAATAGTGATTTCATGTGTAAAGATCTGGCTTGAACAGTGATAAGAATATGCAGGTCTGTGTGTGTCTTCTTTAGAGCTTAAGGAAGCAATGGACATCTTATGACACAATAATAACATGTAAAAACCTTTGAAAATTCTTTTGAGATCAATTTAGAACTTTTGAAATTGTGATAAGGAAGTTGAGAATGTGTTAAATGTTGTGAGAGTCATGAATAGGGTGTTGACAGGGTATTCAATACAAACACATAGTCCACTATTTCAAAGATAGAAGCACGTGAAAATGATTGAATGGGACTTGTAAAATCATGGGAATAATATTTTAGGATGAGTAAGAGTCTAGGTGAAAATAAAGTGGACTTTAGAAACCCTTAGATTCTTTAAGATCACAATAGTTTGTTCTCGGGCCTATAGGTGACAGGATACAGGTAGGAAACAAGGAATTTTGGGTGTTTTATGAAACTATTAGATTGATAGACTATTTTAGCATGATTATATGGATAAATTAAGGTATTAAGATCATTTACATGATTAAACACCACTTTTAAGTTCTGTTGGTCAAATAAAATCAAGAAGAAACCCTTGTGCACTGTCAAAACACAGTGAAAGCAAACTAAATCTTCTTGTTTGGAATGGGCAACAAGGTAGTATGGCATGGTTAATGAATGATAAATTTTAAGGAAAAATAGATAGACCTCAAAAACCTAAATATATTCCTTTAAATATCCTATAACACTCATAGTTGAATTAAGTATGCTCTCGACCCTGTACAGGTCTAGAAAACCTTAGAACTAGGGTTTTGTTGATAAAATGAGATTCCACTAGTGAAATTGCGTGAAAATTTGTAATATTTCCCTTATAGATATTTTAAAACTAATGGAGGTGGTTTCAGGTTGGTATTTCATGGGAAAGTATGTAAAAATTTATGTGTAATCAAGTTCTAAGTGCAAAGCATGAAAAAGAGAGTAGGGTGACCTAAGAAAAGTAGATTTATCCAAAAGAGAGGGTATAAAAATGATTTATTCACCTAGAGGATATTAATGGGTATCTAAAATTGTGATTAATTTTATGATAAATTTCATACATTGATCAAGACAAGGAGGTTTGTACAAATAGAGGGCTAATTGGAGTAGGGTTTGAAAAAGGAAGTACAAATCTGTACAAAGAGAACTGCATCTAAGTTTTAGGTATGTTATTTAAATGTTTAATGGGTATCCAAAAGTATTATTATATTCATGTTTAAGCTGAACAATTGGAAAATATAGATTATAAATAGAGAAAAAGGGCTAAAAGGAAGATACCCCGCCAACAAGGAAACTAAGAGTTTTTTGTTGTTGATAAAGAAGAAAAGATGCATTGGTTAATGCATGAAAAGGGTATTGAGGATATTATATAAGAAAGATAAGAGAAGGAATATGAAGATTAATTTCATGATGTCATGGAATACCGAGAAGAGACAAGAGAACAACCAAACATAAAGGAAGAAAAAGATTAATTCATAGGTCAATCTACCAAAGAGGTAAATGAAGTATTAGGACCTGATTTTGATTATTCTTATGAACATGAAGATGCTTATGTATAGGTTGTAAAAGGTAAGAGGAAGATGGATCCCTCACACAAAGCAATCAATTATGGACACATAGTGCCTAATTGGATGATGAGGCACACACCCAAGCAACAAGTAATCAAGTAGGCAAGTTTACCTATTAAGATTGATTTTCCTCATATTCCTAATATGAATATATGTGTGAAAAAAGATGGAAGGACAAATAAAGTTGATTTTTTGGCACAAGAGAATGGTTATAGGATGCCTAAATGGCTTGAGAAGTTAAAATACAAGAGAAAGGCTCAATTATGGGTACCTAAGAAGACAAAAAGTGAAGAAGATGTGAGTGTTGAGGAGCTTGAACAAAGGATTCCATGGAAGAGGATGGAAGCTAATCCAAGCAATCAAGAGCATGAGAATACAAAAAATACAAAAGGTAAGATAATTATTTTCAATGAATGGGATGATGGTGTTTTTGAATCATTTAATGATCCCTTTATGTAAAAGGAGGAATGTAAGATGTCTATGAGGACTAATATGCAGCAAGGAGAGAGTTCCAAATGGATGGATGATGATAAAGAAAGGGGTGAGTATGCAGCAAAGTAGTGCCTCATTGAAAGCAAAGAAAAAATAAGATGGCTTCAAGAAGAGATTGAAAAGATCAAGGAGGCAAAAGGTAATGGTTATTTAATTGTTTTTTATAAGTATATTGATGAATAATTTAATTTGTATGAATACAAGCCAAGAAAGGGTGAAATGAGGTATAAGACAAGTAAAGGACAAGCAATCCTTAAGGATGATAAGCCCAAGTTTGATGAAGAGAGTGGAGAGATAGATGAGACCTCACTAGAGGAGGAATTGAAATTTTTTGAAGAGATATTTAGTTATTCAAGAGAGCTACATACAAGCACAAACCATGATGAGAATACCATTGGTGAGAATGAAGCAAGAAAAGAGCACACCAAGGTGGTAAGGATAGTTTTAAACAAGAGCAAGAGAGTGGGGGCATCCAAGAGACTACATGGTCTCCAATGTTTAATTATAACATTTCCTTTGATGTTTTAAATGCAGGTGTTGAAGTGGAAGAGATGAATGAAGTCCATAGCTCAATGGACAAACCCTTGAACCAAGAAGATCAAGAAGATTTTGACCCCATGTATGAGAGTGAAGCATGGAGATGGGACATGGTAGATGAAAAGGAGATGAGGAGAAGAACATACCAAAGGAGGAAGAAAATAAGAAAATTAAAGACAAATACTATCAAATAGAAACAAAAAAATTGGGATTGACAACAAGACCTTGGGATCTAGGCATATAGTGAAGACTAATGTATGGAGGAAGCATTTCATTTGAACTAAGGTTTAAATCCTTTCTACAGGGAGAGTATGATGCAGGAGCATCTTTACTTATCCTCATGGAAGACATGGATAAGTTGAGATCATCAAGCATGCAAATCTCAAATCATGTTTGGATTTGAATTTGAATTTAAATTCTTATTTTTCCCTCCAAAATGTTATTTTAAGATGGTTCCAAATCTTTACCTTGGAGGAGTAAAAGTAATTGTCAAAAGTGAAAGGGTGAAAGTAGGTAAAAAAAATCTCCCACGTTGGAATCCAATCTTGACATATAAATAAATTAAGGAGGATGGTTGAGATCTTTCAACCATATAATTTTTGTTAGACAAACTTCTCTATTTAGTATGTTGGTTAGATTGAAAATCTTCTTTGTTGATTTTAGAGCCCAAGATGGGCATAGGAGAGAAAAAGAGGAATCTATTTCAAAAGAGTATTATGTAATAATTGATAGGATCTCATTCAAGGAGAGAGAGGGGAGAATAAATAAGAGAAGAGGAGAGAGAGGATAACCAAGAGATCAAAGAATGTAAGAGTGCACAAATGTAAGAGAAAGAATGAAGATTGGATGTGAGGACAAGAAGAGGTATGAATGTGTCAATAAGGCTTTGGAAGCCAATGATCATGGATCATGAAACATTGATAAATTTAATTGTAAGTAACCTTGTTTTAGTAATAAATAATGATGTTTTATTCTCATGATTATACCATGCAAATAGTGATTTCATGTGTAGATATTTGGCTTGAACAATGATAAGAATATATAGGGTTGTGTTTGTCTTATTTAGAGCTTAAGGAAGCAATGAACATCTTATGGCACAAGAATAACATGTAAAAACCTTTGCACATTATTTTGAGAATAATTTATAACTTGTGAAATTGTGATAAGGAAGTTGAGAATGTGTGAAATGTTGGGAGAGTCATGAACAGGGTGTTGACAGGGTATTCAATACAAATACACATTCCACTATTTCAAAGATAGATCCATGTGAAAATGATTGCATGGGACTTGTAAAATCATGAGAATTAGTATTTAGGATGAGTAAGAGTCTAGGTGAAAATAAATTGGACTTTAGAAACCCTCAAATGCTTTCAGATCACAAAATTTTGTTCTCAGGCCTGTAGGTGACAAGATACAAGCAGGAAACAAGGAATTTTGGGTGTTTTGTGAAAATATTAGATTGATAAACTCTTTTATAATGAGTATATGGATAAATTAAGGTAGTAATATAATTTACATGCTTGAACACCACTTTTAAGGTTTATTGGTCAAATAAAATCAAGAAGAAACCCTTGAAACCCCTGTGCATTGTCAAAACACAGTGAAAGAAAACTAAATCTTCTTGTTTAGAACGGGAAGTAGGGTAGTATGGTGTGGTTAATGAATCATAAAGTTGAATTAAAAATAGACAGACCTCAAACACCTAACTATATTCCTTGAAATATCGTATAACACTCACAATTGAATTAAGTATGCTCTCGGCCCTGTATAAGCCTAGAAAACCCTAGAACTAGGGTTTTGTTGATAAAATGAGATTCCACTAGTGAAATTGCATGAAAATTTTTAATATTTCCCTTAGGGATATTTTCAAACTGATGGAGGTTGTTTCAAGTTGGTATTCCATGGGAAAGTATGGAAAAATTTAGTTGCAATCAAGTTCTAGGTGCAAAGCATGCAAAAGAGAGTAGGGTGACCTAAGAAAAGTGGATTTGTCCAAAAAAGAGGGTATAAAAATGATTGATTCACCTGGAGGAATTTAATGGGTATCTATAATGGTGCTTAATTTGATGATAAATTTTACAAATAGAGGGCTAATTAGAGTAGGGTTTGAAAAATGAAGTACAGATCTGTACAAAGGGAACCACATCTAAGTTTCATGTATGTTATGTAAAGGTTTAATGGGTATCCAAAATTATGATTACATTCATGTTTAAGATAAAAAAATGGGAATATATAACCTATAAATAGATAAAAAGGGCTACAAGGAAGATACCCCAGCCAACAGGAAAACTAAGAGTCCTAGACCTTCTAACAAACGCTGATTGAAATTGGTAGGTGTGTTAAGGTGTATGAAATAACTTAGAGGTGTGTGATCATATAAAGAAGTTATCTTTCATAATCTAAGGCATGAATCAAAGAATCAAGATCTATAGGAGGTGTTTTTAGGATACATCAATTTTGGTATCAGAGCAAGTTGTTTGGGTTAGACAAGGCATCAATAGTGTATCTTATTTTCACCAATTATGTAATAAAATGGGTCAAAATTATCAAATTTAAGAACACTAATAAGGCTAAAATTACCAACAATTAATTCCAAGCCTTCCTCTAATCCTATTTTTGTAATATCCAATCTCATATTCTTGTTGTTACTACTAGACACTAAAGGGCATATGTGACCCCATTATTCCTACTATGGATTGTACAACACACTATCCACCCCATTGATGGTCTTATCATAAACATTTAAACTGATAATATAACTACTAAAGATCAAATAATTTCCATAAATGGTTAGGAATTCACTGATTATCTCAAAATGAGTCAATATCATATTTATGCAATGCTATATATAGCAAGAGATGAGTATAAATTTTTTGACCCAAGCTTCCACATCAAGTGTTTAGACCTATACTACTTATATTATCCCTATGCCTACACCTCTAATAACCTATGTAATATCCACCCAAATTTTGGGGGAAACATAAGGACTCTAATAGATATCCATACATATTTCTACACAGGCAACCTTTACCCCTCCCATGATGATTATGCATGTTCCATCACCAAATTCACCTATTGCACATTCCCTTCAATAGAATATTACAACTTTGCACACTAAGGTGTTGTATTTAGAGCAAGGTGCATCTAGAGCTAATCATTTCATGGATTCACATGCCTTAATACATAATCCATTAGCCCTTAAGGTATCAATCTATCCTTTACCAAAAATCTTTGTAGCTCCCAAGCTTCCATTATTTGAAGGTAAAGGTGATCCCAAGCAACACCTCAGATCATTACAAGCAACATGTTTGGACTATGCATACAATGACAAACTCTTGATGAAATTATGTCCAAGAAATATCAAGGAATATGCTTCATGAATGTTATATGATATCTCCATATAATTATTAATATCATTCAACCCCTTGGAAGACCAATTTCTAGTACATTTTCCCATCAACATTGATGAGATGCTATCTTATGCACAAATTTATAAACTTAAGCAAGGGTCCAATGATTCAATCAGTTATTATGTACTTTAATATAAGACTATGCTAGCCAAAATTACCAATTTCATGGCTGAGAATGAGTTACAAGATATATTCAAGTAAATATTTATATCACTACTCCATTATTCAATTATATTCAAGAGATTCAAATCCTAAGAAGAGTTATGCCATACAGTGAAAGACAAATAAGTTGAGCTCATAGCTTTGAATAAACTCAAATATACATCTACTCTAACAACTAATTCAATAATGAATTATTAGAGTAAACCAAGTTACAAGGTCTGTTATGCCCTTAACCTATAGTGCATCTAGGGATATATGTGGATGACTTGTGGTTTACACATATTCATATTAGCTTATTGTATTTCTCGATGTTCTTAGTATGGTCAGCCTATGTAATAACCATGGCTAAGTACAGTATATATAAGAGGTAGTGGTTATTATTTTATCATCATATTGTGAATTTTGTTCTTATTACATTGTTGTAGAGGTTGCCCCCTCAAAGTGGCTCTGTCATAATATTTAAGTA
This sequence comes from Torreya grandis, assembly GCA_037957365.1. Lineage (NCBI taxonomy): Eukaryota > Viridiplantae > Streptophyta > Pinopsida > Cupressales > Taxaceae > Torreya > Torreya grandis. The sequence continues at coordinate 917,799 of JARHVA010004652.1, forward strand.
TTTTGCTTTCACCAATTATTATTGTGTATCTACTTATTATGTTCTTATTTTTGCATGATATAATTTTCCTATTGTGAACCATTTAAGTAATTTTCTTACAAGTAGTATCAGAGCATCGATTTAGGCAAGTTTTTGTGGTGCATTTTTTTTTAGAACTAGCATCTTGAGCACCAGAAGGTCAAAAAAACATAACTTGTGATCCAAGAGGAATTGATTTTTTTCATCACCACAATTTTCTTCATAAGGTTTTTTATAAAAAAAGAAAAAAGTCTAGAAATTTTTTTTACTTTGTGTAAATTAGCAGTCATTGGATTTATCTCTACGAAATTATCACAAAGATATATTCTATTTGTACACTTTTTCAAGTCAAAATTTTTCACCCTTGTGCACAATAATAGTAATTGGATTTGTCTCGATGAGATGATTACAATGGTGTATTCCATTGATACATTTTTTGGGGGGATAAAACTCTCATAGGGTTTGTGCATGGATGGTCCAAACACTCATAGATGTAAAAAAGGGAAATAAATTCCAAAAACTCCTCATAAAGATGACATAGAATCTGAAATTTTTGATCTGTCTATTTTAGAGGTAGTTCAACAACTCAAGTCAGAGTTGCAGGGCATGGTGAAAAAATATGATTTTGATACGATTCAAGGGGACATTACAAGTTTGAGATGGAACTTGGATAATATGAAGGATAAATTACAACAAATCTCTGGGCAATTATCCAACTTATCAACTCAACCACTACAAAATAATCCTCCACCACTTCAGTTTGGTTTTCCTACTCTAGACAATACCAATACCAATTTTGGCCCTAAACTAATGTTACCAAAAGTAGACATGTGCATGTTTGATGGTAATGATCCACTGACTTGGCTTACTCAAATTGAAAATTTATTTGATCTACGTCAAAATCCATATTCACAAAAAGTGGTTATGGCCTCTATCTATATGGAACATGAGCCACTCATTTGGTATTGTTGGTTGTGTGCTCAAAAGAAAAGGAAGGGCATCCCAGTTTCATGGTCAGTATTTTCTAAGGAGTTGGATCTCTACTATTGCAAAAATGTCTTTGAAAATTACTTTAGTTAGTAAGTCACATTGTTCCAAACTAGGACTATCAAGGACTACATTCATCAATTATATACTCTTTCATTATGTGTGGCAGACATCACTGAAGAAAATCTAATTAACCTATTTTTGGCTAGCCTCAAAGATAGCATCCAATTGGAGGTTTGCATATTTCATCTCAGTACTATATCTGAGGCCATACTAAAGGTATGCATGGTTGATAAAAAATAGTTGATTAGATGAAGACCTTTCACTAATGTTCATGAATACACTTGTCTAGCACCATCATTTCATCAGCTTACCAGATTGACACCTCAACAAGTGGAAGAAAAGAGTACAAAAGGTTTGTGTTTTGGATGTGATATAAAATGGAGCAAAGGGCATCAACGTGATGTAAAGAATTTATTTGGCATTGATAGTGCCAATGATGAGGAAGAAGATGAGGAGGCTTCAAGGGAAGGGTTAGAAGAACTTGAGGATGAATCCAAAGATTCTCAACCTACTATTTTCTATCATGCACTTTTAGGCATTAGTATTACTCAAACTCTTAAAGTGGTAGGGTTCTTGAAGAAATAGAAGGTAACTATGTTAATTGACTTTGGGAGTACATATAAATTCATCAATAGTAAGTTGGTTATTCTTTTGAATTGTTTCAATTGCCTAGCTCCAAAATTTTAGGTCATGATTGCATATGGTGGTATGATCAATTATTCTATAAAATTTCATAGTATTAAGCTTGCTTGGGAGACTATTTTTTATATTCCCCTATGTTTACTATTCCTATGGGAGGCACTGACATTATTTTGGGAGTGTAATGGCTCACGAACTTTGGGCACTATTAAGATTAACTTCTAGGAATTATTCATGAGGTTCCATTAAGAAGGAAGGAATTTTAAAACTACATGGATTATGAGCTAAATCTTCATAATTGGTTGGTTCCCACCAGATGATGAAGATTCTAAGAAAAGGTGTAGAAGGTTTTGCGGCACGCTTATTTTCTATGGAGGTTCAACCAACTTAGGAGTCTATACATCTTGATTTGAAAAAGGTGTTGGATGACCATGCTATTATTTTTGGTGACATGCTAAAATTACTTCCTCCAAGTCATGCACATGATCATGCCATCAAACTCATTCCAAAAAGTACACCACCCAATATCATACCCTATAGGTATCTCTATGCCCAAAAGAGTGAAACTTAAAATATGGTACAAGATATGTTGAAGGTAGGAATCATTCGACATAGTCAAAGTGAATATTCCTCCCCAATAGTCATGGTGTGGAAGAAGGATGATAGTTGGAGGATGTGCCCAGACTACAAAGAACTCAACAAGTACACCATCAAAGATAAGTTTTCTATTCCAATAATTTATGATTTGCTAGATGAATTACATGGTGTTATTTATTTTACCAAGTTATATCTTTGCTCTGGATATCATCAGATTCACATCCGCAATGAGGACATACCTAAAACAGCTTTCAAAGCTCATGAAGGCTATTATAAATTTATGGTCATGCCTTTAGGCCTCACAAATGCACCTTCTACATTTTAGAGTTTGATGAATACTATTTTAAGGCCATTTTTTTAAAAGTTTGTATTAGTGTTTTTTATGATATCCTCATCTATAATAAAAATTGGGAAGACCATTTGAAGCATGTGAAACAAGTGCTTTTAGTTCTAGAACAACATCAGCTCTATGTCAAACCTTCCAAATGTGTTTTTAGTGTCCACAAGGTGGAGTAATTGGGTCATATTATTTCACATGAAGGACTGAAAGTTAATCTTAAGAAAAATTCAAGCAATGATGGAGTGGCAGGTTCCCAAGACCCTCAATAACCTCCATAGATTTTTGGGGATAACTGGTTACTATCATAGGTTTGTCAAAAATTATGGTAGCATTGTAGCCTCACTCACCTCTTTGATGAATAAAAACTCCTTTCAGTGGACTGATTTAGCTACCAAGGCATTTGAACAATTAAAAATGGTTAAATGCACAACTCTAATTTTGGCTACTCCTGATTTTTTGTAAACTTTTATTGTAGAGTGTGACATATCAAGATATGGCATGGGGGTTGTTTTCATGCAGAAGAAGGTAGACCACTAGAATTTGAAAGTTAATAACTTAAGGGGAAAATAAGCTCAAACAAATATATGAGAAAGAGATTATGGCTATTCTACATGCAATGAATTAATGGAGACCGTATCTGATGGGTCGTCACTTTCAGGTAAAGACTGGTCATGATAGGCTCAAATATTTTTTAGAACAACACTTGTCATTTGAAGAACAACAAAAATGGGTGATTAAAATGTTAGGCTATGATTTTAAAATAGTGTATAAGAAAAGAAAAGATAATGTGGTGGCAGATTCCCTCTCTCAATTCGATGAATCAGTTGAGGCATTGTTGTGTGCCATGACCATGTGGCCGGTAGATTGGATAGAGGAAGTAAGATCAGAATGAGAGAATGACAGTGTTACCAAAGATTTGATTCACAATCTTCAATAGGGTTCTAATGAATTTTAAAATTTTACATGGTAGGGGAACACATTATGGTATAAAGATAGATTATACCTTTGTAAACTTTCTCTCCTCAAACATAAAATTCTTTGGGAACTTCATGCTTCTCCACTTGGAGGATACTCAGGATTTTTGAAATATATCATAGAATCAAGTAAAATATATTTTGGGAAGGACTCAAAGGGGATGTTTATAAATATGTCACTGAATACATGGCATGCCGACAAAATAAATGTGAAACCATTAAGATACCAAGTCTTTTGTAGCCTTTATCCATCCCTATACAACGTTAGAAAGAGGTTTCCATGGATTTCATTATGGGGTTACCAAGGTCTGAGGGTAAAAATGTTATCATGGTAGTTATGAATCCACTCACCAAGTATGCTCATTTTTGCTCTTTATCACAACCACTTGTTACCAATATAGTAGCTTTTGCTTTTCTCAATACATTTCAAAAATTGCATGGCACTCTAAAGATCATTGTAAGTGATTGAGATCCCATATTTACTAGTAATTTTTAAACTAAATTATTTGAATGTTTGGGTGCCCAATTGGCTCATAGCTCATCATATCATCCTCAATTTGATGGACAAATAGAGGTAGTCAAAAAATTGTCTCAAAGGGTATCTTTATTGTTTTCTTTTTGACAAATAGAACAAATGGGTTCATTGGCTGCCACTTGTTGAATGGTGGTATAACATTTTTTTTTAACATTTCTTTCAAAATGTCTCCCTTTGTGGCATTATATGAGTATCACCCCCCATCCATCACTTTAGTTTTGACAGTGCATCTTAAGGTTCAAGATGTTGAGGAACACATTCACCATCAACAAGAGGTGTTAGTCATTTTTTGAGACAATTTAGCAATGACACAAAATTGAATGAAGTAACAAGCAGATCAACACCATAGTGAGCATTATTTTGGCATAGGTGATTAGGTCTTTATGCATTAACATCCAAATAAGTATATGCCTTTGAAGCAATACAAAAAGGATAACAAGATATCACCTAAGTGTTATGGCCCTTACTAGATCTTATAGAAAATTGGTAGTGTAGCTTATAAGTTAGAATTATCCCCAACCATTCGCATACATTTGGTATTCCATGTATCTTTCCTAAAGAAGGTAATTGGATACAGAGTTTCCAATCAAATTGAGTTACCTAAATTATATGAAGAAGGCATAGTCATTCTAGAGCCTGAGAAGATTCTTCACATGTGCACTAAGAAACTATGGACCAGAGCCATTAAGAAATATTTGATCAAATGAAAGAACTTGCATTCTGAAGATGCAACATGGGAGGATGAAGCATTTCTATAGAAACATCCTAGTTTGATTCAATGTTGAGGATAATGTTGTTTTGAAGGGGAGGGGAATGTTATTCCTTTAATCTATAGTGAGTCTAGGGATATGTGTGGTCGACTTGTGGCTTACACATCTTCATATTTGCTTGTTGCATTTCTCAATGTTCTTAGTATGGTTGACCTATGGATAACCATGGCTAAGTAGAGCATATATAATAGGTAGTGGTTAGTCATTTATCATCATATTATGAATTATATTATTATTGCATTGTTTTGGAGGTTACCCCCTTGAAGTGGCTCAATCATAATATTCAATTATTCTGCTCTTTCACCAATTGTTGTTGTGTATCTATTTATTTTGCTCTTAATTCTGCCCTATATAATTCTATTGTTGCAAATCATCTAAGTAATTTAATTACAAGGTCAAACCAACTGATAACTATAATGTGACAAAGATTACAGTGAATGCAATATTGCAACCTACAAACCAATTACAACTTACAACTCCACTGAAGAGGCAATTTTCAGGATTACCATCCCTTCCTCATGTAATATTAAATAAGTTACTCAAATAAAATGTTGTCACACTTCGTCCTCCTTAAGATCTCAATTTAAGTAGGCCTACAGCAAGGAAATATGATGTAAATTCATATTATGACTATCATTAGATTATAGGCCATTCAACAAATAGATGTTTCAAATTAAGACATAAGATACAAGATCTTATCGATGATAACATTAGTGACTTGGGCACCCCTATAAAGGAATCTATACCATAACAAAATGGAAATCAAAATTTGAATATCTTTGATGATCTATTTCCTAAATATGAGACAAAGAAACTAATGATACTTCAGAGGTACATCATGCATGCAAAGCACATCCTCCACTAATGACATATGCTCATCCACTTGATATTATTACCTATACACTTAGTGATACTTCACCACAACAGACCATGATCACATTCGATGATAGCAAAATAGTTGACGATAATATATTTTTTAATGTAATTTTCATATTAACTTACATTAATGAATATTTACAAAGTGTCATGATTGATAATGGTTCAAGTGTGAGCATTTGCGTGATGACACTTATGCACACCCTTGAGTATATATAACATCATTTATAGGATACATCAATAGCATTAATATTTATCTATGGATAGGAACATAATACTTTGGGACACATCATATTACCTCTTCAAGTAGGCTCTACCATAGTAGCTATGCCATTCTTAGTTCTATATATTAATGGGGTCTTTGACATGTTGTTAGGATTCCCTTGGATGTGAAAACTCCTTATATACCATCTACAATACATAGATGTATAAACTACATAAATTACAATAGGATTGTCATAGTTCTAGGCATATAATATGAGTGTCCCCTACAACTAGTGATATCTCCTATTCCACCCTCACCACCACTATGGTTGGTTGATACACTAATTCTAGATCATTATACGGAGATTGTTGTTATACCTATTAAGGACCATTATACAAATTTAGTTGTTACACATATGCAAAATATATAAAACTAGCTTATAGGTAAAAAGTTAAGCCTAGTAGATGGTAATATATTTAGCTTTGATCACATAAAGTGTTAGTCGAAGATCACAAAGGCCACCATCTCCTACATTACATACTCAGTTAATAAGTGCATAGTTCAGCGTGTTCCATAATGAACACAAGTAGTGAGACATTTTCCTACTACAATAAACCCCAAAGGATCATCACCCATTTAGAACTACCCATCATACACCAATTTCTATGAGTGGTGATCATGAAAGATATGGCAAATCACATGAATTCTTATCGGATCTTGACACACCCATAATTGGAACCTTCCATCCATGACAAATGACCCTTACACTAGTCAATACATACACTTCCCATGGTCATTCCATTGATACGATGATTGGTTAGCTTTTCCAAATTTAAACTATTCCAAAAATACAAAAAAAATTAATTAATGAAATTCAAAAACATTCAAAAAAATTAAAATCATGACCTAAGTATGACATGATTACTAGTTTATACTATTTACATATGTTATTTATAACATGGTTTGGAGATGGCATATTATTTTTATACACACATGCATTGTATGGTATATGAGTATGATGCAGGGCATACAAGTTACACATGGACATATAGAAGTGGGACATTCCTCTACCTATTGGCCATGTCTATATTGGAGGCATCTTAATCCACAAGTTTCACTACTACAGGTTATATCTTCTTATGACCTTTCCTATCATTTTTAGTTACATGTATTGCTTACACATGTGTTGTTGGTTGCTCATATATTACAAAGTGATACATGGATAAGTTATTATACTACAATGTAACATTGATGCATATGAATCGTGTAGGCTAGTCTTTACTTGTTATATGCTCCATTGATGTTGTTACTCTTTTGCATGATATGTTACTTTGTGATTTATTATTGTGTGTGGCCCATAGGCCTTGCTTAATGCAACATATTTCATTTCTTTTTTTTGTGACATATGTATATCTTTTGTGTGTGGCCTTTGACCTTGTTTATTATGACATCTTTATGTCCCTTGTGTGCGGCCCTTAGCCTTATGTGTAACACTAACTCTTGAGCTTTTTGAGCTTGTTGCACTTGTTAACATTGAGTGGTGTTGTGATCTATATCATGCATTTTTATTGTATGATGTTATTCAATAATCCTACTACTATATGTGTCATTGATACATCTATTTAGACATGACCCTTGTATACCCTACATTACATATGTTACATACATGCCTTGATTGACATACATGTTACTATGATGGTATATTTTTCGCATGTTCACATGCTATTACATGATGTTATATTTATACATGACATGATACAATTAACTCTTCTTTTGAGATAAATGACTTACATGTCACATCCCTCATCTCAAAAGGGGCATTACAAGGGGCTTGTCATAGAGACATAAGTCTTCATGACCTAAAAATTAGATCAAAGTACATATTTTAAAAATTTAAAATTGTTCAAATATCAAATGGTTCAGTTACATGACATATATTAGCACATCGTTATATATTATGAGGGCATATGCTAGGCATATGTGTTCACTTTAATGATGTTTGGTCATAGATTCACACACACTTGGGTGCATATGCATGGGCATATGCACGTAATTTATAGGAACATGAATGGCAGGTTTGCACATACACATACATTTGAGACATAAGTTCTCAAATTCAACATACAAATATATGACATCATATATTAGTAGGTACATATTCAAGGGGCATGATATTGATTCATGCACATATATACATATTTTCAAATTTTGAGGGTATGATATTGGTTCATGCACATACATAGTCGCACAATTTACAGTTGAATAGAAAATGGTTTTCATTCCACTTCACGCTTATCAGATATGTGGTCATGATGGGGGCATAAACATTGTTCATTCCCTTTTAATCATGCATTTTATTCTACATTGAAAAAAATTATATAATCAAATCTGAGTTCATGATGGGAGCATGAGCATTGTTCATTCCTTTTCAATCATGATTGTTTGTTTTTACATGGAGTGTACTTCAGCAAAAATATACAATTTTATAAGCCATTTACAGTGGTTGATTCACTTTATTTAAGTGAGTTTACCTTGATGATTCTCTCTTTACCTACATAGCTATTTAGGTTAGTACATTACGTACTTTTCCTCACATTCCTTAGAGTTGGTGGATTTTGTTTTCCCAACCCAAGAGCTTCCATAGTTACACAAATTTAAAGCACAATCACCCCAACTCTCTATGTGCTTTAGCAATAAAAACACAAGTTTGTCCAATGCTTGAATAAGGAAACATCATCTCTAACAAGTTGCAAGGGCAACATGGTTTTCACCATCACACATGAAATCTAACTCTTGTTCCTTCAAAATTTTATTAAAAAAAATAGTTTTAGATTAAAATTGTCAATCTATGGAGATTGACTACCATGATTGTAGTTTTTGTTATTCAGTGACTTGCACAATTTGAGGTTCATACCAAAGAAAATGTGCATACACATTCGGGTATATTTTATCCTTTTACTTTATCAATTTCATTACTAGAATAAAAATGAGACATTTATAGATACCAAAATTTGGTATTTGATAATTAACAATAACAAGCTTGACAAACATTTACCACACATGATTTAGCGTATAAATAAATTCTTAATCCGTCATTCTCTCACACTTGCATGTTATCTTATGATTCAGCCTTTCCATTCTATTGTTATACACCTACAAAAACTTCATTTTTTGTTTCAAACCTTCTTTAAATATCCTGCATAGACATCTCTAAACTATCAATTCAGTTTGTCTCTTCACATGTCAATTCTGTTAGTTTTTATCATTATCACCAGTAGATAATGAGTTGCATTGGTCAAAACCGATCCATTCCCAGTAATCGCTACTTTTTAAAATCAAATCTCTCCTTAGGACTGGCCCATTTGTCTAGCATGTCGATGGCACAAGAAATTACCCAATTGGACTCATATATTAACAAATCAAGACCTCATTTAAAGATGACCAAGCACTTTTCAAGTATACATCTATAGATTACTGCACATTGAGCAAATCATCCCCATTTTTTCCAAATTCAAATCACTAACTAGGAGCAATCACAAGCAAACTCTGAAGCACTCTAAAACCACGTCAAAGTAAGCATTGTCAAAGATTAAAACCAAATCATTAGTTGCATACATATAGCAAATATGCTCAATTGCATAATCACACTAAGTGGGAGAATTATGTGTGGATTGATTTCTCCCTCCTTGGAGTATTAGATACTTAGACAACAATCAATCATCAAACGGAGGGGATTAAGGCTAGTTCAATACATTACACTTTCTCGATTTTTAGAGGTTTCTAGTCCTTACAAGCACACTTAGGATTTCAAGGTAAAAGAGACTGATTTTTAGAGTTTCATGCATCATCAATGTTCGGGATCGCAAATACAGAGCAAGCAAAGATAGGCACAGGAAATTGTACACTCAATATCCCTCATTTCTCCATAGGTCAATACCAACCAATACACGTCAATATTGATGGATGACATTGACCCACATCTTGTAGCACTGACCTTACATAGACCAAGAATCAGTGTTATAACTAGACAAACCACATGCTCGCTTTATCCTAGTTTTCATTTCTAGAATACAGTGATAATTAGATAGTCACCAAAAAAAGTTAAGTACTCATCCCTTTGTTATACTTACTATATTTAACATATGTCACTTGTCCAATCAATGTAATCAATTCCAAGCTTTTACATACACGTGTGATTGAATGTCATATTTTAATATTTAAATTATTCTACATATTTCTATCCTATTAAAGTTAGTCTTAATTGGATTAATTCAAATTAAGGTGAAACAAAAAGCAGCTATGATGTCACTTTAACTTTTCATCCAATTGTTATCAATTATTTTATCATTGTGTTGATAGATTGCATTTTCATTCAAATTTATGGATCAAAATAGATGATAAACTAGACCAAATTATGAGTTGAAAAATGCATTTTAAATGCTACACAAGGAATTAGAAGTCTTGAGGTATTGTACGGTGGACTTTTTGTTTGGTTCTTCAAAGGCTTTGCTATGGGTTTCTATGATTCTAATCCATATTACATGTCAAAAAAATCTTTTATAAGTTATTTTAACAAACGTACCAGCAACGTGAATAAACCACAACCCAACTTCATCTAAAGTTAAAGGAGTATTGCACATATTTTGCATGCAAACTAATACCATTTTTTATACAATTTTTTTTTAATGAAATACATAAGTCGTATAGAATACATTTTGCATACCTAAGAGATTTGGACTTTCGCACAAGATCTAGCAATAATCAAAATACATTTCTAAACCTTGCGTGACACCTCTTTTATTTAGTTTTGGAAGTAATTAACTAAGTTAATTGTTGTTTTATACGTCATTAGCCCTAGATAAATGTTTATAGGTAGTTGTATTCCAACATTAGTGTAAATCCATTTATTCATAAAACACAAGGCGAAAACTAAGTTGCACAAGCTGATATATACAAAAAAAACTTAAAGACTTCAAGCAAATTTAAAGTTAAACATGAAACTAAAACTATGAAAATGCAGAGAATTTGCTCAAATTGTTAAGTGGCCCCAAAGTGTGGAATTTGGGTGCGTTGGTGATAGTAGGCCCTGCTTTCTTATTCATTTCTCGAAATGATAGTTTGAATGCCACCTGAGATCAGAGCTTCAGACAATACCCATGTATAATGTAGTCCATGATCAATCTGCCAATTACAGTCCTAACCGATGTTTGTGTCATGTCAAATCTAGATTATGTAACAAAAATACCATGATTTTTTTTTCGGGTGTTGGTAAAATTATAAATAGAATTTAAGCTTTGAGAAAAGGTCTTGGAAGATTTTGTGGACAATTCAGTATAAACAGACACACATTTGTAGAGGAGACACATCTTTAGTAATTGAATAGTCTTTCTCAGAGGCAAACATGGTATAGGAGAGTATCTTCTACCCTCTGATTTCTCAGAAGGCAACTTATGTGTTTGGTCTTGGAAGATTTTGTGGACAATTCAGTATAAACAGACACACATTTGTACAAGAGAGACATCTTTTGTAATTGAAGAGTCTCTCTCAGGCAAACATGGTATAGGAGAGTATCTTCTACCCTCTGATTTCGCATAAGGCAACTTACGTGTTTGCTTGCTAAATATAATCACATCATGCTATTAAACTCCATTGTAGAAAAGTAAATGGCCAAATTAGGCCTCATGCTTTTATTGTCAAAAAATAAAGAATTGAATTACATCAACACAAAGCTTCTGTTCTGAAGCTGTGTATAAACAAGAATTCCGAAACTGTGTGCTGGAAAAATAACGTATACAAGAAAAAATGATTGCCAACTATCAGATAGAAAATACTAGAGAATATACTAGTAGCTCTCCCAATCTTATGAATGTGTGGTGGATATAGGCTGCGTTGAGATATCCCAAATTTTATCACTCTGAGGATTCAAGGGAGATTTGCTCAGAGGTGAGAGCATTAGCAAGGGCGATTTGCTCATAGGGGAGGGGATTAGCAATGGAGATTTGAATCTAGGTGAAGGAATTATCAAGGGAGCTTTGCGTCTGGGTGATTGATTACTAGAGGGAGTCAAACACGGGGGCAATTTATAATTTGAGGGAGATGTAGGTCTTGGTGTTCGGTTACTACAGGGAGTCACACACTCAGGTAATTTATAATTTGAGGGAGATGCGCATCTCGGTGATAGATTCACCCGCTCTAAAGCCACGGCACGAAGTTCAGCAGGGTAATCTGCAACACACCCAATACGCGGACCAGCTCCTGAAGACCATTTCAAAGACAATTGCTTCCCCAGCTGATATGATTTTATTGCTTTCTTCGAGTTAAACCTCTTAAGCAACTCTGAATGCGGAATTTCTGGTTTTTCAATTTCAAGTTCCCCTAACATGGGTACAGACCCTTCATTTTCTTTCTCTTCTCCAGTTTTTAATGTTTCAGCACCCACATTGCTTTGTTCTGTCGTGTAGCTTTCTTGAGAAATAGTGGTTTGAACGTTGTCAACAGAATTGAATGTTTCATTTTGATTTGTCGGTTGAGAGAGCATAAAACTATCCCCTGATTTGTCTTCACTTCCATTCTGTTCGTGGTCACAAAAAACAGTGTCATTCTTCTTATCATCTTTTTCAGTGTTACTTTCAATGTATGCCTCACACTGTACATTTCCTTCCGATTTCTCAGTAGAATGACTTTCCTTTCTCTCCAACTCTGGACTAGCAGCTTCATATGTACCCTTCTGTAAAATGGACACCAACACACCTTCAGAAAATTTAGAACGATTATTTCATATTCAACTATCATTTAAAACGATAACTTATGATCCCCTATATCAACAAATTAAATCTATTCTACATTACAACGGAACCTAGTGGATGTCACTGTCAACAAAAAATATGTCCATGTACACAATAAAATAAGGCATAGATGGGATTCAATCTTAGTTTTCAAAAACTGCCATTTTCTGTTTCAAAACTTAGCTTATGATATACAGTCTTACAGAAAATATGGAAATGCAAATTATTAGTGTCAAATTACAAACAGTACAAATTGTTTTTGTTACAAAGATCTTATCCAGAATATATTTATTAACAGTTCAAATATTCAAATATGTGAAAGAAGATGAAAGTAAAACACAGACTGTACCAACAAGTTTGAATCTAGATAAATATTGAATGAATGGAAAAGCTCAAATGGAGACATATTTCCTCGAAGAAAGCACACACCTCAACATTAGAAAGGTCAATCCCATTTTCCTCCAGAAAATTGAGAAGCTCCATGAAATTTTGTTCAGTGGGAAGATAATGTCCACTATGCGGCCAAATGGCCTGCAGATACAAACAAACAAAATTATCAAAGATGATTAGAATTAAGTTATCCACAACAGAAAACATTATCTTCGAAATTCAATATTCAACCTTCATGAACAAACTTCCAAAGCAGTAAACAAAACATAGATATTTGTATTTCCCAGTATTAATAGATCTCTTCAGGGGATCTTATAAAATACCTTAAGAATTCCATTTTCTACCGTGAATCTTCCAGCTGCAGATGTAGCCCCTCCAGCTAGAAAGCTAGAATGCTGGAATGTCCCCTTCTTCTTCTGAATAAGCAACAATACGAGGACTGTCTCAATTAAACCTTACTTGAAAACATGGACCTTTGTAGCCCTTACTCCGAAATGAAGACTTTATATATGCATATCCAGAGATGAAAGACGGACATCAATGTTTGAAAAATAAGAATGACAAAGCTCCAAACATCAATTTCAATCACATCTTTTTATACGGCAGGTTGATCTTAAAATACCTGACCAACATATAGCTTTTTTGATGTGCTCATTACAAATATCCATTTCAATCCTTCAGAGCCAGTACTTGTGTCAATCAACTGCCCACTTTGCTTGTATACAAGTTTCCCATTTTGGGGAATGAACTCATACTGCTCCCTCTCTTTCTGCAATGCAAGAATCAGATGACTATCATACATGGCACACAAGAAATAAGCTATGCTAGTTTACCCTACTATATCTATATTGAAAGGTAAACTGTAATCTCCAATGGTATGTGAGAAACACATTGCAAAATGTCCTTACTCTCAATTAATAATTTCACATTTAGATAAATACGTTGAAGAATGCAGCAAGGATCAATCAATTCCCAGTTTTAGAAAAATTAAACCAAATTAACAGCAATATAGGAGATTAAGCGATAAACCCAGAATTTCCTACAAGCCCAACATCAAAATCTTGTACTTATGCAGGTAAACAACCTGCAGACCGTCTGCAAGATAACCCAACATGGTGTCAAAACAACTATAGAACTGATGCAGGATACTTATTCTTACAACTCCAACATTCTAGGTAGGGTAAAAATTATTTGTATTGTAGGTAAGACCTTGAGCCTAAACGTAAGCAAGGTTTTCATTCTACCTTGATCAACTACGTTCAGGCAATTTTAAATGATATCTACTAGAACCATTTTCAGACTCTGCATACATTTCTCCCACAAAAGAATCCTTGAGGGAGTTTTCCTAGCTAGAGAGGTGGGCACAGATTCAATTGTGTTAAATCAAAATAAGAACATCAACACCATTTTAGTTCAGAAATGCTTATCGATGCAGTTTACATGGCAGGATTTTCTAGTCTAGATTGCAAAGCTCAACATAATCACCAACCTAAAAGTTCCCATTTAACTGATTGAGGCATAAGTTATGCTAACAAAACAAACATAAGTTAAAATCTTACAGGACCAAGATACTTTATGCGATGCTTTTGTAGTTTTGACCGAGGGCAGACATTCTGGAGGTCTAAAGTCTTTCCATCTCCGATATCTAGCCTGCATTGACAAGAAGTTACCTCAGTTCAATGGTCATCAAACATGCCAAAACAAAGTAAGTTTTATTTGAACCAGATTTCTACATAAAAAGTACTTTGAATGAATCGTATGGTTGGAATTCATTGTCATAAAGGCTATTTTGTATAGAACATACAGGCACAAGAAATTTGGAAAATATAGCAAAACGGATTTTTTTTAAAGGAAGGGGGTTCAGTGGAAAGGGTGCATGAAACCAGATAAGATGCAAAAACCAAGTACAACTTGAAACAACGAAAAATTATATTGCAATAGTTGGTCACTATTTCAACTTTAAAAGAGAAATCTAATATTTAGTACAAAAATTCTTGCTTGGTGGTATAATAATTTCAGATACACACATAAAACACAAGCTAATATTTTAGAAACACTTTAGTATTTCACTCATTTTGAGAAAAAAAAAAATTAAAAATCCATTCTGTAGAGTTTCCCTTCCAAAGAAATCTCGTCATGCAAACCCAACTCTTTTTGCATAAAGATTTTTATTTTTTTTCTTTCTTCATGACAATGCACCATATATGAAAAACTTGCAGCGCTAAAATGTTTACTGCACAACGTATCTGATGTATGATGAAAATGGGCATTTAAAGTGAACTCACCAGTAGAAAAATGGTTGCATTGTATCACTTTCAAACCATGCATCATAATAAAAATGTAGATTATGTCCATACCGATGACGTGGGTCAATCTGCATAACCACACAAAAAATCAATGGGAGGTATGACATTGTATCCGCATCTATCAGTCAAAGCTGTCTGAAGTGTATAATAATCCATCATATTTCCTGCTTTACTTTTGCAATCTCTTTCTCATAAATCATTGTTCTATAACAATGGTCCCAATAGAGACTTTTGGGGAGACAAGATATATCATACACCCAGGCTGGTTTCTTCTACTTAATCCAGCCCTCGTGGGATTTTACTGGTATGAGTTTAAGTCATATCAAGATGACCTCCATGAGTAATTTTTACCCTTGTGTATTGTTTTTTAATAATCACAAGCCAAAGGAACTCACTTAGCGCAAAGCCAATGGGAAAAGAGGCCGGAGGTTGAGAAGCCCAAAGCATCTGTCCCTCTACCATTAGCATGTGTTAGTAGGGGGAGGAATGGTGGAGTGGGGGGTTAAATTGCTTGTGGAAGTCTTCAATTACTCTTAACACAGATTTGATATTGGACAGTTAAATTGGGAATCGATAAAGAACTTACAGCTTCCATCCAGTGCTGAAAAGCTAGCTTTTGAGCATTTTCATCTTTTGATAAACCCTTTCCCACCTGTAAACAAGATCATAAGCATCACACTCCGGAGTCTAACCAGTCTATATCAGGCCTATGTTATGGACAAAGCTTGTCTAAATACTGCAGCCACATACACAGTGCTAGAGGAGAACTATTTAGCATACCTTGGCAGCTTTTACTCCAGCACGTGACCAACGCGAAACAGCAGTTTCTGGTTTTCCAATATCAAAAAAGGAGACAGTATTTCGCTTCAGCGTCACAAAGTCTATGGCTTGCCACCTGTGTGATCAGTCCAAAATTTGTTTTGTTAGTTTATAGTCTAATTTTTAAGGCAAGCAACACTATTTCCTTGCGAGTATAGCTCAACTTACTTATTTTCTGTCAAGATATTATGTGATGAGAAGAGAGATAAAACAATAGTTTTGGCATACAAAAATAGATATGATCAAGCTTATCCCTGAAACAACCAGAAAGAAGACACATCTAATTATATAGTTTTGAGACAAACCAGAGCTCCTCAGCCACAACAGCACAGTCAGCAAGGTTTCGTCTCGTTCGATAACTTCTATACACTTTCTGTACTTTCACTGCAGCTTCATCTCTATCCTTTTCTTTATTGCTTTCTGATCCTACTGAAGATGCATCAGAATCCTTCTGCTTGAGACTGTCTGAGATGTCTGCGTCAGATTTTGAGTTACTGTGTTTGCAACTTACTGATCCTAGCATTGCTTTTTGCAATCCCATATCTTTTGAGCTTGTGGATCTGACTTCAGCGGCTTCCAAATTTTCCTTTCTAGAGTTATTTAGTACAAATAAAAATATCCTATGCCCTATTAAAACTTTGATGGCTTCCTTCAGCAAGGAAACAACAATTCCCATCTGAAAGAATATGGATTTTCTCCACAAGCTCTTTGTACTTCAATGAGATAATCACAAAACTCTGGATTTGGAGCTGTGTTCACTGTAGTAGCAAAGAAGAAGGTATTAGATGCATGTCTATCTGGATATGAAGTATTTCATTTTCCATCAAAGTAAGATACTGATTTTGTTGAATATGCAAAGGAACAAAAAACTTATTTTATTGTCATTTGGTAGCAGAGAGATGTCAGACAAAAACTTCAAACATCCCACAAATTTGAAAAGCTCATACCACAAGTGCTTGTCTCTCAGAAAAAATAAATGTAGAGAAATGCTTCTGGAATAAACTGTATGTATGCCTTTCGATCGACATTTCGGGTCACACTCTATGAACCATCATCAGGTTGAGACTAAATGGTTAGATAGACTGAGAATTCATCTTGACATGGACTGTGGAAATACTATTATTCTTTAAGAATAAATGGTTAAAAAGTTGAGGTTATTGGCCCTGCTATTGTTTAAACTGGCAGATTATCTGCACACTTTTCAATAGTTTTCTTTTCAACTCAATATTGTCTGGTAGGCAAATCGATTCAACTTCAAATTCTATCCCAAGCCTCCAACTCTCATATACTACACCTCAAAACTTAGCCGAGTTTAAAATTGACTGCTTATAATGGCAAAAGTTCAGGCATGGCCATAGTGTGCATTACCTAAGAAGTGACATTTTGCCACCATTCTTTCTGAAAGAAAACCTGAGGCACAGAAGAGCAAGGCTCAGTTTTCTCTCTTGTTTTGTCATGAGGTTGAAACCAAGAGGGTAGGTGGGTGTGCCCCTGCATGGGGAGTCCCACATGCCAAACCTGGTGTGCTGTCCAGGCAGAGAGTTCAAAAACACACTTTAACTTTTTTACAATGTAACTATCAGGACCAAGTCTGTACATACCCACCATTTTTAGATCCAAACCATAACTGACAAAGGTAAATCAGTCTCGGATTGTGAGATATAAAGTTATACACATCACCCAAACTACTGGTGAAACTTTGGCCCAATAACCCATAACCTGTGATAGCTCAATAAAATCAAGAAATTCAAATCAACAAGAAGGAAAATGCAACAGTACTCGGAAACCCAAAGAAGCCAGATACCCACTTACTATCCAAGAATCAAGATCAGACTTATTATACGCAAGGTGCAGTGGCCTAAGGGCCCACAACGAGAAGGAAGTTAAAACTAGCACACTGAGTTTGAGTTGAAGGGGCTCAGGGCTCAAAAGCTAACCCACAATTATCAGAATTCCCTAGTTCAAAAAGCAGCTCCAGAGAACTTTTCCAGTAGGGAGCACACAGAGACCCCCTGAGGCCAGGAGGTACAGGTAAGCTGGGATTTCACCTAGTTGCAAGAGGAATCACCCCAGCTGTGCAAATGTTATAATCCTATTAGTCTCACCTCTACACATTCGGGAAGAGAGATTGTCCTACCCCATTGGACCAGCTCAAAACAAAGGCCTAAAAAGGTATTGCTAATTTTGAAAGTTTCCATTGAGAATTTAGAAGCAATCTCAATGGAAACAACTTAGAAATGGCAATTGTCCAACTGGACATGGTCTAGCAGTAAGAAGGAGCAATTGTGATTATGATGACTTGGGTTCAAATCATACTCTCATCCCGTGTTACGGTGGGGTAGTGCTTCTTGGAAATGAGATTAGAAAACTGAAATAAATAAGAAGTTAATGACCAGTCAAAATAAGATTAAGGAAATAAACATTCAAATAGGATAAGCCTAAGTGATAAACCATCAGGAGTTTTATCGCAGAGCATATTCAAATCCCCAAGGGACACGTTAAGGGTTGATATTGGATAAAATACAGCACTGAACTCTGGGTGTGGCATGCCCAGTGTTGAAATTGGGTAGAATATGTCATCCAACTGGGTATAACACCACATCCAACTTTGGGTGTGGCATATCCAGTGTTGAAATCAGGTAGAATACCCAACCCAACCCTGGGTGCAGCATACCCATCCGATAAGGCTGGGTGCAAGTCCTAACTTCTAAGCGACTTTGACAGAAGAAAATACCCACGCAAAGGGAATTTACCAATAACAGAAGAGTAGGAAATAAACAGGGAATGTCCACAGAGCCATTATTCACTAAGACTTCGCTTTCTATGTAAAATATACACATCTACTTTTTTGCAGTTCTATCAGCCTGACGCCCAGAGCCTCAATTACCCCTGGTGCCCTAAGCCTCATCAGCTCAAAAAATAAAAATAAAATCATATTCTCTGCCCTGATCATATTTTTTCTGTATATGAACCGAAATATGAAGGTTTCTCTTTTGGTTTTCAAACACTCTGAGCTCTGTTGTAAGGGGCTGGGAAGATATATGGACCATGCGGGTGCGTATGCAATTTACAGGTTGACGCCTCTTTAAATTCTAGAAAATGAAAAAAAGAAAAAGAACTCCTGATCAGAATAAGTTTACAGCTTTAATTAAGTTCCTCCAACTAAATTGTTTATAATATAAATAATCCCACCTCTGTGACTAAATATTATTGTAAAAGTCAGCTATTTGTGAAAGTAAATCAGCTCCCTTTCCTATTCACAGGTGACTGTCCATTGAGAAGCTGCAACCCAGAACATCTATTCCAGTGTTTATAAGACTGACCTATTTGGCTATAAATATAATTCTTAACAGTCACCTATTTGTGAAAGCAAATGAACTCCATTTCCTATTCACAACAGACTATGAGCTGAGAAGTTGCATCCCAGAAAATCTAGACAATTTTTTATAAGGCCAACCTATATGACTATATATATAATTCACAAAAGTCATCTATTTATGAAAGCTAATCAATTCCATTTCTTAATCACAACTGACTTTAGCTTGATAAACTGCAACATGAAACATCTATATCTATAAAAATACCACAGAGCTATTCCCAAAATCTGTATTACTAGTACCCATAAATATAACACACTGGTATTCCTTCCTGGAATAATAATCCACACTGCCATCCCCAAAAGGAAGAGTATCTCGGTGGTACCCTGCCATGCAAATGGGAGGTCCTAGGTTCTAATCCTAGCTGGTCCAGGGAAACTAAGATGATATCAGAGGGACACAAATAGCCTCAAGAAAAGAAGTGTGGCTTGAAGAGGGTGTTATAAAAATAATCCACACTCTGAATAGTAGAAGGATGAGTAGCTCAGTGGTAGAGCACTTCAGCATGTAAATGGGAAGTCCTAGATTCGGGTCCTAACTGGTTCAACACCCCAGCATGCAAATGTGAGGTTCTAGGTTAAGTCTTAGCTGATCCATAAAAATTTAAAATTCCCAAAATTTGGATTACTAATGCTACACACAGCTATTCATAAAATCTGTATTACTAATTAAAATGCCCAAGAACAATATGTTGATATGTGGAAGCCTCTGAAAAAATTGAAACTAAAAAGAACCGTGATCAGAATACCCAACAACAAAATTTCATTTCTGATGGTTTTAATCATAATTGAAATCACAAAAATCCTAATGAATCTGTACCCAAATCATGCAATGCATAAAGTAATTCGCACTTACCAAAATTCTAAAGGCTCTTGCCTAGCTGAAAATTTCTCTTGTTTATCTCAATGGCATGCTGATCATATTTCGATCCCTGACTTATATAGTACGAAGTGGGTTCAGAGGAAGGCTTAATGCAAGTTCGCATTTCAGAAAAAAACGCGAATTTTGATGGTATGGTACTTGGTTTGAATGGACTTTTTGAGGAATAAGTTAAAATAATAAAATGAACCCCGAACTCTTGCGGTTCTTGCCAGGTACGTTGGGATAACGCGGATTATAAAAATAGTTTGACCGCTTAAATTGCTTAGATTGAAACAGACATTATTTAGTCATAATTGTGCAGTGCCGGTTTGTTGTTGTTATTTTAATTAATGGTAGCGGTTTTGACAGCACTGGTCATCAGTTGTAATCTATCAGTCTTTGTCAATTAAGGTGGCCATTCAAGATTTTGTTTTGATAAAATTCCACGTGCCCTCATTAGGTCAAACACAGAGATCTCAATTAAATTGGAGGGGATATTTGTGCTCGATTTGATCTTAGAAAGTCAACTAATTCCCTTCCAGATCATATTGGGAGGGATAAAATTGTTTAATGGAATTTTAGAATGTTTATTGAATCAAGGAAACTTGCATATGAATCGATTAAACAAAAGCAACCTCAAAGTCAAAGTTTCAGTTTTATATGAAATTCTATTAGTTAAAATAGTTGCATTTTTATTGGAAGCGTCAATAATAATTCGGATATTAAGTTATTTTAAAAAGATAATAATTGAAGAAGAATTAAACAGATGAAAGAATAGTTTATGAAACAAAATAGTAAATGGATGATTAAATGGGACATCAACATGTTAGAATGCCCAAACACCAAAGGTGAAATAAATAAATATGTTACAGAAAAATTTAGGGCAGCCATGTGGACAAAACAAATGGAAAAAGCATACTGCATAAAAGAGTTTAATCCCACCTAAGAGCATGAGGAAGAAGCACATATAGGAGCAAAAATCAAATAGAAAACAAGATGTTGATTGCTCAAGTGAGGACTAGTTTGCATCATCTTAGGTGCGAAATAGGGAAATGGACTCTGCCTAAGGAAGAATGGAAAACAAGAATTTGTATATTTTGTGACAAAGGGGTAGTAGAGATAGAACAACACTTTATTATAGAATGCAAGGCCTATAATGACATCCACACCAAGTATAAAGCCAGTTTAAGAGTCGACAACTTTGGTGACTTGTTTACAGAGGAAATGATAGTTAGTACGATAAGTTTCTTAACCAAAATCTATAATAGAAGAGTTGACATCGAAAAGGAGTCTAAAATTTTACATAATCAGAAGGGAAGCGTTCGTACCAGAGAGTTGTGTTAACAAAAGGTAATGTTGTTACAACCATTGATCTCATAGATTACTTGATCTCATGGACGTTATTAAAATATTTCATTCATTCATTCAATCACATTCAATAAATTTGATTCGAACTAATTTTATGATTCAATTTCAAACATTTTTCTTCGATCTCAATTTCAAAGATATAAATAAATCCATTCTTATGAATAATTAAAAAAAGTAATAATTTAATTTTTATATTTATAATTTAATTTTTTATTTTTTACAAATATATATTTAAAATATATAAATTTAGAGTTGTATTACTCTCTTATGTTTACTCTTGGATTAGATAGAGAGGCCAACTAAAATATTGACTTAAATAACAGTACTAATATAAATATCTTAAATAGTATTAATCTCAAGGGGCATATCTTGTTTTAGAGGGCTTTAAATCAAAATCATTAGAAAATCAATGAGAAAGTAAAAGTTTTGTGGAATTGTTTATACAAACTTTGAGAAAAGATAGTCATTTGTGGACACTTAGAAATGACTCCCACTTATTTATTAAGTGTTAATTCATATTTTTAACATGGTTATATATATATATATATATATATATATATATATATATATATATATATATTTATATTGTTAATTCATATTTTTAATATGGTTGTGTGTGTGTTAATTTTTAATTTAAATTAAGTATTATTAATGTATTTATCAATTTTTATTATTATTATTTTTTAATTTTCAAAATATTTTTATTTTTGTTTTTTGTTTTTGAAATTTTGTGTTAAAAATGTTTAATTTTTTTGTTAGTTTTTATTAGAGTATTTGTGTTTTTTGTTAAGGTGTATATGTCTTTTTTATTCCGTCTTTTTCACTTTTAATTAGTTGATGTTGGTTCATGTATCAATATGAATTCAATTTTTTATAAATATACAAATATTTTAGTTCATTTGAGTTTAAGTATTGACATGAAGTTATATTTACATAACAAAATATTAAAACACATAAGAGCAATCAGGGAATCATTAGAGCACTCATCATTGTTTGAAGTTAGCATTTTATTATAGAGCACTATTAGTGCACAACTAAGTTTTTATCTATGTTTTGCAATTTAATTTTCAAAGTTATTTCCTTTATGTAATTCACATTTTTGAAGTTATTTCCTTTAGGTAATTCACATTTTTGAAGTCATTTCCTTTTGTTTACTTATTTTGTGATTAATGTGATTTAAACAAGAGCGGTATAGCGGATAGTCCCTGCATTTGTAATGAATAGTATGTTGCATTTGATCTTTGTTTCATTGTAATCAAAGTCTTAAAAAATAATTTTTTAATAATAACTCTTAAAAAATATGAAATCAGTTTTTTTGTTGACAAATATAGAATAATATAAATATATAAGTAAACAATATTGATAAAACAAAGTGTATTGGAGTGCTCTAGTAGTAAGATTTATAATTAAATGTTATTGACAAAAGAAAATATATAGAATTTTAAGCCAAATTTAAAGAAGTCATTGACATTTGTATATAGATTGGTAATTGAAGAAAAAACATAGTATAACTTTTGTATGTGAATGCTCGATAGACACTAGTATTATTTATTCATGTAAGATATGAGAAGTAAAAAGTTGTTAGAAGTGTATAGTTTGAAATCTAGAAAAAAAATTAAGAGTGGATTATATACCTTAGTTATTGTTCATTATGTCAGCATGTAAAACGACTTTTTCTTTGTTAAGAGTAAATCTTCCTTGTAGTGAAAATCCTCACAACAAATAGATAGTGTTAGCTTGACATAGTTGCCATGTGCAATTTCTGTCAATGTAGGGAGGGTTGTCTTTAATGGCAAGCTTGAAAGACTGCATTGTATATTAATATTTTTCATAGTTTTTAGATTGTAAGTAAGATGATGGCAATATGCATATGAACTTTGTTTGTGACACGAAGGACAAATAAAAGTTGTGGCATCATCATAGGGACATGGTGACCGGCGAGGTGGGATTGCAATCAAGAGGTCCTTCGCTTCCAAGGCCCAGAGATGATGCCACATTGCTTGTGGTCTGCAGAGAGGGCAGAGCTTGGTTAAGGATAAGTGGTGGCCTAGGCATTTGAGATCATGCCAAGTGGCATGATCCCAACAACCTAAGCTAGGCAAGGTCAACCAAAGCTGTGAGGTTTTCGAGCCATGATATGATGCCATGTGGCATCATTGTGAGGACCTATTATCCCTAATAGTGTAATGACCCTAGAAAATCCCTAGGGCTCTAGAACCCCACGACATCACAAGGACCTAAGGACTTGGCAGGTACCAGTGAAGACAGTCAACAGTTGAAACTCATAGGGCTCCCATGGTCCGAAGATCATGCCATGTGGCACGATCATGGGGACCCAAGAACCTATTTAGCATGAAGAGCAGTTGAGAATCCCTAAGGTTCTAGAACCCCATGACAGTACTGGTCATCATTTGTAATCAATCATTCTATCAATTAAAGTGTCCATTCAAGATTTTGTTTTGATAAAATTCCACGTGCCCTCATTAGGTCAAACATATATTTTAATTAAATTGGAGGGGATATTTGTGCTCGATTGATCTTAGAAAGTCAACTAATGGCCTTCCAGATCATATGGGGAGGGCATAAAATTATTTAATAGATTTTAGAATGTCTATTAAATCAAGCAAACTTACAAATGAATTGATTAAACAAAGCAAACCTAAAAACATTTAATTACAAGTAGTTTCAAAGTCAAAGTTTCAGTTTTATATGAAATTCTTAGTTGAAATAGTTACATTTCTATTAGAAGCATGAGCAATGACTCAGATATATATATATATATATATATATATATATATATATATATATATATATATATATATATATATGGAAAACCATCGATGGCCTAAAATAATAATCGAAGAAGAATTAAAGAGATGAAAGAACATCTAAATGAAACAAAATAACAAATAGATGAGTAAATGAGACATCGACATGCAAGAATGCCCAAACACCAAGAGTGAAATAAATAAATATGTGATAGAAAAATTTGGGGCAGCCATGCAAATAAAACAACCGAGACAAAAGAAAGCATACTACATCAAAGAGTTTAATCCCACCTAAATGCACAAGGAAAAACCATACATATAAATAGAAATAAAATAGAAAACAAAGATGTTGATTGCTCAATTGAATACTAGCTCACATCATCTTAAGTGTGAAACAGGTAGATGGATAGTACCCAAAGAAGAATGAGAAATGAGATTTTGTATATTTTATGACAAGGGGTAGTAGAGACAGAATGACAATTTATTATAGAATGCACGACCTATAATGACATCCACACCAAGTACAAAGACAACTTAAGGATCAACAACTCTGGTGAGTTGATTATAGAGGAAATGATAGTTAGTACAAGAAAAATTTTAACTAAAATCCATAGTAGAAGAGTTAACATCAAAAAGGGGTCTAAAATTTTGCATGATCAAAGGGATAGCGCTCATACCAAAAGGTTATGTTAATAAAAATCAGTGTTATTACAACCCTCGATCTCATAGATTGATTGATCTCATAAATGTTATTAAAATATTTCATTCATTCATTTAAACACACTCAATAAATTTGATTTGAGCTAATTCTATGATTAAATCTCAAACATCTTTCTTCGATCTCAATTTCAAAATTATAAATAGATCCATTGTTATGAGTAGTCAAAAAAATCAATAATTTAATTTTTATGATTGATGTTTTATTTCTTTTTTCTTTTACAAATATATATTTAAAATGTATAAGTTTGAAGTCGTATTACTCTGTTATATTTACTCTTGGACAATAATATATATTTAATTATAGTATATGTTTATTTATAAAACATAGACTTAAATAAATAATACTACTAATATAAATATCTTAAATAGCATTGAGATGTGTTAATCTGAAGGGGCATAGTTTTAGAGGGCTTTAAATCAAAATAATTAGAAAATTAATGAGAAAGTAAAAGTTTTGTGGAATTGTTTACACAAACTTTGAGAAAAGATAGTCATTTTTGGACATTTAGAAATGAACCCAAGTCATTTATTAAGTGCTAATTCATATTTTTAATATGGTTGTGTGTGTGAATCTTTAATTTAAATTAGGTATTATTTGTGTGTTTGTCAACTTTTGTTGTTTCTCTTCCTTTTTAACTTGTAAAATATTTTTATCTTTTGTTTTGTGTTTCTTAGACTCTGTGCTAGAAGTATTTAACCCCTTTTGTTGGTCTTCATTAAGGTGCATATGTCGCTCATTAAGATGCACGTGTCCCTTCCATCCCATCTTTTTTACTTCTAATCATTTGATGTTGGTTCATGCACCAATATGAATTCAATTTTCTATAAATACACAAACATTTTATTCATTTGAGACTAAGCATTGACATGAAGTTATATTTACACAACAACATGTTGAAGCACATAAGAGCAATTAAGTAATCATTAGAGCACTCATCATTGTCTGAAGCTAGCATTTTACTATGGAGCACTTTTGGTGCACAACTAAGTTTCTATCTATGTTTTACAATTCAATTTTCAAAGTTATTTTCTTTATGTAATTTATATTTTTGAAGTTATTTCCTTTTGTTTACTTATTTTGTGATTAATGTGATTTAAACAAGAGCCACATAACAGGTAGTCCTTGCCTTTGTAATGAATAGTATGTTGCATTTAATCTTTGTTTCATTGAAATAAAAGTCTTAGAAAACAATTTTTGAATAATGACTCTTAAAAAATATGAAAATCAGTTTCTTTTGTCAACAAATATAGAACAATATAAATATATAAGCAAACAATATTAATTAAACAAAGTGTATTGAAGTGTTCTAGTAGTAATATTTATAATTAAATGCTACTGACAAAGATAAATGTATAGAATTTTAGGCCAAATTTACAAAAGTCATTGATGTTTATATATACATTGGTAATTGAAGAAAAATCATAGTATAACTTTTGTATGTGAATGCTAAATAGACACTAGTATTATTTATTCTTGTAAGATGAGAGAAGTAAAAAGTTGTTAGAAGTGTATAATTTGAAATCTTGAAAAAAAAGAGAGTGGATTATGTACCCTAGTTATTGTTCATTATGTCAGCATGTAAAATGACTTTTTCTTTGTTAAGAGTAAATCTTCCTTATAGTGAAAATCCATGCAGTAGGTAGAGAGTGCAGGCTTGACATAGTTATCATGTGCAATTTCTATCAATGCAAGGAGGGTTGTCTTTAATGGAAATCATAAAATTTTGCATTGTATATTAGTGTTTTTCATAGTTTTAAGATTGCAAGTAAGATGATGTCAATATGCATATAAACTTTGTTCGTGACATGAAGGACAAATAAAAGTTGTGGCATCATCACAGGGACATGGTGACCCACAAGTTGGGATTGCAGTTGAGAGGTCCTTCATTCCCAAGGCCTAGAGATGATGCCGCATGGCATCATCATGGGTGATTATGGTCTATGAAGAGGGCAAAGCTTGGTTGAGGATCAGTGGTGGCCTGGGCATTTGAGATCATGCCAAGTGACATGATCCTAATAACCTGAGTTGGGCAAGGTTAATAAAAGCTTTGAGCTTTTAGAGCCATGATATGATGCCACATGGCATCATCATGAGGACCTAGTGGCCTTAATAGTGTAATGAACATAAATTGGGGCTCCAAAACCCTATGACATCACAGGGACCTAGGGACCTAACAAGTAGTAATGGAGATAGTTGACAATTAAAACTCGTTAGGCTTCCATGGTCTAGAGATCATGTTATGTGGCATGATCATGGGAACCCAAAAACTTGTTTAGCATGAAGAGTAGTCAAGAATACCTAAGGTTTTAGAGCTCCATGATGATTCTACATAACATCATCGTGAGGACCTAATGACTTAAGAGGTGGGATTATAGTTGGGAGGTCATCTACTTTTAAGGCCCTAAGATGTGGCCATATGACATCATCAAGAGGAATCAGTCCTGAGATCATGCCATGTAGTGCAATCATGAGGACCTAGGTAACATAGAGAGCAGTCGAGAAACATTAGGGCTCCAGAGGCCCATAATGATTCCATGTGGCATCATCATGGGGATATGGTGACCTGAGAGGTGGTATTACAAATGAGGGGTCCTCTGCTTTTGAGGCCCTGAGATGATGTTACATCCTAGCAACCCAGGTTGGGCAAGGTCAACCAAAGCTCTGAGGCTATGGATCCCCACGATGATGTTGTATGGCATCATTAGGGGGGCCTAGTATTGGAGATAATTAGTAGTTGAAACTTGTCAGGCTCCTATGGTCTAGAGATCACACCACGTGGAAATTGTGAGGACATGGTGACCCAAGAGGTGGGATTATAGTTGGGATGTCCTCCACTTTTGAGGCCCTAAGATGATGCCACATGGCATCATTATAGGTTCCTATAAATTACAGAGAGGGCAGAGCTTCGTTAAGGATTAGAGGTGGCCTAGGTGGTTGAGATCATGCCAAGTGGAATGATCCCAACAACTTAGGTCAGACAAGGTCAACTAAAGGTTCAGGGATCTAAAGCCCCGAGTTGATGACATGTGACATCATCACAAGGAACTAGAAACCATGGTAATGTATTGACCATAGAAAATATTTAGGCTTTAAAGCCCCATAATGATGACACATGGCATCATCTCAAAGACTCAGGGACTCGACAAGCAATAATGGAGATAATGGGAAATTGAAAATTGTTGGGATCCTATGGTCTAGAGATCATGCCATGTGGCATGATTTTGGGGACCTGAGGACCCTCTTAACACATAGAGTAGTCAAGAAGCCCTAAGGCTCTAGAGCCCCATGATGAAGCCATATGCATCATCATGAGGACCTAATGACCTAGGATACAGGATTGTAATTAGGAGGTCCTCCACTTTTGATCGCTCAATATAATGCCATGTGGCATCATTGTGAGTGCCTGTGGCCTATGAAGTGTGTAGAGATTGGCTGAGGATCATTAGTGGCTCAGGTGATCGATATCGTGCCAAGTGGCACAATCTTGACAACTCAGGCTGACAAGGTCAATATGGTAGTAAGAAAATAAAGTAAAAAAGGGCCCTCCAAAGTAGTGGAACAATGACATGGTGCCAAGTGGCCAAGAGGTGAAGACTAGTGAAACTCACTAAATAAATAAAGTGAAGCCCGAGTTTAAGCAATAGATTAATATGTTAGTCAAAAAAAAGAAATTGACTAAGTTTCAATGGAAAGCCATAATTTAAACCATAGACAATAGCCCACATTTATTTGAATGCTCGAAAGACTTAGTAGACTTAAACTATTTGATACCATTGTGGCAAACTCCAATCAAGTAAAACGAAGACATTTGGTGGGGTCTTGGTGAACCAAGAGAGTTTTGTAATTCAAAATCCCAAAACTGTTACAAGAGTACTTTGTAATAAATAATATTTGTAGTTGCAATAAATCTACAAGGATATTCTCAAATAACATCTACTGAATATTCTTTTATTAATATAGAAAACTTTAGGTAAAACTCTTTAATATTATCATAATATGCATTTATAGCTTTTTTATTGGCTTAAAAAAATAGTTAATCAAAAAGTGATTGTCATTTGGCTAAAAAAAATTAAATTTTGTATATGCATTTATTAATTAGTACATATTAATATGATAACAACTACACACATGTCATTTGGCTATTTTTTATTTTTAAAATTATATATTTTAATAATATTAAAAAATTGTTATAGGATGACTTTCTAATAAATAACATTTAGAATTGTACATAGTTTGTACATTACATCCATTTGCCACCTTACAATTGCATTGAAGTTAATGGAATATTTATAAATAAGACCTAAAGAATATGCTAATATCTATGTATCAAACTATAAGCAAAACTTTATAATATTATCATAATATGTATTTTTTTTTAAATAATTGGTTTGAACAAAAAATATTTAATTGAAAATTGATTCCTATAGTCTCATGCCTTGGCAAGGGCAATAAGATAAAACTATGAATATTCGGATTTTATAAAATAGAAAAATGACCATACAAATATAAATGTAAAAGGATAGATTGATATCACACTTACTAAATTCAAATTTGACAAAATTATAGAGGAAAGATGCACTTACCTGATAACAAAGTTCTATATGCTTGCTAACATGTTAATATATTTTATGTTTTAGTATTAATATCTTCCTTACCTTGGGAGGCGTGAAGACCCTCTTATTATAAGAGATGAAGGAAAGCTCCTTTTTATCTTGGGAAGGGGTGGAAACCCATTATTATACTAGACTCTAGCAAGGTCTAATTTAAATATTTTCAATAGATTCAAACATAGGTTGCTCCAATGTGAAGTAATCAATCAACAAGCTGAACTCTAACTGCTTGACACATTAAATTATTTTTAATAGTTACCTTCAAAACACCTTCTTCGATATTCAAATATTATAAGAGGTGATCTTCATGAAACTTAAAGGGATAAAATTATAGAGGATGAATGCCCTTATTTAAATGTACCTTATTTGTATTACTAATTTTTATCTATTTATGTATTATTACATTTTTATTTAATAGTCTAAAGTGTGCAAAGCAAGCCAAAACAAAAACCCTTGCCCACAATTTTATAACTCTAGGAGAAGTGGGGAAGCCACTATTACCTTAAATGAGGGAAACCCTATTTTCCATGTTTTCAAAGATTCGAATTTAATTTGATCTTATACAAGACAACCCACTTAACCAACAAAGTTATAACTACTCGAAACATTAAATTATTTTTTAATAATTGCCTTCAAAACACCTTCTTTGGTCCTTGAATAGACCACTAAGATATGATTTTCATGATAATTGAGATGATAAAGGTGGAAAGGGTGAACCCATTCCTTCATATGCACCTTATGTCTTTTACTCTTCAAGTTATGTTTATTGCCTTACTTATCTATCCTAATCCTTATGATCAAAGAGCTTAGGTATCTTCATCTATTTGTTTTGCCTCTTTATAGGTGTGTTTACTATTATACTATTTGGACCACCTTCAATTCCATCCTCTACAAGAGGTGGTGATAATATTTGTATTTTAATTTATCAAGTCACATTTTATTAAACTTTTTGAATAATATTAAATAAATGATAATAAATATTAAATATTTTTTAATAGTCATATTTTGATAGGGAATATTAGTGTATATATAATTAATAGTTGATTAATTGTCATTTATATATTTATCTTAGATTAATATATTTTTATTATAAATTTATAACATTGTTGTATGATTAATTACATTGTTTAAATTATGTTTATAGGGTATACCTCTCACATAGGTCATGTCTTGTGGGAGAGTACCATCAGGAAAAGGGTGATATATTTGGAAGAGGTAGTAAAAAAGAGAGAATGTTTCTCACAACAAATGATATTACTTTTTATATATTTAACATTTTCATGAGTTATATGTGTATGTGTGTTATATTTGAATAACATTTTTTTTTATGTCATTAGTGGTGTTTTTGTTATCTTTTGTATTATCATTATTTTATTGATATGTCGATTAACAATATTTTGTAAGGTATTACTAACGGGTTTGCATTTTGTTTAGTATGATGTCATCATTTTTATATGGAAATATACTTGACTATGGGATGTATCATTGTTGTTTTGAACTAGGTATACAAACCATGCTTTAGCCTTTTATTTCTCGTAATATGTAAATAACTAATTTTAGTTTGGAGGTAATTTTAAATGTTAGTTTGTATTGATTTGGGGTACTTTTCTATGTGTCAATTATTATTCTAGATTAAGCTCTTATTGGTAAATGTTTTCTTTGTATTGGCTTTGTTTTCCTCCTCTTCCTTATATTTTCTCTCTCCTCCACATTTTCCAAGTTTATTTCTACTATTTAATGGGTCCTACCATGGGTGTACAACTATACTCCTAAGATTTACTTTTATGGGTCACTTTGACCTTGCCTTGTTTTATCTCAAGGTTTTGTGCTTCTTTTTGTCAACTTTCTTACCCTTTATATGTCAGCTTACATGTCAGTAGGTTCCTAATTTAAAATTGAGAAGTTTATATATATACATGGGCATCAGTGCATATAGGATAATCAAGATACTGAAAAATAATTTGAAAGCAAGAGAGTTTTGAAAAAGCTCAATAATGATAAGAAAAAGTTTAAGAGTAGAAATTAAAGTGCCTAGGGTACAATTTTCTTTGATTTATTCATATTGCATCATTACCAATTGTTCATGTAATAAAAATTCATATACAAATTAGGGCTTGCATCCCACAATTACTAGTTAAATAACATAGTGTTTATTTCTTGGGGTCATGGTGAAGCTCACCGAGGAATTCATAGCGGAGGTCACAGGGCTTCCAATGGAGGGTATAACATTCTCTAAGCAGACCAACATATCTAATGAGGCATATAGCAAATTCCCAAAGACGGATGCTGAGGAGCAACAATTGGAAAAGAGTGGGGATTTCTTTGACCTGGAGCAGATTAAAGGATTTTGGAGAGACGTCTTATGTTGCATCTGTGAGTATTTCATACTTGATGGTAGAAACAAAGGAGTCCATAAATTTCATTTTGTCTTTCTTAATCATTTTAGGCATAAAGTTAGAATCTCCTTCCCTTTCTATTTGCGCTTCTCGCTGCTCCAAAGTCTGTTCGCTCATAAGAGTCTCGTCCTATATTGCATGAGGGATTGATCCTAATAATAGAAGGATTCTACAAAAACAAGGCCATTGTCCCGAATCCTTATTCGGACAAAAACAAGGATTCGTAGAGAAAGAAGAATGAAATAGTGAAGGGGAAAGAAAAAGTTAAACCCAAATCCTCCAGCTTTAAAAAACAGATTGTAGATGAGGAAATAGAGTGGGAAAGCACTGAAAGTTCTGAGGAGGAGAGTATGGAGGAAGAGGAAGGAACGAAAAGTGGGGAATCCAGCTCTAATGAGGAAGGAGAAGATAAAAGTAAGTATGAAAAAAGGGGATACTATAGAGGAAAAAATTGAACAGAATAACTATGATCTCGAGGAAAATCAGCAAGTGCTAGGGGAAACTGAAAAAGAAATGGATGTTTTATTTGAGGATCCCGCTTCGAAAACAGAGAAGGAACATTTAATTCAGGATTCCAATCAAGCAATGGAAACTAGAGAACAAGTAAAGGATGATCTTATCCACAATGAAAGCCCTGTTGAAACTAAAGAATAGAAAAGAATGGAAAGGGAGGATCATACTGAAAAGGATGAAGACAATCCAAAAGAGAACACAGAAGATTTAAGTGACGTATGGCAGAAAGACAGGAGGCATCCCTTTATGAATTCGGCCAAATGCAAAGCAGATGCTATCCTTCAAGTTGACTCATGGATGTATAAGGAAATAATGGGCCTCAAGAAGAAAATGGAAATAATGGAATATAATCAAGAAGCTGATCTGAAACAAAATCAATAATCTGGAAATGCAGATGAGGGATATTCCAATCAAACTTAAAGACTATGAGAACAATCTAAGAAGGCTCATTAAGGAAAGCAGAATGAAGATGGAGGAGGTTACTTCTAGTTTATGTGCAGCTGCTGCAAACATTGGAAAATGAGCAAATGAGGAAATAAAATCTTTGGAGGGGCCTAGTAAGAGGACCAGACAGAGCTCAAGGAAGAAAGCAATGCAAGAGGTTGCTACGTCGGCGGCAATATCTATACAGGACACTGTTGTGATTGGAAAGGAAGCGGTGAAGATGATCCTGGAATTAGAAGAATAGGATCTTTTTGCTCTTACAGTCTTGGTCCTTTTAGTTGGATGTTATAACTGGTTCCATTTTCTGGTTCTTTGTTTTCTTTTCATACTTGAGTTTCCAGGTCTCTATAAAACCTGGGGTCTGTCTTTTGATGATCTTGAATTGTGGTTTCAGGTCCCTGTAAAACCTATTTTTGATACTGCTCAGTAGTAGGTGTTAGGTTTGTTTCACCTGTGGACGTTATTGTTATATCCTTCTTCCTTTGTTTCAGGGTTTCGGGGCCCCTTCAAAACCTGTTTTTACCTTAATCTAAAACATAGTGTTTATTTCTAACGTTTTTAAGTATGTGGGTTTTATCAAGGTAGAAACCCAATTATCTAACCCCATTTAAGATATAGTAAGGTTTTGTGATATGATAGGGCTTTCAAGGAAGGAAAATTATTTTTGGGAGATGCACATTAAATTTTGAAAAACTGAGTGAGGATTTCGGAGGCTACAAGTGGATGATATAATTTATCAATTTTATTGTGATAAATGACATAATTTCTAAGAGCATAAGATTTCACACTTGGTCATGCCATGAGCATAATATTCCACTCCTAGTCAAATTGTC
This sequence comes from Torreya grandis, assembly GCA_037957365.1. Classification (NCBI taxonomy): domain Eukaryota; kingdom Viridiplantae; phylum Streptophyta; class Pinopsida; order Cupressales; family Taxaceae; genus Torreya; species Torreya grandis. Next base: position 951,994 of record JARHVA010004652.1, read on the forward strand.
AAAGTCAGCATGTTGTTTTAATTGTTTTGAGCTATGTATGTATTGGTTTTTGGACGTATTTTTAATCTTTAAAATTCTATAGAGTTGTGAAAAAAAAATTCTTCTATGAAACCTCTTTTTGTCAATTTCAATTATGTTGACACTTTATTTTACTACAATTAAATATTTTTTATTATTTATTTGGAAAAGACTTGTATATTTTAAATTGCACATTATTTATAGTTTAGTGTAGCACCTTATTAACATAAACCCTTTTTCCATATGACATAAAAATATAATAGTGGCAAAGAATATAAACCAAATTATGATATAAAATTTATTGACATGTATTTTGGCATGTGCCAATGTCTTGGGCTCATCTCTCGAATCATCTCTTTTGAAAGGAGATTATAAAGAATCTCCTCAAGGTTTATATCTACCTAGTCTAGGCACACTGATCTTCACTCAATGGCTCATTATAACCATTTCATTTCAAGGGGCCTTTACTGGTTCACTTATTCCAAACTTCTAACTTCATTTTAGTGGGTTTTGGGTACTTAAACAATGTAAAAAATGATGTGTTTGTTATTTTATTCAAATGTTTTTCATGTTGTTGACAATGACAAGGTATGCATTTATTCATTTATTAATCCATTTTATTATATGAAACAAAACATACAAACTTGCATTCAAAACTTGCCCAATCGTAAAATCAACATGTGTAGAGTGGCTGATTTTAGTGTGTTCATTCCATTTATTTTATATTAAACAATGCAATAGTGGAATGGAAAGTGTATTTAAGAAATCAAGATAGACAATCATTCATATTGCATTCAAACCCTAGCTTAACAACTGATTAATAAAAAATAAAAGATAAGGGAGAGAGAAAGAAAATAAAAGCTTACAAACATAGTGATAAATTTGATTTCATGATCGTAATAGCTCCATAAATCAACATCTGATTCAACAAGAAAGTGCACAATCAAATGTAGAACTAATACAAGCTTCAATGGAGATCAAACAAGGAGATAAGCTACCATAGACACCATTTACATGGGCAGAATGAAACAAATAATTATAAGTCTTCAATTAATCAAAGTATATCATTTTGAAAATAATATTGGAGTTAATTACTCTAGATCCCTTGATATTTTTCCATCATGACAACATGGGAGGATTTGAGGGAGAGAAAATAAAAATAAAACACATAAAAATGAAAGTGTGACTAGTTAAATCTCTTGTGTGAGGGAAAAAATCCATGTTTGAATGTCAAAATGAAATAATATATAGGAATTGGCTCTCCAAGGGGAAGTTTTTCCCTTCAAAACCATCCAAAAACATTCATTAATGCTTTAGATACCTCCTTGCATTTATTATGTGACCAAATTTGCCAGTTTCACTATTCACAACCCTGCACAAGACCAAAAATGAAGTTAAGACTTACAATTAAAAGAAGTGAACATTAATTTTGATACTAAAATGTGAATATTTTTGTCCATAGAAAAAATCAAGTAAAATTGAAGACATTGTTGCATCTAGGATGGAATCACCTTCTTGACAACATGAATAGTTCAAATTTTCAATAAGTAAGGTGAAAGTATGCCTAAAAAATGAAATGTAGGTCCAAAAACATCCTTATAGACCTATCTAGGCTTTTAGGGGGATCAAGTTTATTTTTAAACATTACTATTCATTTTTAATTCCTCTAGTTCTAATCAGGATTTAAAATCCTAAATAGAACTAAGGGACACCTTTTATATACTTGAAAACCTAATCAAAGGTTTTAAAATTGTTTGTTAATCCTTTTGGTGGGAAAAAATAAAGTTGGAAGGCCCCAAGACCTAATCGACCTTAGGACCCTTGATTACATCTTTGGGCTACTTGGGAGGCTTGCTATCTTTTAATCATAGTTTGGGGACTCAAAATCCCAATGGCAGACTTGTTTAGGGAATTTAGGTGCTAAAATCCAAATATAACTCGATAGGGTTTCAATGGGGTAAAATCCTTATTAAAATGAAATCGAGGAAATAGGTTTGAAAAACCCACACAAATCTGGGAAGGGGTCTCGAGATCCTTGACAACCTAGTTAGGGCTCAGCGCCCTGATTAACATTATGAAGATAGTTAGGGGATGGTCCCTGACCTAATCATAGATCCAGCCCTGATTTATATTGAATTTACTAACTCGACAAAACATAAACCTAGTTGAGGGAAAATCCCTTACTAGCACTAGGACCCTCATATGCTACACATAATGACCTAATCAATTTTTTCACCTTGGTTAACAAAGAAAACACTCAACCCCCCTAGTACAGACCTAATTGGGACTAAAATTCTAATTAGTAAATAAAATACAAGTGGCTCCCCTCCTAGACCTAATCGGGGTTTGGGGACCCAATTAGGTCTAAGGAGTTTGAATTTTTAAATCTTAGACCAAACTCTCCCTGGAAAGCCTGAGTAGCACTAGGCATGTAAATTTTGAACTAGATAGACCAAATTGGGAATTTTGACAAGTTTTTTTCACCTAAAAGAGCAAGATTTTACAAGGGCATAACAAAGGCTAAGAAGTCACTTTTGGGAGGAGATCAAAACATTAAACTTGCTTGAATGAGCCTGATGAACAAGATGGGGTAGGTTCTGAAGGGTGAAAAAACATGAAAACTAAAATTACCTACTAGGGAAAAATGAGAGACCCAAGCAAGTCAGAGAAACATTGTTCTAAAGACCTAGAAAGTGGGATAAGTGTTTAAAAAATGTGTTTTTGATCGAAGAGTAAAACATAAAACTCATCCTCACAAGTGAGGTAGGTAGGATGGAATAGGTCCCATAGGTCTAACAAGCATGAAAAACCAAGATGACCCATGGAGTAGTTGTAGGGAGTTGAGAGAGCAAGTAGACAAAAACATTGAGTGCGCAAAAGTGCAATAAAACTTTGCTTTGGGTCCAAGTGTTATTTATAAAACTTTATTATTCAGACTTGGTCATCATAATGGGATAGGTTTATAGAGCTTGTATGGCATGCATATCAATATGATCTCCTAGATGAATCTAAGAGAGTTAAGAGAGCCAAGCTTCAAAAGTAAATTGGGAGGTCAAAAATCCACTTTTACGCTATGTAAACTATAAAGTTGACTCACACAAACATGATCTTTCTAATGGTGATGGTTTCAGGTTTTAGTTCAGCGTGCAAACCAAGACAGACCATTGGCAATGAGACCAACAAACTGTGAATGTAAGCAGAAGTAGAATAAAAGGTAAAAAAAGAGGTCCCCTGATTCTTAGAAGAATTAGGGTGTGTTGTATAAGCAACAAAAAAATAATCTACCATTTTATCTTATAACCTTATTATAGTAGGCATCAAGTCATATTCTCTCTTTTTAGTTTGCTAAGACTCTTTGATGTTACAAGGCCACATGGTTCATGGTATAGATTTGTTAAATTTTCATGTTACAAGAAAATTATAAACTATTTATATTTGAATACAAAAAATATAATGTTGAGAGCATATTTCTAAGTTATGGATCTTGGCATATACTTTGTCTCACATTAAGTGCATCCTTTTCATTTCATAGAAGACCACCTTGGTTTTTACGAAGTATGAAACAATTTTGTGATTGTTTAGAAATTTTCATGGCAATCTAGTTGTAATTATAGTTTTGTTAGTCAACCATGCATGGCATGATGGTTAATTTTGGGTTAAAAAATCCATAACCCTAAAATCTTCTAAAAATACTATGAGGAGGAAAGAAAGAAAATAATTTTATTTTTTAGAGATAAAGAATACCATTCTCTGGTTGTGGATAGTGCTAGAGTTGATTACAATTCTTATTTATCACCAATATTTTTCCATGACTCAAGGATTTATGTTTGATTTAGTTCTAAATAGATTCATGAAATTGTCAATTCATCAATCGAAGGCCAATGTTTTGGAGGTTTTGGAAAGATATAAAATATTTTATATGTTGTTTTTCTATCATCCCATTTGTGTGGCATTGAAGGTTGCTTTGAAAATTAATTGAGCTTAGCTGGACTTTGTATTATCACCACATTTAACTCTCTCATAAAAAAGTAAAAACTTTTTTTTAAATGAAAAAAAAGAATTGGAGATAGTTTTTTTTCTCATTTATCTAAGTAGTTTTTTAATTAATTTTTTATTATTAAAAAATAAATTAATCCTAAACCCTAGGTATTTTGGTTTTTATAAATCTTATCCTTTAGTGGACATTAAATATTTTTGCTCATACTCACTTGGATGGCTCCAATCAGGGAAGAACACTATTTGATCAAAATTTGGATTAGGGGTTGATTTAATTAAGACAAACAATTGAGTAATCAAAATACATAAGATATACAATAATCACACAAATTGATTACAACTTACTATTTTTATAAATGTTTTAAAAGGGAAAGCACTAAGAGATAATTGATTTAGCTAGAACTCAGGTCTGTGATACTGTAACAATGATTGTAAAATGACTATGAGACTATGTCAAGTTGATATGAATAAGGAATAAGGCTTCGTGTTATCTTGGGACAACACCACATTATTTGGATTTTGTCAACCTATGTTAATGTCTCTAGGGTGAAGTTTCATCTCTTAGGGTTTTTAACCTTTGTGTAAATTTTGATAGATATGCCTTCGCATATAGGTCCTATGTGTTTATTTAGATGTCTTTAATTTATTATGGGAGTTGTTGTGTTCCTTTTTATTCACTCAAACCCTAACTCAATGACGTGAGGGAATAAATATTATAACATAGGGGTAATGGGTAAGGGGATGGGGTTGTTCTTGACCTCAACACCCCATGTGTTGAGTGTTGCCTACATACTAATACTCTGAAGAGAGATCAAACTCTATGTAGTTCTCCCATGCTACAATGGTGCATTTACAATACTGGTGAAATTTTATATGTTGATGTAATCCTAATGTGATTATGAATTTAAATAAATGACTTATGACCTTGTTATTGTGTTTAGACCTAGCTTAGGGATTTTTGGGTTGTAAGGATTCAGAATTGGGAAGAATAATTACTTTCCTCATGTGTTTATATATTGGACCTTCTAGGATTTCCTCATAATGGGATTATGAAATGACTTATTGGGATGAATTTGAATTTGGGAAACTAGCCTTTAATTAGTAAGATGATGAAACTAATAGCTTCAGACGCTATTGGCTTACAGGATTGTCCTAAAGGAGTGGCTTCATCTAAGGAACAAAGATAATCAAACTATAAGTATGAATTAGTTAATTAATGAGTCTAGGTTGCTAGGAATTAGGAATATGAATATTTAGTACAATAGTTTCCTTAAGATAGAGGGTCATTCATAATAGAAGTAGAAGAATAGTGGTTTACAATTATGGAACTGAGCATAGGTTAAGTGTGCATAAAGGGTGGTCACAAGTGCATTGTTTTGGAATTAAATGTTAATTTTAGTGTCAACATTTTCTCCCATTTATTATAGTAATGCTAAAAATATAAAGTACTAGATTAAAAGGAAGTGTTATACCCAAGCTTACCCATGAAGAATGGTCTTAAATGTAGATCACATGTTGAAATGTGTTTCATGCAAACATGAAATGAAACATGTATAAATAAGTCCTTACATCAAATAAAAATATGAAAATAAATACAATAAACTATATATCAAATAATAAGAAATGAATACACCTTTTTGTGTACACAAACCATTGTGTTTTTTGATGCAAAACTAGTAAGTGGAGAGGGTGTAACCCTTGGATATTTATTTGTTGAAATACTTGGATTAGATTGTGCATGCCCTAATCCTCATTAATAGGAGAATGTGCTTAAAATATCAAGATACAATGACTTCACCATCACATGACTCAAGGTAGTATAATATCATAGAATAATTATATGAATCCTAATATAACATTCTTGTGAAAAACTAGTGCAAAAAAATTAATCAACTATTGTAAATAGAATAAGATTCATTCTCATGAAAAATTGGTGAAATACAATATGAACTGACTCTAGTATATGTAACATAGATAATAACATCAATTGACATTCTTTATGTGGAAAGTTGTGTAAATTTGAGCAATAAAGTGCACATGCCCCCAATCTAATATTTGAGTATATTGATTATGATAACTGAGTAATATCAACTAAATATCTAAATAAACTTGTGTAAATTATGGAACACATGCCACATATAATACCCCCAATCTGAGCAAAATTTGTGATAATCCAATGTATATATCTAAAACTATTTCTAATTTTTACTATGAAAATGCACTACTTTGGACATTCATGAATTGTACCCTTATTCCTAGGGTATGATACTATTTGAATACAAATTTTGAGTAAAATCAAGTATACATTATGATAAACTGAGTAAATACAATTATTTTTTATCTATGTAGTGGATAGTTTCAACTTAGTCTCTAAGACAAGCTAATGTGTATGCTCCTTTTAAGGTGAGTTGTGAAGCCTAAATAATAACTTAGCTCAAAAGAAAAGTTATGCAAATGATGTTATAGAAATACTAAAATCTAAAGTAAAAATAAAAACATTGGAAATCTTGGTATCATAGTGATAATCTGAGAAATATATTAATTTATGATACATGTAAAGCCAAGTATAAATATTATCATGTCTAGATATATGTTAGCAATTAGAAATGCAGTGAACAATGATCATATAATAAATACTTAAAAATAATAAATATATACTCAAATAAGATGCATGATATCCATTATGGCATCTTAAAATTGGGAAAATGTATGATATCCATCATGGCATCAAAGATTTGAGCAAAACATAATAAACAAGAGTCATGACAATGATGCACATATAAAGGGTACCCTCAAGAACACACCAAGAATGTAAGAAGACTAAGGGGCCTCATACAAGGGACATGTTCAAATTTCACTCACCTACACATACACAGATAATGAGGCTTAGAGATGCAATCAAGGACATGTTCAAATGTCCACAATCCAAAGAAGTTGAATACACACAAAACATGAAGTGAAGAAGCAAACATGATAAACATGCATGAATAAGTTAAATTAATCTACATAATTAGTTTATAGCATCATCATATATACAAATACTTAGGTATCTTGTGAAATAGAAATGTTAAAGTTAAAAAATAATGAAAGATTCACACAATGTATTGTACTATATTAGGAATAATAGGGATATTCATAAAATGATAAAACATGTGTAAGAGATTCCCCTAGTGGACCTGTTGGGATGAAAACAAGTTGTATAAGGTATATGATTGTTTTGAATATGATATATTAGAGTGTGTGCTTAATGAAACAAGTCTACTAGAATGGGATAAAGGTATGGTGCATGACTGTAAGGACTAGTGTTATTTTTTCTATGTCAATTTTTAGGGCATGTGACAATATCACCACCTACAACTAAATCTGACAGTGAAAAGATATATGTTATTCAACTCACTCAACTACACTTGTGCAACATGTTTGATATAAAACTAGATATAGATAAGTATTAGATTTAATAAATCACAATCAATTGATGTAAATAAACTACACATGTCATGGATAAGTCTTAATTTTTAATTTTTTTGAAACATTATAATTGTGATTGTGTGTGTGTGTGTGTGTGTGTGTGTGTGTGTGTGTGTGTGTGTGTGTGTGTGTGTGTGTGTGTGTGTGTGTGTGCATGTGTGTGCGCGTGCGCTCGCATGTGCGCGCGCGCGTGTGTGTATTTTAACTATTATGTGAAACTCTAAAAATATAACAACACATCTAAGGAATGTGGATAGTCAAAAGGTTGATCTTGTGGAAGATTATTCATTTATGGATACTGAATATTGTCAAATTCCCACATACCATCATCATTGTGATAATCATACCACTCGTGATCTATAGCTTTAGCTTTGCCCTTTTCATTATTCAAAATCTTATGCATGTTTATAACATGTTCCTCCATTGTGTAGGAAGCCTCATGTGTTGTTTTAGGAAAAATAAACTTTAAAATTTGCTTATCATTTCTAAATCTATTGTTATCATCAATACCATCATGAAAAATACAAATTGTACTATCCTAAAATTTGAATGCAAGATAATTTTGTAACTTATCAACTATAGCTTTCATTTTGTGCAACCATTTTTGACCAAATATAGCACTTACCTAATTTCCTATTTTCAGACCAAAATATAGTGTGTCCACAGCCTTAGGAATGCATGCAACTAGTACTCTAATATGCCATATTGAATCTTGTAAATATATAGATTTTTATAATTTATCTTTATCATGACTTATGTGCTAAAGAAATGCAAGTGCAAATACATTTGGCTCTATATCCTCATCTATTTGCACATGCCAACTATATTCATTCTTAATAAAAACCCAAATACTCAAAGGGTTCCTTATTGAATACTTATAATTTATGTGCATTTAACCTTTATTTTAATCCCTAGTGGGTGGTAGTAGGGGTTGTATAATATAAATAATGTCTTTATCCTTGTATTTCTAAATTTTATGTTAAAATCCTTAAAAAGTATCAATAACATGCCCTATTATTCTATGAAAATGAAAAAAGGGTTTTACGTCTTGATTAGATAATTTGTTAGTAGATCTATGCCTTACTGTAGGCAAGACCATTAATTACCTATCACATAACATTTATAACATAACATGTGGTCTATATTTTACACTGTTAGCTTATATTCTATATGCATGAATTCAACATTATTTACTGAATCTACCAAAGGCAACCTATCTATACTTGTAATACATTGGTCTGTGTATTGTGTATTTTGCTCTCTAATAATGTTATATTTGACAAAGATATTAGTCCATGATACACCTAATAAAGTATCATTTTGTGTAAATCTATATGGTAACAAGTATCCTTCCCTTTATCAATATTTGAGTTCATTGTTTGTTTTTTATACGTTTTTATGAATTATTGTCTTTAAATCATCTCTATATTCACCTAGGCTATGTGATGTAAAACTCAAACCACATAAATACTCATCAATGCTCATTTGTGTCATAATTATAACTAACATTAGAATCATCATCAATATCTTTTATTTATATAAAATTTGGATCTTCTGAATTTACTAATAATGGTATTTCATTTACATCCTCTTTTTGTTCTACATTTTAAGGTCAATTTTATTATTATGAAACATATATATATTGTAGCTTTTGATTATTTTTAATGGATTCACCAACATCATGTGTATGCATTTTTTATATAGGTATGATCTCTAGTGGTGACACTAAAGTAGATTGAGGTGATTCAAATTTTGATTTATGCTCAGTAGTAAATTATGTAGTTTTATATTATTTTAATGGTTGATTATTATCAAGGCATGTATATAACTATCTATCATGTAAAATTTAACACACTGATGTAAAGTATAAGGTATAACATCTGTTGCATGTATCCATGGCCTAATCAATAGTAAATTATAGTGAAAATGATTAAGAATTACTTGAAACTGAGTAGGTAATATTTTAGGCCCTACCTTGATACCTAAAGTGATATAATCCAAAGCTTGGTGATGATCATTATCAAATCCATGAATATTATTATAGCTATTTTTAAGAGAAGTCATATTAATACCCATTGTATGTGATAATTTAATATTATAAATTTTGAAGCCTAAACCATTATCTATCAAAACCCTTTAACTATTGTATTTTTAATTTGAACTTATATAAACAAAGGAATATTTTGATCAATGTTATATTGCGTAGGCAAATCATCATTTACAAAAGATATAGCATTCTCAACATCTTTCAAAGTATTTATAACAAATAAAAAATAAGAATGGTTTGTGTCATGTGGCATAGATTTATATGATTAAATTATTGATACAAAATATCCTTGATAGTGGTAGCTTTTTTAAGCAATTATAACATAGAAATATTGGTGTATTTCTTAACTGATCAACAATATCATACATGTTAGATTGATTGACTGGTCTCATTGGATTTGGTTAGGAATGAGGAGATATTTATTGAGTCTGTTCCTTTTATATTTCTTTATGGGGCATCTGACATCATCTAGTGATAAAAATATATACTCTAGGATCTACGATAAATGTAAGGCAAATAGAAGAGGCGAGATATGAGCTAAGATAGTTGGGAGTTATAGGGACAGGAAGAACATGTTGAGTATGATGCCAATGTCAGAACTTGATTGTTAATGTTATAATTATTTTTATTTGTATTTTATTATTTTAAGATGGTTATTAAATTCAGTTATGTCTAGATTAGTTATTTTGTCAAATTTAGGTCTATTTTTCAAGAACTTCCTAAAAAATAGCTAGAAGTGTCAATTAAAGTATAGTTCATTAAATGTATTCTTAACTGAGATCAAATCCTTATCCATTCACCCCCAAGAGGTAGGTCTCACTTTATAAAGCTAATTTAATTGAATTTAAAATTATTTTAGTTAAACTTATGGTTTTTGAGGTTTTTGGGTGCCTAGTTTGTCTAGTGTGTATGTGAGTGTGTATGTTTGCTTAATTGATGAAGAGGCTTCTTGCATGATGACTAGATATTATTTGTGAGTTAAAATTATTTTCTTGAATCTATTTTTAGTTATCTCAATCTATTTTCAATAAATTTAAGTTTACTACAAGTTTTAATTGTATATTTTAGTTGTCATGCAAGTTTTTTGTAATTTGGTAGTTTTAGCCTTACTTGTTAATAAAATATGGTGTAATAGTATGGAACCATAATTACTTTTGGATTTTTTTTAATTATTTTTAAATAATTTTAGTTTTAGGTATTCATAAAGTAAAATTATTAAGCTTAAGTATTCTAATGTGAAGTTATTCAATGCATGTTTTGTCATCAATCACATTTACAACACTACTATATTAACAACTAGTAATTATGGGCAAGATTGGATATATATATCTTCATTTTTAAATTAAATTAGAGTTGATTAACACTAAATCCATTATCAAAATTTTAATTTGGTATCATCTCCTCATTCAATAAAGGTTTTAATCCATTATCATGAGAATCATGGCTTATATGAATTTTGCTTTTATGAATATTCTCATTTTCAGAGGTGACAACTTTGAATTTAGAGTTATTGATTGAAGATAATACTTATACATAAGATATTTTGGGATAATATTCTCCATGGATACACACAACCTACATAGCAGAGTGCTTTGTCTCAAGATCAGGTGAGAGTAAAAAAGGAAGAATAAAATATTGATGCACAAGTTTTCTTCTATCTTCAGAGTGCCATAGACCCAAGCATCCATCCAAGAATTTTTGGATGCAAAAATTACCATGAAGCATAGAATACCTTGAAAACATCATATCAAAGATATATTAAGGTAACAAGAGCAAAAATAAAAACTCTTAAAATAAATTTTGTGTTGAAAATGTCTGATAATAAAGAAGTTGGACAATATTGCAAAAGGATAAATGACATAGTGCATAAAATGAGGGTTTATTAAGAAACCATATAATATGGGGTCATAGTAAGATTTTTTTTGAGATATTGGATTAAATAATAGATGCATAATATGATTAATCATGAGGAGTGTAAGCATATGATCACTACAATTTGTTATGAGTTAGTGGGTTCTTTCTTGTTCTATGAGGATAAGATGAGACTATAAGTAGAAGATCAAGAATATGCACTTGAAAAAAGGCAGTACTAAAAATTTAAAAAAAATCAACAAAATTTAAAAAAATAAAATTAAAATGGGAAATATCAAGCTAAATTCATAATTAAAATCAATAAAAACCTTACTTTTCTTTATTGCAAAAAATTAGGACACTTTAGAAAAGATTGTAGGATATTGGCAGATAAGAGTCAAACTAATCAAGAGGGTGAAAAGAAGGCCTTCCAAGTTTAACAAAGTGAGGAGAAAGATAATTAAAATTATTAATTCACATATATTTTTTGAATATAGGATTGAAATATTTTATTGTATCTTGATTCAATTTGCTCAAATCACATGATAAGTCACAAAGACAATTTCAACAAGTTAGATGATTCCTTCAAAATCTAAGTGTAATTGGGAGATGAAAAGTCCATTCAAGTTTAAGGAAAGGGAAACATGAAAATAACCACAAGTCGAGGTAAGGGTGAAATAAAATATGTTTATGTTTCTCCAAATCTTGATCCTACGAGTATTGATCACAATATCACAAGATATAGTGATGAAAGTAAAACATACAAGTTTTATAATCCTACTATTAAATCCATAATTGTTTTTAGGGATTCTATTTTTGTTTTTAAATGAGATGCATGTTGATTATAATAATATAGATACAAATGTCATAAGTGAATTAGGGTGGCCTATTGATTTTAATTTTTAGGGCTTACAAAGTCCTACACATGTTTCTAGTTAAACATGAAACAATACTAACTCTTCCCAAGAGATTAATCATCCATCTTCATCAACCCTAAGCGTACAAGTGTTTGTTGAATTAAAATATATAAAATAATATGTTAGATAAAAATATGATTGAAATATCATAATGATTCAACATTAGAAAAGTAAATTTTTTGATGGTGCTTGTAATGAAAATAATATGTTTGCATTATCATTTGTGGCTAACGAACTTAAAAGTTATGTAAAAGCTAGTCAATAGAAAGAATGGGTTGATGTTATGAAAATTGAGATGGATTAAATTGAGAGGAATGATGCATGGAAAGTTTTGATTCAATTTTATAAATATATGATTGGAATCAATTGGATATATAGTACCAAAGTCAAGAGTGATGGTACAATTGACAAACTAAAAGTTAGACTAGTTGCAAAAGGGCTTGCACAAACATATGGGGTTGACTATGAGGAAACTTATGCACCCATGGCATGTCAAGATACTATAAGACTATTTTTTTTTTGTATATGATCATAAAGGGAAAATACATAAAATTAATGTAAAAATTGTATTCCTAAATTAAGTGATTGAAGAAGAAGTATATGTGAGGTAACCATAATGTTTTGAGATAAAGGGTAAAGAGTTTTGGATATATAAGTTGAATAAGTGTCTTTATGGGCCGAAGTGAGATTAAATGAATTGGTACTCAATATTTTGTAGTCAGTTATTAGATAAATGGTTTGTAATAAGTCAAAATGAATCAACTCTTTACATACAATCATTTCATTCTAATTTGTTATATGTCTATCTCTATGTAGATGACTTGATATTTACATGTAGCTTTATGGAAATGTTGAATAGCTTCAAGGAAGATATGAAATAATAATTTGAGATGAATGATATTGGACTTATGAAGTAATTTCTTGGCATGGAAGTCCATCAAAATAAATAAAATGTATTCATTTGTCAAGCCAAATATGCCCAATACATGATAAATAAGTACAATATTTAATATTATAAGTCCGTGGACACTCCAATTGAAAGTGGAAAAAAGATAATGAGAGAGGATGAGAGTTATTAAACTTATTAAAGTACTTAACGATATGATATAAATTTATAATCTTTTCATCAAAGGGGGTAATGTTAAGAATGATGCAAATGTTGGCACTTGATTGTCAATGTTAGAATTAGTTTTATTTGTGTTTTATTAGTTTAGGAGAGTTATTAAATTTATTTATGTCCTAGATTAGTTATTTTTATAATTTTAGACATAAATAAATTTAATAACCCTCCTAAACTAATAAAACACAAATAAAACTAATTCTACCATTAACAATTAAGAGTCAATATTGACATCATACTCAACATTCCCCCCTTTAATGCAAAGAGTAGAAATGCTTATCATCTCCTTAATTATTATATGAATATGAGTTGGAAAGCACTTGGTGATAATAAAAACATTTTTTTTTGTACTCCATCCATACTCAAAACCTTCATTTGGCATCTAAAAAAGAGTCTAGTAACAAGTGGCATCTCAAAATTACTAGTGCAACTATAAGAATTCATAAGACCTCAAAATTGTTCATTATGATTTTATTGATGTATCTTGAATTTTATTGTTTCCATTAAGTTATAAATCCATGGACTTACATGAAATGAAATATTTTACATATTATAAGAGAATAACATGTAAATAACACTAAGAAACATTGAACAAAGAAATAATAACTAGATCCAGTCATTATAATCATGATTAGTATAAAATCTAAATTCTAAAATTTGAAACCCTAACAAAAATGTCAAAAAGGATGGAAATAAACCCTAATAAAATCTAAGAATGTAATGATCTATAAGGATGTGGATTCACCAAAATATTTGATCAAAATTTGGATTAGGGGTTGATCAAATTAAGACAAACTATTAAGTAAATCATAATACATAAGATATACAGTAATCACATATAAACTAATTACAACTTACTATTTTTAGAAATGTACTAAAAGGGGAATATACTAAGAGATAAATAACTTAGCTAGAACTCCAATAATGAGTGTAAAATTACTGTGAGTCTATGTGAGGTTGTTTTGAGTCAGGAAAAGGGCACCATGTTGTCTTGGGAAAAGGCTACACTATTTGGAATTTATCAACCTATGTTAATGTCATTAGGGTGTGGTTTTGTCTCCTAGGGTTTTTGATCCCTATGTAAATTATGACAAATGTGCCTTTACCTGTAGGTTTTATGTGTCTATTTATATACCTTCACTTTGATATGGAATTCATTATGTGCCTTCTTATTCACTCAAACCTTAGTGTTTAACCTCAAATTAAGATGAGTCAATATAGTATATGGTTAAGAATATAGAAATGAATAAGTAAAAGGGTGATAAATAAATCTATAGTAGGCCAATCAATTTACAAACACATATAAATAATATTTTAAATTTAAATACTGAGATATGGTACAATTATTTATTGATATTGAAATAAGTCAAAAATAAGAGTACTTAGTTGGTTAACTGTGCGCATGTAGATCTGGACTGAAATAGGCCAAAATTAGATTGGATCAAGATATTGGAATAGTCATCATATTCTAGAGATTTACACTTTATGGCCTTAGATGTTCACATCAAATATGGATTGTTACATTGATACTACTATCTGAGTAGACATATGTGTCCAGTATGGAATATCAACTATACCTGGGTGTGACCACTTGGAAACTTCTAGGTTTTCTATCACCTTTACTCTAGTGTGTTCAGATCTTATACATAGGATGCCACTCTTTATCAAATGATCAAACCTTAGATCTCTCACCTTTGGGGTAACTATGGGAAAAATGGGTTAGTGGGCACATGGTGTCTAGCTACCCTAAGGACCCTAAGTTAATGGTTTTTGCCTACATATCTAATACTATGAAGAGGGCCTCAAACTTATGTAGTTTTCCCTTACATGTTGGCTTATATGTGTATCGAGATGCAACATGTGATAAACAAGTTTATAGAGTGACTTACCTTATAAATTGGAAAATATGGGTCATAAAATGCTCTTTTAATAATTTAAACATGTATATGGGTTGTCCCTATGATTTAAATTGAAATAAGAAAGAATAAGGAAGCTTTGCTCACTGAATGCTTGATTGAGTGGTTTTGATAAGCTATCTTGTGAATTCTTAGGTCTATGCTAGGTGAGGAATGAATGGGGATTGATTTTGTATATATACCAATCCATTTTGGAAATATATTGCATTAAATCACTTAGTCTAACCTTTAGGATAAATTTCATTTAAAGATTTGATGACTTTAGGAAACTGGACACTTAGTTTGGCACAAGATACTATCATCGACATAGGCATCTGGTTGGGATGTAATTGTCTAGGAAGCTGGAAAATAGATATAGGTACAAAAATTACAAAGGATGATAAAAAACATGTTTATAACATTTTGAGTAGTATAGAAGGCCTAGTCATCAGAATAATATATGGTCAAACTAAGAGGTAAGCAATAGGCACAAGAGATAGTGGATGTGAGCCTTTTGGTAGCAGGAATGTCTTAAGACTGAAGGGTATGTTATAGAAAAGGGGATCAATTCATCAATTCAAATACTCATTATATTATCCAAATTAGTTTTAGACTCATTGCAACTAGGCACAATCATAATATATTCCCGTAGTGCTCACAATTTATCTCTTGACTTCATTGGCATCAATTCATATAAGGTGCAATCCTTATGCACTCACCCAAAACATAGCAGAGAAAGAACCAGGGCCTATGTTGGGATAGTTGTTCCATGGCACAAGATTTCACTTGTAGAACTTAGTCCTTTCAACATAGGCTTTTGGTAGATTCATTGGCACAAGCCTTGTCTAGGCTAAGCCTGATCGTCTATAGGTACAAACCTATTTTGGGTGACTAGTTCTGGTCATAGGGGTAAAATCCCATATTAAGTTGGTTTATAGTCTCAAGGGTGAAAACCTTTGTTTTACTAAGCTTAGCATCCTTTAGGCACTTTAAGGAGTCAAGGGAATGTTTTAGATCAAGTGTTCATGTTTTAACTAGCGCTTCTTAACAAGGGTATCAAATCTTAGGTGTATGACTCTCTTTACACCTAGGCTATTTCATAGAGTATGCTGACATCATCACTTAGCACAAAGATGCCATTAATGACATAAACTAGAAGCTTGCAAATAACATTCTTAACATTACTATATGGAGATTACCACATTTTAACTAGTACATTCATCATGCATTTCAATACCAAAGTGAAAGGAATTCAAATTAGAAGAACCATGTTTACTAAAACCATTCTTCTTCATTAATCAAATCTCATATAAAATATAGTATATAGTTCATTGTGATAAAAATAGAGTAAAACCTATCTTATGCTACTTAATTGCCCAGAGGCTCACAATGAGTTTGGGTGTATACAATTGGAGCCTTAATGGAATCCATACTAATTTTCATGCTAATGGAATCTATAACATTATATCCAAAAACAATTTTTCATAGCTTTGCTACATCTAATTCCCATCATTGCTTCAATGGTTCAAACTTGATTTTATAGCACACAAGAGCATCTCTTTACTAGGGTGGAGAGCACATGTTAGGTGTTGATCTGGAGCCTTTGTTGATCATTATGTTGGATCTATCACCTTGTGCCCTTTACATTACGGTCACCACATGTTTCCACTCATAAAGGATGCTCTAAAGATCTGGGAGATAGTTAACCACCTACTAGTTGGCATAAGATATTTATTGATTTTTCCAGCTAGTGCCAAGATACCAAAATGGTAATCATCATCTAAATGATTGCCTTGCATTGAGATGTCTATCAATTTGGCATGGATCTCATACTTAATGAATTAGGGGCCCAATATTACCCCATACAAAACTGTTAGTCCATCCTCAGACTAGGCTACCAAAACCTTTGACATGCATAACTTAAGTGCACTCTCCTTAAGTTTGATATTAAAGTCCTCAAAGCCCTTGATAGCAAGCTTAATTTCCTTAGTGATATTGTCTATTTTTTTAGATGTGGCACTAAGGTTGAGCACATATATCTTCTCTAGCTCTTTTTTAAAGGCTTCAATATTTGCCTTAGCTTTTGTCACTTCTCCATCAAGGATTGCTCCTTATTTATAGGCCTTAGTTTTCAAGGCATAGAAGAGTGCTTCTAAGTTATGATCCTAGTCCTTTATCTATGTGTTCAGTGTATTGACCTTACCCATTATTTGTGTGCACTTTGCCCTGATCATAGAGTACACCTACACCATCAACTCCTCCTACCCTTTTGCATACTTGAGGTATATGTCTATGATTGATGCTTGGTTATAAAATTTTATGAAGATGACATCTATTACATCTGCACCTTTTTGAAGTTTTGTTAAAAGGCATTCTACTTCTTTGATCTTAGTATTTAGCTCCTTATATAACATAGTGCATGGGTCTTCTTCTTCTTCTTCTTCTTCTTCTAACATTGACTCTAATTTCATCCTTGGGAGCATATACTCCACTAACACACATACTTTATCAACCTCTGAGAGGTTTAATGTGTCAAGATCTTAGATTACAATTGATTACTTTTGTATAAGCAACTAAACACAGAATTAACCCAGAAGTAATAAGTAACTAGAAATTAGAAACAACAAAGAATAGGAGATACGAGAAACAATACAATCTGTATTAAACTCTTCCAGAAGGAAATACAATGAAGAAATCTCTTTCTTCTCACACCTCTCAGATGTACAATAATTCTCCCTCAAGAGTTTTCTCTCTCTCTCAATCAATTACAACCAACTCAATTACTGAGTTGTTCCCCCTTACTTTTCAATACTACCCCATGAGTCTCTTAAATAGTATTGAAAGCAACCAACAATTATAAAAATAGACTCAAGACTAATTTTAGTCTTTACATGTAAACTAGTTGTTCGTCTAAAAATAGCAATTCTAGAAATGCCTAGAAATGCACAAAAGTCAGTGTCAGTCTACAGATGACCGATGCCGGCCAACCCCTGACCGATGTCAGTTGACCCCTAACTGATGTCAGTTGGTTCTGACTGATGCCGCCATTGTCGGTTGACCCCTAACTGATGTCAGCTACTGTGGGACCAATGCCAGTTACTAGTTAAGCCCAACAACCTCCACACTAGCTCATCAGTGAAGCTTTTAGCTCCATAACTCAACAATCTCCCACTTGGAGATAAACAACTGCACTTGTACCTGTACAGCAACATCCTCTAGCTTATTTCTCTAGCTTGTTTCTCCCTCTTCAAGTTCAATCTTGAAGACCAACAAAAGTTGAATGAAGATCTAACTTCTCCTTTGTTACCGGCTTTGTTAACATATCAGTAGGGTTCTTATCTGTATGGATCTTATCCAGCTTCAACTGTCCATCCTCCAATACCTATCTAATGAAGTGGTACCTAAGCTGTACATGTTTGGTTCTTGAATGAAAGGGTTGATTCTTTGCCAAATGAATTGCACTTTGACTATCACTGTATAATTTGCAACTCTCTTGCTCCTTTCCCAACTCTTCCATGAACTGAGTCATCCAAATCATTTCCTTGCTAGCCTCTGTGACTGAAATGTATTTTGCCTCTGTAGTAGACATGGCAACAACCTTCTACAACTTTGAAATCCAGCTAACCGTTGTTCCACCAATAGTGAACACATATCTTGTGGTGCTTCTCCTGCCATCCAAGTCACCTGCCATATCTGAATCTACATACCCATGTAGAGAAGTGTTTGACCCTCCATAGCATAAATGCCTACTGTTGGTCCCTCTCAGATATCTAAGAATCCACTTAATTGCTTTCCAATGTTCCTTTCCTGGATTGGCCATAAACTTGCTGACAACTCTCACTGCTTGGGCAATATCAGGTCTAGTACATACCATTGTATACATCAAGCTCCCAACTGCTAAAGCATATGGAACTCTACTCATGTACTCAACCTCATCATGTGATTTAGGACACTGTTCTTTGTTCAACTTAAAGTGTCCAACCATAGGTGTGCTTACCAGTTTTGCATCCTGCATATAAAACCTCTGCAACACCTTATTCACATAATCCTCTTGAGACAAAATCAAACTGTGCTTTTTCCTGTCTCTCTTAATACTCATGCCAAGGATTTTATTTTCTACTCTTAAATCCTTCATGGCAAATGTGTGAGCTAATTTTACCTTAAGCTCAGTAATGTTCTGCATTTGTGAACTTGCAACAAGCATATCATCTACATACAATAACAACATTTGTCCATTCTCTCCTTATTTTAACCTGTATATCCACTTGTTTTTTAGTGCTTTCTTTCTAGCTGACAACTCAACCAAATCCCACGTATGGTTCTCTTCCAAGGAATCAATTTCCTCATTCATGCCATGCTCCCACTGTTTCCTGAATTCTACCTGCATTGCCTCATCAAAATTTTTTAGTTCTCTACCATCAGTGAGCAACAAGTAGTATAAAGAAGGGGAATAATGAATTGGAGGTTTACCTACCCTTTCAGACCTCCTTATGGGCATTGAGACTCATTTACAACTTGCTGTCTACCTAAATTTCTTTCTGACAGTGATCGATCCCAGTCATCTCTGACCGACATCGGTCTGCACCCAAATGATGTTGATTCCACCTAATCGATGTCAGTTTCCACCTGACCAACATTAGTTCTTACCTGATCGACGTCGCTTTCCACTTGACCTATGTCAGTCTCTGTGTTTTCCTATGAGTGATGATTTTTACTTGCGAGCTCATTTTGGATCATAACCTCTTCCAATTCAAGATTGCCCTACTCAAAATTATTCAGCCTCTTGAGCTAATCATTGTACATCATCTTCTCATTGAAAATTACATCATGGCTTTTAATAATTTTGTTAGTTTCTAAATTCCACAACCGGAATTTGAAATCTCCAAAACCATAGCCAATGAAAGTGCACTGCATAGATTTAGCATCCAGCATCTTTCTATTTTCTTTATCAATGTGCACAAAAGCTTCATAACCAAAAACTCTGAAAAATTAAAGATCTTCTTTTTTACCTATCCATGTCTCTTCTGGAATTCCACCATCCAGTGTAGTAGAAGGTCCTCTATTAATCAGGTAAATTGTAGTATCTATAGCTTCTGCCCAAAACTATAAGGGCAAACCAGCATGCAACCTCATACTCTATGCACACTCCATTATTGTTCTATTAATCCTTTCAGCAACTCCATTTTGCTGAGGTGTCCTTGGAACCATCCTTTCCCTGTGTATTCCACTCATCGAACAGTAACTATTGAATTTATTGCTGCAGTACTCACCACCATTGTCAGATCTAAGACACTTCAATCTCAAACCTGTTTCATTCTCAACCAAAGCTTTTCATTTCTTAAATGTGCCAAAAACATCAGATTTCC
The DNA here is from genome assembly GCA_037957365.1 of Torreya grandis. Lineage (NCBI taxonomy): Eukaryota > Viridiplantae > Streptophyta > Pinopsida > Cupressales > Taxaceae > Torreya > Torreya grandis. Next base: position 972,672 of record JARHVA010004652.1, read on the forward strand.
TCTTTATGCAATAAACCCATACCTTTCTTGTATCATCATCAATGAAAGAAACATAATAATTTGATCCTCCAATAGAAGATACTTGAGCTGGTCCCCACATGTCTGTGTGAACAAGATCCAACTTGTGCTTCTTCTTTGTTGACCTAGTTTTGCGAAACCTCACTTTCTTCTATTTCCCAAAAATATAATGCTCATAGAAATATAGATCTATGCTTTTCAAATCTGAAAGCTTACCTTTTGACTTAAGAATATTCATTCCCTTCTCACTCATGTGACCGAGCCTACAGTGCCACAACTTTGCATCTACATCTGAAGTAGATAAAATAGAAGGAGAATAATCAATAATACAAGTAGATAGATAAAGTGTACCTAATCTCTTACCTCTTGATAATACAAGTGCACCCTTGGAAACTTTCCAAGATTCAGCTGTGAGAGTTACTGTGCAACCCTCATCACCCAACTTTCCTGCAAAAATCAGATTCCTCTTCAGGATGGGTACATGCATGACATCCTTCAACACCCATGTGTTGTTGTTTTACAATTTCAGCTACACTTTTCCTTTGCCAACAATTTGACAAGGCTCATCATCCCCTAAATAAACTTTTCCAAAGTCTCCATGGAGATAATCATTGAAAAATTCTCTATTTGGGGTTGCATGGAAAGAGGCACCAGAATCTAAAACCCATGATTCTACTTTATTATCCAAAGAAAGTGTAAGAGCATCCTGTGCAACAATACCTGCAACTTTTTCTTCTTTATTACCTTCATGTTGATTTTATTTTTTATCCTTCAACCACCAATCTTTCTTTGCATGCCCTTTCTTTCCACAATTCCAGCAGGTTATTCTTCCATTGCTGGATTTGGATCTACTTCCCATCTTTGACCTTGATTTCCCTTGCTTGCCCTTCTCTCTTTGCCATCCCCTACTTTCAGCACGTAAAGCATTACCTAATGTTTCCCCTGTGCTTTTCTTGTGAATTTCTTCATTCAAGATTACACTAACAACATCATCAACTTTCAAGATATTTGAAGCAGATGCAGTATTACTAACTGCCATTACCAAACTATGCCAACTTTTAGGTAAAGAGCATAAGATTAAGAGAGCCTTAATTTCATCATCAAAAACTATTTTGACTGAATTTAACTAATTTACTAATCCATGGAAATCATTAAGATGACTAGATACTAATCCACCTTCCTGCATTTGCAAATTAAATAATTGCTTCATAAGATATACCTTATTCGAAGCTGAGGCTTTTTCATATAAATTTGCCAAAGTATCCATTAACTCTATCATTTTATTTGCCTGTGATAAGTTGTAAATCACAGAAGATGCTACGCTCAACCTTATATATCCAAGAGCCTTTCTATCAAGAACATTCCATTCTTCATCTTTCATATCTGTGGGCTTACTTGAAACCCCACCCAATGGTAAATACAAATCTTTTTGATACATATAATCTTCAATCTGCATCCTCCATAATTGATAATTCTTGCCATTGAATTTCTCCATTCTTAGTTTATTTTCTTCTACCATTGCTTTGCTCCCACTCAATCAAAAACCCCTGTGAGTGAATTTTGTAATCAACAAACACTAACACGCTCTGAGCTTTTCTTCAACCTGGCCTTATGTCTTATAGTCAAAGTGCAATTCATTTGGCAAAGAATCAAGCCTTTCATTCAAGAACCAAACATATACAACTTAGGTACCACTTCATTAGACAGGTATTGGAGGATGGATAGTTGAAGCTGGAAAAAATCCATACGGATAAGAACCCTGCTGATATGTTAACAAAGCTGGTAACAAAGGAGAAGTTGAATCTTCATTCAACTTTTGTTGGTCTTCAAGATTGAACTTGAAGAGGGAGAAAGAAGCGAGAGAAACAAGTTAGAGGATGTTGTTGTACAGGTACAGGTGCAACTGTTTATCTCCAAGTGGGAAATTGTTGAGTTGTGGAGCTAAAAGCTTCATTGATGAGCTAGTGTGGAGGTTGCTGGGCTTAACTAGTAATCGGCATTAGTCACACAGTAGCCGACATCAGTCAGAACCAACTGACATCAGTTAGGGGTCAACTGACAATTGCAGCATCAGTCAGAACCAATTGACATCAATTAGGGGTTGATCGACATCAGTCAGGGGTTGGCTGGCATTGGTCATATGTAGACCGACACCGACTTCTGTGCATTTTCAAGCATTTCCAAAATTTCTATTTTTAGACGAACAACTAGTTTGCATGTAAAGACTAAAATTAGTCTTGAGTCTATTTTTCTAATTATTGTTTGCTTTCAATACTATTTAAGAGACCCATGGGGCAGTATTGAAAAGTAAGGGGGAACAACTCAGTAATTAAGTTGGTTGTAATTGATTGAGAGAGAGATCTCTTGAGGGAGAATTACTGTACATCTGAGAGGTGTGAGAAGAAAGAGATTTCTTCATTGTATTTCCTTCTGGAAGAGTTTAATAAAGATTGTATTGTTTCTTGTATCTCCTATTCTTTGTTGTTTCTGATTTCTAGTTACTTATTACTTCTGGTTTAATTTTGTGTTTAGTTGCTTATACAAAAGTAATCAATTGTACTCTAAGATCCTGACAAGTGGTATCAGAGCTATGTGTAGATCCTAACAAGTGGTATCAGAGCTATGTGTAGATCCTAACAATTGGTATCAGAGCTATGTGTAGATCCTAACAGTGGTATCAGAGCTATGTGTAGATCCTAACACAATGTATCAACACCAACCAAAAGGGATGGTTCATCTATCTTTATGTACTCACATAGCTATTTTTGTTTGAACTTTATGGCCTATGCTTTATCTTTAGTATCCTTACAAAGTTTTTTCCACTTCTTTGCTTTGTCATCATTGATGTTCTTTCATGCAACTTCAATAGCAATATAAATAAGTGCATTCATAGATTGGACTAGTTTCATGGTGTGGGGGCTTATGATGAGGGAGTCATGTCCCTCCTCAGGTTCATCAGTGCCCAATATATCCTTTCAAGGTGCCTCAAAGTTAGGCTCATCTATGTAGTTATCAATGTAAATGCAAGATGTTTGTGCATCTTATCTGAATGTAGATTCAGGGGATATATATTCAAAAATATAAAAATCATCCTCTATCCACCCCTTCTACACTTTTTCCCTTATACTCAACTCTATTCCTTCTTCTTCAATGATGGCGAACTCTATTTGTTCTTTTTCCTCCTCACTAGTGTTACTGCTTTATTTAGTGCTTTTCTTTGAGGACTCTTATTCTTATTCTATCAAGGGTTATTCCTTGAAATTTTCCCCTTTGTCTGCTTGTTCTTCTTGGGGTTTGTCAACACTTACCTCTAGTTTCATTTAATTAGTAGCAACATCACCTTATTTTTGTTTCTATTGGGTTTCCTTGCCACTCTTCATTTTTTGTTTTTTTAAGGTGCCAACATCACCTTCCTTTTCTTCATGTGCCCCTTCACTACTTGGGTATGCTTATTGTGTAACTTCATCTATTGTCCTAGTGGGGGTTCTAGGCACCTTCTTTGATTTCTCAAGGGATGGTTCCATGCTTGCAAGAACCTTATTCATCTTCTTTTTTCTCTTGGCTTTCTCTTCCTTGACCTTCTCCTCCTCAGCCTTAACTTTCTCCATATCTTCTTGAGTCATGCTAGCCTCATTTATAACCTTTATCTTATTCTCTAGTGCCATCACCATTTCAATTTCTTCCTTTTTATGGCTCATTTTCTTCCATAACCTTCTCTTTTCCTCCTTAGTGTGCATAGGTTGTGTGGAAGGTTCTTTGGATGAGGCACTAGCCATCGTCTTTGTCTCTTCAAGCATGGTAGTAGTGCTACCTTGGATGGCCTTTTAAACATCCTTGGTGATAGGTTCCTCTCCCACTTCTCCTTCTTATACAATGTAGACTTTTGTTCCCTCTTTTGCTACCTCTTCCTTTGTCTCTTCCTCCCTTCCTCATGTGCGGGCCTCTTCCACCTCCATTTCTACCATGGTTATTATCAAGAGCACAATGGGTCCCTTAGACTTTTTCTTTTTCTACTTCTTACTAGAGGAAGAAGTCTCTATCATGAAGGTCACATGCTTCTTATTTAGAGTTGAAGGAGATTTTTCTTCATAAGAGGTGACCCTCAGCCTGATGTGCTCCTAAATTTATACAAGTGTCTCTCCTTGATTTTTTTGGGGAGACTTCTGCTATATTGCTGGTGATAGCTTCCCTTCATCATTTATTTGGAGGGGGATATCATCATCTTTCTTAGGGTCTACACCCTTCTTTCATAGCTTCATCTCATAGTACAACATGAAGATGTGCCCATTTGTCACTTCCCTCTAGAGGGGATGGAGGTCCGTTCAATTAGATTCATCTTTCTCCTCTTTTGTGGCTTTCCCTCCTAGGCACACATACTAGTGCCTCAACCTACTCTTTTCCAGATCCACGACCTTCACTAGGATGTCCAACTGTTACACATTGGGAATCCTTCTTAGTACCTCCATGAAATTTTTTATAGAAAATGTGTAATGGAGTTTGAGCCAGCCAAATAGGTTATCATTTGTGAGTGCTAGGTGTACTACATAGAAATGTTGCATGACAACAAAGGTCATCATGCCAAACATGTCCTAGGGGAGCTCTTATAAGATGTACCATTTTATCTTGAATGCCTCAATGTATTGAGCGCACCACCCTAACACCCATGTACTTCAACACTAGGGAGTCTTTGTGCACTGGGAAGACCTAAAGATTGTCTTCATCACCATCTGACATGTTGATCTCCATTATTATCAATATCAACATTGACCCCCACCTGAAGGTCTTTCATACCTTGTGACACTACAACACATTCTTCACCATCTCTTCATCAATGAATTTGGTAATGTTTAATTTGACCCCTTACACCATGTGGTGGGTGATGCACAGGTAGGTCTTATTGATGTATATCCATCTTCCACCAAGGCAAACTTTGAAACTCATGAGGCATGACACTTCCCTCATGTTGGGTTCCTTTATATCTTTTATTGGGAATGTGAAACCTGCCTTATAATAACCAAGGAGTTTTACATCCTCTCCACCTTTGTATCATCCTCCAACATCAGGTGGATGTTTATGCCTAAGCCTGGGAGCCCAATAATTCTACTAATGAAGCATGTTTATATTTGCATGGCCTCTTTACAAAGTAGTCATTCTGATAAATTATTGATAGAAAAGTAATGGATTAGTCATAATTAAGGTTCCAATAATATTACAATCATCCTTGATGGACCAACTCTCAATATCAACCAACCAATGGATATGGGCATTGTGCCTTTTCTCACATGTTATTTCTTTTGTGTTTTCTACCATGGAAAATTGGCCTTTATTTTTTAGGCATCATGTTGCATTATTCAAACCTTTTATTACTCAATTGTTCATACCTATTTATTACAACCCCATTTTTAATCCAAGAAAGTGAAGGAGAAAGTTCACTATATTTATTTATTTTTCCATGATGGAACTTTTGTAATAAACACATTTTTGCCTCCCACTTTATGATTTAAAGGTTTCATATATATATATATATATATATATATACATATATATATATGTATATATATATATATATGTATATATATATATACATATATATATATATATATACATATATATATATATGTATATATATATATGTATATGTATATATATATGTATATGTATATATATGTATATATATATATATGTATATATATATATGTATATATATATATGTATATATATATATATGTATACATATATATATATATATATGTATATATATGTATACATATATATATATATATATATATATATATATACATATATATATATATATATATATACATATATATATATATATATATATATATATGTATATGTATGTATGTATGTATGTATCTAGCATACTTTTTATTTTAAATATACTATCACAAGGGTGAGCATCCCAATAAAACCCTTCTTTTAAACTTTTAATATTTATTTATGGTGTATTATTTATTCTTATGTAAAAGCATTGATCCATGATAGGAGGAATTACATTAATTCTTCTAGATTACCAAAACATGGAAATTCATATAGTTTGGTTTCAACAGTGGTTGTAAGCCTATTTCAAATGGAGATGTCAAACAACACTAAACCCACCTCTATCTTTGCTCCTATGTCAACCACCCAGTCTTAGTTGAGCTCTTGCACATTTCTTAACATATGGTGGTTGTATTATTTCAACATGCAAGTGTGTGTGAAAGAAACCCAAGTTTCCCCTACTAAGATCTCAGGGGGAAACTACATTGCTCTATATGATATCTTGGCGAGTGCCTCAGGGTCAACCTCAGTGACGCTAACTCCTTTAACCAGTTGCACCTTCTTCATAGCAACTATCTCTTCAACCATTTATGCCCTTTTGGCATCCTTATGCACCTGTAGTGGACCATAACTCATTTGTTTCTTTCCCATTCTGAACCAGCTAGTGTTGAAGCATAGTCTATGGCTATGACTTCAACTCTTGAGCTTCATTCACCATTAATAGAAGCCTCAACATCACTCTAAATATCTTCTATCCTATTCTTTCCCAATTCTTTCCCCACACTCCTCTATTCCAATCTCACATGGAACACAATTTATTTCTCTTTGTAACCATTCTTGTTTGGTGGTTGTGGGTGCTTAGTGTTTCAGTTTGGTAGCATTTCCTTACTTTGGCTCTAGTTTTGTATTCAAAATTACACAAGGTTTGTAACCTGCTACAATTAGTTGTTCACTCCTTTATACCTTGATTTCAGCTACCATCTTAATTGTAGGTGAGTAATGACATGGAAACACATGGATTTATTAAAATCTGCTAGAACCCATGAAATTTTTGGAAATCCATTGCCACATTCACATTTAATGTGTATTTTTGTGCCTCCACCATCACCTCATTAACTTCTCTTAATGACATTTTTGGTGAAGTGACTGATGATTCAAATGGTCACTTCCTACCTACTATTAAGTGGGTGCCTATTTTTTTGGTGATCTTCCTCTTGCACTTTATTTAACTTGGTGTGACCTTCACCTTTCTTATGGTAACCTAGGTGTAGTGCTTCAAATGCACATGATTTAGCCTCCTTGGTTCCATCTTCTCTTCCTATTGCACTTCCTTTCAAGTGCACTTCTATTCCTTGGTCAATTTATTACACTTTCATCTCTTGCTTGACCTACCCTACCCCATATAAATTCTTACATTAGTCCTTCAGTTCTTCAAGTTTGTCTTGATTTTTGGTGCATAAGCATCTATTGCACCTTCATTTTTATCTCTTGCACACTAGAATTTTATGTGCTTCTCTTTATCAATTGGTACTCACATTTTTCAAAGTCTAGAAAACTCCTCATGCTAAGAACTAGCCTCAGGTGATTAAAAAACACCCATGATCGACTCACCCAACTAGATTATGTGTGGGAGTGCTAAAATAGTTCACCTATGGGCCTAAAATACCTTGCTTATACACATAACAATAACATAAAACATATGGAAATGTTTGGATTGCACCAACCTTTAAGTTGGTTAGCACAACACAACCAACTTATGACTAGGAATCTGGTATTCTAATGGTGCAAGCATCATCCTATTATCTATAAGGCTTCAATTGATTGTCATTGAAATTCTTAGGAAGAAAATCACCTGTCAACATGCACAACTTGTATGCATCAGTCTCTAATATGATGTGGATGACATAAGGGCTCATCTACTTGATCTATAACTTCTTGAGCTACTTATGGTACTTGGATTCATAAAATAATACCAATGCTCTTTAGTAAGTGCCTTACACTTAATATTCTTTTCATGTCAGATCTTCTAACATACCTTCTCTATATACTTGCTCTATTTTGCTTGGGCATGCATCTCATCCAAGTGTTCCAAGTCTTCCAACTATATGCTCAGAGATTCTTGGTCATCCAAATAACCAATGTGTATAATATGTAATGAGGGCACCATGAACTCCATCAATAAAATGGCCTCTACTCCAAACACTAGTTAGAATCATGTAGCCTTATTCAAGCACTTGTAGGTAGTGTGATAGGCCCATAATATTGTTGATACTCGATCATCCTAATCTTTGTGACCAATGTCATATATATTTATGAGGCATGTTTTTAATATCTTATTGAATACCTCAACTATGCCATTTGATTAGGGATGATAAGGGGTTGTCTTATGGTGTACCACCATATATTCAATCATCAAGATTTGCATAGTTTCATTTAGGAAGTGTCTGCCTCTATCACTAATCAAACTAAGTGAGAACTCATAGTGCCTGATTATGTTCTCCCATATAAACCTTGTGGTGGTGATGGTTGTGTAGTCTTTGGTTGGTGCTACCTTGGTCCACTTGGTGAAATAGTTTGTGTTTGTTAGAATGTATCTTGTGCTTGTGTGCCTTGTGGTGAGAGTGATCAGCCCAATAAAGTTAATTGACCATTTTTAAAATGGTGCCTAGGGAAGAATGGGAATGAGAAGCATCTCATCTCAAAATTTGGGCTTTCTTATACACTAGCAGATGTCATATGCCTTGGCATAATCTTTTGCATCCTAAAATAGAATTGGCTATCACAAACCTGATTATAGCACTTTGCATGCCATTACATAACCAACACAATGGCCTCCTATTATCCCCACATGTGATTATTTTAATATGGACTTCATCTTGACTCAATTTGTATAGTTACCTACTAATGAGTTAAAAAGGGGTGACACAAACTACAAACTATTTCTTTTCTTTAGTTGCCATAGTCTGGTGTGCAAACCTAGACATCAAAAAAGCATCAATCTCTGTGAAGTCCTTAGGGATGCACTAGACCCTATAGTATTATATGTATGAAATGTCATCCTCAATAGGTGTACTCACATCTCTAGATTCAATGTAGGATAAATGGTATGGGCTCGAGTTCTATTTTCTTGGCTTCACAACAATCAAGAGTGGGAATTACTGGAATAGAATTATCCATCTACAAATGCACCCATGGAGAATGGGATTTTCCACGAGGTACTTAAGAACCTTGTGATCAATGAATAAGATTAATGGGGTCACCAAAAAGTATTTCTTAAATTTATATAGGGTATAGACTATGGCAAGCACCTCATGCTCAGTTTTTGTATAGTTCTGCTTGTTGAGTTGTGGAGCTAAAAGCTTCAACTCTTTGCAAACAGAAGGAAAAAGAAGGTTGTTGAGATCCTGGAGCACCGGCATCGGCATCAGGACTGACGTCGGTCGTGACCAGTGTAGAAGGCCACCGGCGACGGCAAGGAGTCGGCTGATGTTGGCGGAACCAGACTAGCAGGGACCGGCGTCGGTCACCTGTGTGTTCTAGAACTGCTCGTTACACGGACAGTTAGTTAAGTGAACGAAGTGTTTGCATGTAAAGGCCAGTTAGAGTCTTTGGCTGCAAAGATAATTGTCTAAATTAAGAGTCTAAGTTAGTGTTTGAGTTAGGGATCTATTTATAGACCCATTGGCATGTATTGTAATTATGGTATGAGATAGAAAGGAAGACAAGTAAGTTGCTTCCATTGTATGATCATTGAGTTGCAGGTTGTTGCAAGCTCATAGGAGATCTACATGTGAGTATGGTCTGTTGAATTGCAGGTTGCAGGTTCATGGGAGATCAACTTGAAGTACTATTGAGTGCTTGGTGAACTGGCAGGGTTATTACTGACTAGTTAGAGAGGTGAACACCAATTCTGTTTGTGAGCTGGTTGTTGGGACCATTTTTTGTGTAGGAGAGTGTTGTGTGAGAAGAATTACTATACACTTGAGGTGTGACAAACCTCTGTAAGGTGAAAGAGTGTGGCGGCTCTTTGTTGTATTCTTTTCTGTAAAGTGTTAATACAAGATAGTGTATTGTCTCTCATATTCTGTGCTATTGGTGAATTCTAGCTACTTGTGTTTCTGGTTATTTCTGCATTTATAATTGCTTATATTTGGTAATCATACTGTGCTCTTTCTGAGGAGCAAGATCCAACAAGAGGAATTAGAACAGGTCTGTTTGTTCTTGGACTTCCCTGACAAGTGGTATCAGAGCTTTTTGGTTGGGATACTAACAGATTGGATTAGATCTGGTTAGTGTGTTTTGATTACAGGTACTCACAGGGTTTCTGTTTGAGTGGGAGTTGAGCAATGACAGAAGACAGTAAGGTACGGATGGAAAAGTTTAATGGCAAGAACTACCAATTGTGGAGGATGCAGATTGAGGATTATCTGTATCAAAAAGATTTATACTTACCATTGGGAGGGGTTACTTGCAAACCCTCAGATATGAAAGATGAAAAATGGGAGGTTCTTGATCGGAAGGCTCTGGGATCTATCAGATTGAGTCTTGCATCATCTGTGATTTCCAACTTATCATAGTGTAAGACAATGGTGGAGTTGATGGAATCTTTGGCAAATTTATATGAAAAACCCTCAGCTTCTAATAAGGTATTTCTTATGAAGCGTTTATTTAATTTGCAAATGTTGGAAGGTGGATCTATTCATAGCCATCTTAGTGATTTCCATGGTTTAGTAAACCAGCTAAGTTCAGTCAATATTGTATTTGATGATGAAATTAGAGCTCTCTTAATCTTGTGTTCATTACCTGAAAGTTGGGAAGGTTTGGTAATGGCAGTTTCTAATACTGTGTCTCCTTCAAAAGTCTTAAAAGTGGATGATGTTGTGAGTGTGATCTTGAATGAAGAGATACACAGGAATAGCACAGGTGAATCATCAGGAAATGCTTTGAGTGTTGAAGGCAGAGGAAGGCAAAGAGAAAAGATAGAGCATGGGAGATCAAGGTCCAAGACAGGCAAGAGATCCAAGTCCAGGTATGGCAGAATAACCTGCTGGAAGTGTGGAAAGCAAGGGCACTTAAAGAGAGATTGTAGATCGGGTACAGATCAGCATGAAGAACATGAAGAAGAAGCAGATGTTGCAGATTATGTTGCACGAGATGCTCTGGTATGTTCTTTGGATAAAGTAGAATCTTGGGTTTTAGATTCTAGTGCCTCTTTTCATGCATCCCCACATAGGGAATTTTTTCATGAGTATGTCCAGGGAGATTTTGGAGAAATTTATGTAGGGGATGGTAAGCCTTGTCAGATTGTTGGCAAAGGGAAAGTGAAGCTGAAACTGCAGATAGGTAACACATGGGTGTTAAAAGAGGTCATGTACGTCCCAGTTCTGGAGCGGAATTTAATTTCTGTTAGAAGTTTGGGTGATGAGGGTTGCACAGTAACTCTCACAGTGGACTCTTGGAAGGTTACCAAGGGTACACTTGTTGTAGCTAGAGGTAAGAAAGTAGGTACGCTTTATCTATCTACTTGTACTACTGATTCTCTTTCTGGGTTTTCTACTTCAGCTGTAGATTTAGAGATGTGGCTTGATAGGCTTGGTCACACAGATAAGAAAGAGATGCTTGTTCTTGAGTCAAAGGATATGCTTTCGGATTTGGAAGGTATGGATCGTGGTTTTTGTATGCAGAAGAAGGTAACGTTTCTTGAGGAATTCGATGTTAGTGACAAGAATAGGAAAGCCTTGGTTTTCAAGGAGAAGGTGACGGACAGAGTTCAGCACAAGATGCTGAAGAATTCTGAGTAGAGCAAGGGTGATTTGGACAAGGATTTGATCCAAAAAGAGCTCGCAGGAAAAAGTCAGGTCTCACAAGAAAAACATAGAGACCGATGTCGGCAGGAAAACTGGCATCGGCATCCAGACAGGGACCGATGTCGACTATGTGCAGACCGACGTTGGTGACTCAGGGCAAATATTGACCGGCATCGGCTAGGGGAAACCGACGTCGGCAAGGTGGCAGTCACAGGGAACTGACATCAGTCGGGTGTAGACTGAGACGTGATCGGCATCGGTTACTGAGACAAATTTTGGGTGGACAGCAAGCTGTCATGGAGTCTCAAGCGCCCATATGGAGGACTGAAGGTGTAAGTAAGTTCTTAAATTCATCATTTCCCTTCTTTACACTACTTGTTGCTCACTTATGGCATAGGACCAGGAAGTTATTGAAGAAGCAGAACAGGTAGATCCAAGAAACAATGGGAGCTAGGCATGGATGAGGATGTGATTCCTTGGAGGAGAACCAAACAGGTGTTTTGGGTAGAGTGGCCAGCTGGAAGTAAGCACTGAGAGACGAATGGATGTTCAGGATAAAGAAGAGCGGAAATGGATACATGAGATGGAAGATCAGGGTATATGGTCTTGTATTAGCTGCAGGGCAATGGAGGTTTGATCATTGTGTTTCTCTTTACCAGGTTGGATAGTATTAGCTACACTATCCTATTTCTGTATGATGTGCTTGTTGCAGGGTTACATATACAAGTATTGCTGAACTAAAGGTAAAGCTAGTTCAGGTGTTTGTCATGGAGAATCTGGGAGCAACAAGATTCTTTGGCATGAGTGTGTTCTAGAAACATGGTAGGTCACATGTTGACTTTGTTTTAGGATGATTGTGTGAAACCGGTTAGCACGCCGATGGTTGGACAGTTCTAAGAACAGGTGTCCTGATTCACATAATGAGGTTAAGTGCATGGTATGTACTAAACCTGAGTTTTCCCAAGCAGTGGGAGTTGTCACAAGTTGGAGCCAATCCGGGAGAGAACCATTGGAGGACAGTTCAGTGGATTCTTACAGGGACTAGCAGCAGGTGCACATGCTATGCAGGTTCAGGTTATTTTCTACATGGTTTGTAGATGTGGATGTGGTAGGTGATTTGGATGACAGGTTTTGCACTACAGGTTTGTGGTGGTTGGTCTTCAAGAGTGATCCTGAGGAGGGATACAAAGCCAAGGGAACAAACTAGATGAAGTATAGGTACATGTACAGGTTGCAGCTGTTTATCTCCAAGTGAGAGATTGTTGAGTTGTGGAGCTAAAAGCTTCAACTCTTTACAAACAGAAGGAACAAGAAGTTTGCTGAGATCTAGGAGCACCGGCGTTGGCATCAGGACCGACGTCGGTCGTGACCAGTGCAGAAGGCCACCGGCGACGGCAGGGAGTCGGCCGACGTCGGCAGAACCAGACTAGCAGGGACCGGCGTCGGTCACCTATGTGTTTCAGAACTGCTCGTTACACGGATAGTTAGTTAAGTGAACAAAGTGTTTGCATGTAAAGGCCAGTTAGAGTCTTTGGCTATGAGGATAATTGTCTAAATTAAGAGTCTAAGTTAGTGTTTGAGTTAGGGATCTATTTATAGACCCATTGGCATGTATTGTAATTATGGTATGAGATAGAAAGGAAGACAAGTAAGTTGCTTCCATTGTAAGATCATTGAGTTGTAGGTTGTTGTAAGCTCATAGGAGATCTACATGTGAGTATGGTCTATTGAATTGCAGGTTGCAGGTTCATGGGAGATCAACTTGAAGTACTATTGAGTGCTTGGTGAACTGGCGGGGTTATTACTGACTAGTTGGAGAGGTGAACACCAATTCTATTTGTGAGCTGGTTGTTGGGACCATTTTTTGTGTAGGAGAGTGTTGTGTGAGAATAATTACTGTACACTTGAGGTGTGGCAAACCTCTGTAAGGTGAAAGAGTGTGGCGGCTCTTTGTTGTATTCTTTTCTGTAAAGTGTTAATACAAGATAGTGTATTGTCTCTCATATTCTGTGCTATTGGTGAATTCTAGCTACTTGTGTTTCTAGTTATTTCCGCATTTATAATTGCTTATATTTGGTAATCATACTGTGCTCTTTTTGAGGAGCAAGATCCAATAAGAGGAATCAGAATAGGTGTGTTTGTTCTTGGACTTCCCTGACACTGCTCTACTTGGGTTAGTTTCCTACTTGTGAAGGAGATGGGATGATCCATCTTAAAATTCATTAGGTTGCACTAGAATGGTGCCAATTACAGATCTAGATGCATCTACATGGATGTGGAATGGAGTCATCCAGTCAAGAAATTATAGTATCAGTGTGTTAGCTAATTTGAGCTTTAGAATTTTAAAGGCATCCTCTTGCACTGTGCCCCAATATAATGGGCCATCTTTACGCAAGATATCCTTTAATGGAATTGCAATAATTTTATAACTTATTATGAATAATATATAGTATCCATAATGGCCAAGAAATGTGTGAATGTATTTTTGTGTGGAAGGGGTCTAGAGATGTAGGATAATTGCAATCTTCATAGGATTGACGAGCAAACCATCTTTAGACATGATGTGTCCAAACAAGTGCCAAATAGTGTTGTGAACATGTACCTCTTGAGTATCAGGGATATATTTAATTATATGTACCTCTCAAACATGAGGTGAAATTTATCATAATGGTCCTTCACTAGCCCATACATAGTCCAGTCATCTAAATACACTTGGAGGAACTTGTGAGGGAAGTCCTTAAATGCAGTGAGCACCACTTTGGAGAACATAGTTGGTGCATTATTAAGTCTAAAGGGAATCATATTATATGTGAAACAACCCCATTCTATCGTAAAGGTTGTTTTGGGCTTATTGTCCTCAATCTGGACTTGATGGTATCCTAAGAACCCATCAGTAAAAGTGTATATTTTATAGCCTATGATGCCGTCCAAGATTTCATTGGTAAATGGAGTTGGGAAGGGGTCAAAGACATAGGTGATATTTAATAGTCTATAATCAATTTAGAGATCAATGTACCCATCTTTATTGATGATAATAACCATAGTTCTTACCCACTCAAATTCTTGTACAAGGTAGATGATGCCTATGGCTAGCATACCATCAATCTCCATTTTTACCTTGCTGTGGAGAATGGGGTTCATTCTGTAAGGGTAATCTTGATAGGTCCTGTGTTGACCAAATTTATGCTCATTTTCCCAAGGTATGGGTGGGTTCCCTTTATATCTTGATAATTATGAGGGAATAAGTCTTGAAACTCCTTCAAGTGATCCATAAGTTATTCCAGCTCTACGTCAAAGCAATATGCATCTAGAGTAGCCATTTTTGAGTCCCCTTATGATTTGATGTTTGTCTTGGTAGTTTTGAGAGGCATGTGGTAGGGATAATTCCTCTCTTAATGTGAGTCTTCAACTTTCCTACTTTCCTCAATTGTTTCTATGTGAAGATGAGTAGGGTCTTCTTCATCTAGGGTGGTATCCTCCACTTGGTTCACTAACTTCTTTTTGCCTGTCATGGTAATCCAATTGCACACCTTTCAAGTATCATCATCTTCTTTACTTGAGTCACTATTGAGTGTTTAATCTTCAAATAATGTCAGGAGAGCCAACTCCTTTTCCCTAAACATGTCTTTGAAGTGCTTCTCTAAGATTATAGTGTCCTCAAACACTACCCTATAAACTACTTGTAGTGGCTCAATCAATTCTAGGTTATGCAAAGAAAAAGAGAAGTTGTGCATGAAACAATCCTTAAGTGCATCCTAATTAGTCATCTCATTAAAAATGTACCATGATCATACCCACATATTCAAGGTATTATAGAAGGTGTGCACCTATAGGTTACTTGGGGCATTCTCATTATAGATAGTCTATCTTTTTCACACAAGTGTACATGTGATATGGGGTCTGAGTCACTAGAGTAGGTAGAGATGTCTAGGTCCTTGTTGCTTTTTTTGAATCTAGTGTAGATGGTTGCTTTCACATCTTACCAAGTTAGCATGTTAGGCTTTTGCGCTACCCACCAATGTGTGGTAGTGCTCCTTAATGTATACAATAGTGCACCCATTTTGTCTACTTATTTTGGGAAGTATGATTTGAGATTGAAAACATACTCTCCCATAGGATTTCTCCCTTCATATCTTGGGAGTGCCACAAGTTTGCATTTACTCAATAAAAATAGTCTCTTTCACTTATTTTTGGTGCAAGGGACCCATCTTTTTGAAGTGTCATCAATATGAACCCAACCAATCCTCACAGGTTTTGGTGCATTTGCACACACTAAGTTATACCTCCAACTAGTGGCCTCATAATATTATTTGACCCTTTGGTCATAAGCAACATCGGTGGTGTCTGAAGTTGACAATCTATCTTCCCAAAAAAGCACTCCTTGATCATTTGGGTTGAGATCCTCGGTGCCTTGCACCATGATGTTATATATGTGGTTGATCTCATCCTCAAGATCAATACTCTCTATATATGGGGGTCCTTGGTCACTTGAGAGGGGGATCACTACCCTCTCCTTGCCATTTTCAAAGGTCATATAACAACTTTTGAATCACATATCTACACTATTTACATAGCACCATGGCCTTCCTAGGAGCACTAGATAATTGTCTTATTCTACCAACTCAATCACTTTGAAGTCAACATGAAACTCAATGCCCATGATATCTACAATGGCACTTTTTATAATTTTGATTGGTTACGCTCAGGTCTTTTTGGCCATAAAAAGTACATGAGGGGAATGCCTCAAGGCTAGCTTACCCATCTTCTCCCATGCATTCTTAGTCAAGATATTGACCTTAATTCCTATGTCCATAAGGACCTCACATATAAACCATCCATTAATTGTGGCATTCAAAATGAGTTCTTGATCCTACTTTGCATTTTGTGTATGCCTCACTTCTTATGCCCTCTCCATGTGTGGTGTGTCAACTTCAACTAGATTTTGCCCTGTATGTTCCAAAAGTAAATTATTCAATAGGGGAAATATCCCTTCCATCCGTAGGAGGTGTAGGATCTCTATTAGTTTTTTTACCTCAGTGGCCTAGCTATCTTGCTTCTTATAGGAGGCAGTAGCCTATGCTTCAATGTCTCACACCAGTTGGAGCTCTCTTTGTAGATTTTGAGTGATGTTCATGGCCTATTGTAAAACATCCTTCTGATGCATAGGATCTAGGTGAGGCACATCTTTGGGTTCAAGTTGTGTTATATGCTTAGTATGGCTCTATTCCCCATATTCTAGGTATAATTCTATTATTGGCACAACTAGTAGCTAAGTGGTGAATCCACTACGAGTAGTCACCTACACGTTGACTATCTCTGCACTGGTTGGTTGTGCCTTTAGAGTATATTAATCCAATTTCAACTCATGCCTGTTAATTCATGCACCCTTATCTATGCCAAGCCTATCTTAGGTTAAATTTTTATATAATTCAATCCATTCCTTGACTTTATGGTTTCTTTGATAATACCCACACATGGGATGTGTAGGGTAGTTGTGCTGATAGTGTTCTATGGAACCACACTTATAACATGAATGAAGTGGGAACCTTCCACCCTTATGTCCTCCACCTCACCCTCTAATAACTCATTGTATTTCATAACATATATTCTATTGGCCATATCCCTCATTCCCTTGATTAGCTTACCCTCCAACAACTATAGTGGCCTATCATGTACCTCTTTCTTTTTTTTTGCACATCTCATCGATTAATTGATAATCAGCTGTGGTATGAGTGTAGGCATCGCATAACTAATAATATATGGTTACATTAACCTAACTAGCATGTTATAACAAAGTTAAATTATGAACATCATGTGCTTTGTCACATACCTCATAGATTAGAAGCAAGTGCACACATTCTTTTAAGGCCAGTTATTCTTGTTATGGCCTTCTATTTTATAGCCAGTGCATTATAACCTGCTTCAAGCATCTTACAATAAACTAGAAATAATATTTTGTAGTTAGGAGGCCATGGATACAATATTTACCTCCATGAATGGGTTGATCCTAGTATTGGCACTTTCAACTACCTCAGCCCTAAACATGGCTTTAAGTGCTTTATGAGGGTCTATGAATGTCTTCATGGAGAGTACTCTTTAAAATGACACTAAAAACCATCCAATAAACCATTGTGCATGTTGTGAGGGGTGAATGTCATAAGGAAGCTTGGAAAAGAAAGTCTTAAACCTTACATCATGCAGGTGCACACTCTCTAAGAGTCATTGGTTAATCTCCTTGAGCATGATGATGCTCTATTATTCAAACTTTGGTGTGTTGAATTCCTTTAGGAATGCTTCCTTCAAGGTGTCGTAGTCAACCATATCCTAGTTAGGATCAAATTTCCTATATCAGGTATGGGTGTAATCTAATAGATTTATCATGAGCTAGGTTACATTGCACTCTAATTGGGTGATGCCTCATGTGTGCCATTGTATTTCACACTTTAGCATGTGATCTATGGTATTCTCCACATTTTGATACTCTACCAAGTACATGGCCATCTTGTAGTATGTTTATTGTGGGGGCATAGCTAACATAGAGGTTCTTATCCTCATGGGTTCTATCTTGGTGATAGTATTTCAATGCTTCCAGCCACTGGGTTAGGTGTTGGCCCCATTTTTATTATTGGTGTTGAAGATGATGATGGCATTATAATATTGACTTGTGATGCCATAACACTTCCTACAGGATATTGTCTAGTCTGCAAAGTTGAAATTAGCTCAGCTAGAATACTTGCACTCACATTCTACTATGGTGAGCTAGTGCCCAATGGTCTAGAGGTACCCTCACTCAATTCTTCATAGGATATAACTTATTCAATCACAAAATTATACTCTAATTCTATAAAACATACAAAGTTTATGTTGAAAATAGGGTTAGTTATCACTCTTGTTCTTTCTTCAAGTGGGGGATCTAGCACATGAGTTTACACCATAGGTTCAAAGGGGGTAGGCACATATAGTGCATCTTCAATCACCAAATTCTATAGGAACCCAACACACTCTACACCCATCAACTACTGAGCTCAATCTATGGCTTCATTATTTTTCTCCTCCTCGTGCTACTGTAATTCAAGAGATCCTTCCCCATGCCCTTCCCACTCGATATGGGTTCTATCGACACTTCTAAGTTCTATATATTCTATTAGCTTATGTATTCTCTTATTATAAGTCTATTTCCTGAGCTCTTAGGTGTTAATTTGCTCATCCCCTTCCATTATGCTTTACCTACACATCCCCTTCTCCCCCTTTGTGCTACTCATATGTAAAAGGACTTTAGCCTTCAATTCTCAAAGTTTCAAAGCCATAATCCACCATTAGTTTCTTGATTTCTACATCGAATGCTTTCACAAATGTGCCTTTGGGTTCATATAAAAATTGATACTCTACTTCCTTAAGGTAGGAGTATGTGAAAATAATGAAATCAAGCATGTAACTGTTTAACACTCCCTACCACAATTTGTCTACTACTCTCATCCAAGTGGAGTCTATAATCTCAAATCTCTCTAAGCACTCTTTCATCCACTCAAGGTGTTATCCATAACTTCATCTTCTATGGGTTGTATAGTCAACCAACCATCAATACACATACTCAGATAATTCATAGAAAAAGACCTCATATAGAGCATCATTTAGGTTGTTATGAACCCACTTTCTTGGCTTGTGTCCTCTATAGGTGGGATGATTTAGTGTAAAGATATCTTCCACCTATTGCAACCAACATTTGATATTCACGAGGGACAGTCAGAGCATTATTCTATTTCACCATTGTAGTAATAAAATTCAACATGGGTCCTGACAATGGAACCATAATGTTATATAAAATGGGGTCAATTCATTAATTCATCAATTCAAGTGCTCATTAAGTTGTCCAAGTCAGTTATGGACTCATTACAACTAGGCACAAACTTAGTATATTCCCATAGTGCTCAAAATTTATCACTTAACTATGCTGACATCAATTCACATAATGTGTAAACCTTATGCACTCACCTAAAGTGTAGAAGAGAAAGAACTAGGGTTTGCATTGGGATAGTTATGCCATGGTGCAAGATTTCACTTGTAGGACTTGATCCTTTCAACGTAGGCTTTTGGTAGATTCATTGGTGTAAATCCTTGTCTGGGCTAATCTTGATGGTCTATAGGCACAAGCCTATTTTAGGTGACTTTTTTTGGTCATAGGGGCATAAACTAATACCAGGTTGGTTCTATAGTCTCAAGGTCACAAGCCTTTATTTTACTAATCTTAGCATCATTCATTTGCATTGAGGAGTCAAGGGAATGCTTTAGATCAAGTGTTCATGTTTTTGCTAGTGCTTCTTAACAAGGGTATCAAATCTTGGGTGCATGACTCTCCTTACACTCAGGTTATTTTATAAAGTATGTTGACATCATCACTTAGCATAGAAACACCATTAATGACATAAACTAAAAGATTGCAAACAACATTCTTAACATTACTATATGAAGATTACCACATTTTAAGTAATATATTCATTGTGCATTTTAATAATAAATTGAAAGGCATTCAAATTAGAATCACCATGTTTATTTCAACCATTCTTATTCATTAGTCAAATCTCATAGAAAATAGAGTATATAATTCATTAAACAAGAATAGAGTAAAACTTATCTTATGCTACTTAACTACCCAGAGGTTCATAGATGAACTAGGGCATATACAATTAGAGCCTTAATGGAATCCATATTATTTCTTATGCTATTAGCTTCCATTAAATTATATCCAAAACCAATTCTATAGAGCTTCACTACATCTAATTACCATCATCACTTTACTATTTCAGACTTACTTTTATAGAACATAGGAGCATCTCTTTGCCAGGATGGAGATCACACATTGGTGCTGAGCTGAAGCCTTTTTTAATCATTCTTTTAGCTCCATCACCTTTCACCCCTTACACTATGAGTGCCACATGTTTCCACTCATAAAATATGCCTTGAAGATTTGGGCACCAATTAACTGCCTGCCAGCTGCCACAAAATATGCATTGATTCCTCCAACTGGTTCCAAGATACCAAAATATAAATCATCATCAAAGTGATTGCCTCACATTGAGATGTATATCGAGTTGGAATCGATACCATACTTAACGAATTAGGGACCCAACAAGGTAAAACCATGAGAAGTACTTTACAAGTGTACAAGATTGAATTGCTATATAATTTAGATTTAGTGTCTACATTCCCCCCTTTAATCTAGTAATGAAATTACTAAAATAAAAAAAAAGGAATGCGTACTTGGGTGTGTATAACACACCTTGTCTTTGCATGACTCTCACTTAAGTGATTTTTTGGTGACTGACCTACAACTAAGAGCATGTTACAACATATAATTAATGCATATAATCTAAAATTAAAGAATTTTAAATGCTTGAAAGTAAAGAGAGTAAGGTTAGGAGTACACATGTGTATTGTTACAACCATCTTGCCTTTTGGCAATATGATTTGAAGAGATGCTTTATTATGAATATTTAGAGCTTATATTTTGACAATAGTAAAACTTGCAAGAATAAATATATAAATATTAGAGGGAAACTTGACCCCAACCTTGGAAAAATTTGAGTTTCCACCCAATAATTGAGATTATCTCAACCATGAAATCCAACCATACTTATAACCTGGTGAGCATGAGTGATCCAAGTCAAATCATAGTATAAATCTAGTGTGGGTGGATGATTTAATCACTCCATCCTATAAACATGGTAATATTAGAGTGATGTAATCACCTAAACCTTGCCAAAATCAAACAACCTATTGCAGTAGATTCGCTCAATAACGGTCTATAAAAGATCATCCTAGTGTAGGCTAAAGTCCATAGAAGTATTTAAAATCTAAAAGCTGATTTGATTTTATAATTTAAGGTTCTATTTTTTATGGCATATGTACCTCATATATGTCTCAATATAAAACATGGGTATAATAATGGTACTAATGTATAAAATACTACCACAAATGTGTATTTGAATCATATAATAATGCAATTTAGCCAATTTTAAAACTTTGTAAGTGTGTAATACATGTTCTCGTGACATGCCTCCACTGAATCTAAAGAATCTGATAACTGGTATAAGTGTGGATAAATGTTTCCATAACATTCCCCCATTATAGTCTTAAAATATTGAATATTAAATAGTGTGGAAGTCATGCCTTTTTGGCATGCCCCTACTGAAATATGAAATTGTGAAAGCTTGAAATCCATGTCTCTATGACATGCCCCCACTGATATTTCCCCATTTTGAGGTGAGTGGAAGAAGAAATTGGTAGTCACCTTACCTCAAAAGGATAAGATAACTATATAATATATGAATGTATAATGCAACATATATGGGTAGCATGTTTGTGTAGATATAGAAATAAGATACATAATATGTGATCACACCAAGTCCTAAGATGCATTATGTGAATCATGGAAACATATATATATATATATATATATATATATATATATATATATATATATATATATAATCTCAATAAGTAATCAAGTACACACAGAAGATCACTCAAAATCAAATCAAAAGATAATGGTCCAAAGAGACCTCATACAAGGGGTATGTTCAAATGCCACACAATCGAAGGGAAATGACTTAGTCAAATGTCCATAAATAAATAAATGACATTTAAATGTTGAAATACAATAAAATATGACATATACAAATGTCACAAGAGGCAAACATAGGCATGGGGGCTGTAAACAATGGAGCATATCCAAATGCTCGAAAAATCAATACAATACAAGACAAAACACTCAAGAAAGTGCATAAATAAAAAGTATGGAACATAAGAAACAAACATAAACATATCATACTAGTCCATAGATATATGTGTTAGAAAAAAATGTTAATTACATAACATATCAAGTACACTATGAAAGATATAAACATGGATAAAGGCATGTGTAAGTATATAAGCTCAAACATTGTAATTGAAAATGATCATAAAATGATATAGCTTGGATGTATCATGATCAAAGAAGTGGATTACCCCAACGTTCAAATGACATGAGTAAAGGTCAAGATAAACATCTAGAAACACATAGATCATGTGCATAGGTATGCTTGTATCACACTCAAAAGATGCATGAAACATGTGTATAGATAAAAATACGATACATTATCCACTAACATGAAACTAACAACATAGATGCCAAGGAGCTAATAGAATATGTAAAAGCTGAAAATATTTTTAGGTTTTTGGATTTTTTTAATGTTTTTGGTATTTTTGGAATATTTTAAAAGAAAAAATATCCTATGATCTCAAACAAAGGATGTTCTTAGGTATCTCCTCACTGTGAACCTGGTGAAAATATTGATGATACTACCAAGGAGAATGCATATGTGTAATATCTATCATTGTAGGATTTATAATGCTCTACGTATGTATAATAATATTCTATGTTCATGAAGGGATAATAAAAGGAGTAGGAGTTTGTGGAACCCATCATTGAATGCTATGTGATTTTTTTAAAATAATAGTAATAGGAACATGTTGAGGTGCTTTATATATCTAAATATGGTGCATAGTAGATTAAGATTATATGGAATCCACTGTGTGTTTCTGATGCAATTGTATCTCAAGTATTATTTTCCTAGGAAAGGTGATTACCTATTGTTTACCCTTTCATGGAGGATTGACCTTAGTACATAGTATAACTAATTATCTTGGTATAAACTTTTTTTGTTCAAGTGGATGTTATGAGATTTTGGAAACTATAAGTACCATATTGGCATAAATGTATTTAACATAACCATACATTATATAAGGTACCACACGTAGTGTATGTATCCAAGGTCATCCCAATAACATATCAAATGCAACCATGTAAGGTATAACAGAATAGGTAGTGACCACATGTGTTAGACCAACCTATAAAGTTAAGTCAATCTCACCAAGAACTTGTTGTGATGTCCCATCGAATGCTCTAACTGATTTAGTTAAAGGATGTACATCATTATGTGTATAACCTAAATGCATAAGTACTTTCATCAATTTCAATTTAGATAATTATCAATAATAAAACTATGTATAGGTTGGTGATCAATGTATGCTCAAATGAATAAGGAATGAAGATTTGAGTCATCATCCATAATCTCACTATCATCAAAATTAATAGAAGGTTTATGAACCATAAGAGGTGCATGCCACTTATAATTACCAATAACCCCATCTAATGGGTGCCCATAATGTGATGGAGGAGGATGTGCATGATATGCCATTTTCATTTTTGGTTCCTTCTTAGAATGGTCTTGCAAAGGATTGTTAAATATCTTCTTATTTTAGTGATCACCAAGTTCTGAACCCAAATCCTATGAAGGATCATCAAATGTAATCTTTTGGTCATCAATAAGATCTTAAATCTTATGGTTCAAGGTAAAACACCAATTTTTATAATGCCCAAGGTCTTGGTGATAGTCAAAATAAGAATTGGCATCATATCCTTTGGGTAGAGTCTGACTCATATCAACCTCTATAGGATGAGGGAGAGATATGAAGTGACACTCCACAATCTTTTAAAGTAACAAATATGGATACTCAGGTAAACATGTAAATTATCTCCTTGGTGCATTGGATAAGACAAGCCAATTAGGTTGTTGTGACACCATATTAACCATGGTAGTTGTTTCCTTTTTAGGCTCTATGGGATTTACCTTATAACTTAGTTGATAGGAAACTTGGTATTTTATGTATTCAATGTGTTTGCTACATACTTAAGTATTTTCAATGAGATAAGTTTCATTTAATGATCATGAACAATATGGTGTAAGTCATCGAAAGATTTGAACTTTTTGAAAAAAATAAACTCATGTAATGGCGTAGGCTAAATTTTAGGATCCCTTACAAAAAATTCTCTTGGATTTAATTATCTAATTTATAGATATTTGTTTTGAAGTCATGGATATTAGTAGCCAATTATGTATAGGCGTGCTGGAAAACACAAAGACCATTTATATGCCCTTGCATTACTGATGCACCATCAACCCCAACATACACCAACTTGATAGCTATTGCATAATCATCCATTCCAACTTTATTTCTCAATAAATAAATAACCAAATTGAAAATATTTTTAACATTATAATTTTCTACCATTTTATGAACTAATAGATGAAGTTGCCTTCAATAGTTCTCAAAATATTTAGGTGGTGACATGTTATCATGATTAATTATTTCTTGTGAAATAACTTTATCAATAGGGATTTACACATGTAAAAGGGTTTTGATACTATTCTTGAAAGTTAAAATCAAACTTGTTGTAAATAAATAAAAATATTTTGTTAACCAATAAGTACCTGTACTTTGAGTGCATGCCAGTTATGTGGGCACTTTTTCTAGATTTATAAAATAAGATAATATGCCTATTTTTTTTTATAATTAGCATGTCATTTTACCATTATCACCAAATGCCATTTTACCAAGTAGGAAATAGTAATAAATTATGTGCTTGAATGGACATGTGAGTGATACAATCAAATGGTTACATGTGTTAGATATACATGCATAAAATATATGTGTAGGATGAATGCATGCGATGTGGTAGGGTTGGTCCATTACATGCATGATGTAACTAGATGGTTTTATGTTTTGGAATATTACTAGTACGATGTAGCTAGTCGGTTGTATGCCTAGTTCATGTGAGATATTCGATCAGTAACAAAAAAAAGAAAATTGGATGGTTACCAGCAAAATCGTATTAGTACACACACACATACACACACACACACACACACACACACACACACACACACACACATAAAGGTGACTGAGGCCTATTTGTTCTTTGAGGTAACAATAGTATATATTCCTAAGTATGGAATTATTATAAACTTTGGATGATTTGACCCATAAAATAATTTACATTTTGATTTTGTACGTGGCTAGGTTCAATGAACTAGCCCACCAAAATATCCAAAAGAAAATTCCCAAAAACTAAATATTTATGAATTAATGACTATTCACCACTAAAATTTAACCTGTAATAGGGTAAACAAACTTTTGTTGAATATGTCTTGAATCTCTTTATCTACCATTAGATTGGTCATTTTATCCAACATTATCTTGTACCTTAAGACATTCATTGATCAATTCATTGGTTCCTTGTTTGATTTTTGCAATTTGGGCATTTGAAAACTTTTCTATAATATTGATAAAGAAGGGTGTCAAAAATTTATATACAAAAGGTTTTAATGTTTTTATTGATTAGATTGATAAATCGTAGAATCACATTAGGTCATAGTCTTTAAGGCTCCTTGGAAATAGTTTAGCGAAAAGTTTATCCTTGGAGGCATAATTAAGGCATGTCATATAGAAAGATCAAAGATGTTGTTCAGGATCACCCTTGCCATCATAAAATGTGAAATTAGGTGCAACAAAATTAGTTGGAAAGGGTGTAAATATATCTTAGGTGCAAGAGGGTTATGCAATACCACTTGTGAATTAATAACATAAGGTGATTTCATAGAATTTTGTTCAATATTTATAACCTTAGTTTGCAAAAGTTTTATAGTTTGGACAAGAGATTTCACCTATTTGTATTTAAGTTTGGAAGTTTGAGAAGTTACCAAAGGAGGTGTACCTATAGTTTAAGTAGACTTAGGCATTCAAACCAATAATTGGGTTAGAGTATTTAAGTTTCTAATGAAAGATATAGTAATAGTAAAATTTATTTTAAGGAACAAAGGTGTAAACACATATCTCATTCCCCCATTTTAAGTATCAAGTGGTGATGTACCCAGAGGGAGGATTATTGGTATATGGGGATGGCCCATAGCTCTAATAACATGATCAATAGATATACATGCTTGTTCATCTACATTTTTATAATTTTTTAGTTTGTAATATGGTTCTTAGGATCTCATTAAGATCATCAAGGTTTTATTAGATACAATGTTGAAACATAGCAAGAGATTGTACTTGATCTTGGTCTATTCACTCATTTTCATCATTTTCATGCTTAGAATCAATTTCTATAATAAATTCTTTAGTATGTGATTTAGTTTCATTATTAGCATCTTCATTAGGTATATGATTGGTTACTTCATTGGTTTGAGCCACATTAGGTGGAAAATGAGGAAGATTTAGGTGTTTGACAGAAACACCAACTAATCTAGGGCTACACATAGGTTTCACATAAATGATATAACAATCTGAAAAAAATACAATGATGAAAAACCTCAGAAGGTTGAATGCCCTAGGGTAAGCTAGGGATTTTCATAAAGAGATGGGTTCACCAAATGTTTAACCTTAGATTGAGATGGGTCAACGTAGTATAGGATTAAGAATATAGAAATGAGTAAGCACAAGGGTGATAAATAGATATATAATAGGTTGATTAATTTACAAACTCAGATAAACAATATTCTAAATTTAAATGTTTATATATGCTAAAAATAAAAGCTATTAATTGATATTTTAATAAATAAAAAACAAGAGTACTTAGTTGGTTTATTGTGTGTATTCATATTTGGATTGAAACAAGTTGGAAGTGTACTAGACCAGGATCTTGGAACAATCATCATATTCTATAAATTTGCACTCTATGACCTTGGATGCTTGCATTAGATCTGGATAGTTACATTGCCACTAATGTCTAACTTAGACGTAGTCTTCTAATATAGAATATCAACTATATTTAAGTGGGACCACCTAAAAAATTTTGGGTTTTTTCTCACCTTTACTCTAGCGTGTTCATATCTCATGCACATAATGTCATTATTTATCAAAATATCAAACCCTAACTTTCTCATCCTTAGGGTGACTGTGGGAAAAAGGGGTTAGTGGGCACATGGTGTTGAGCTACCCTAAGGACCCCTTTATCAATGGGCACTACCTACATAGATATTTTGAAGAGGGCCTTAGACTTATGTAGTTATGCCTTACATGTTGGCTTGTGTGTGTACCAAGATACAATGTGTGATAAGCAAGTATATAGAGTGATCTATCTTGTAACTTGGAAGATATGGTTCACGGAATGCTCCTTCAATATTTTAGACCTATAGATGGGTTGTCTCTATAATTGATATTGAAATATGAAATAATAGGGAAGCATTTCTCATTTGAATGCTTTATTGAGTGCTTTTGGTAAGTTACCTTATGAGTTGTCAAGTCTGTGCTAGGTGATGAATGAATGAGGCTTGATCTTATATATATACCAATCTATTTTGGAAATATCTTACATTAAATCACTTAGGCTGACCTTTAAGATACATTTAATTTGAAAATTTGATGACTTTATGGCACTATTCACTTATTTTGGCATAGGAAAGTAGCCTCGACGTAGGCATCCAATTGGGACACAAGTATCTAGGAAGATGGAAAATAGGTACAAGTCCAAAATTTTAGAGGATGATAACAAGCATGTTCATAAAAATTTTAGTAGTATAAAAGACCTGGTCATTAGAATAATATATGGTCATAATAAGAGATAAGTAATAGGCATAAGAGATAGTGGATGTGAGCCTTTTGGCAACAAGGTCTTAGGACTGAAGGGTACAACCATGAGAAGTACTTGCCAATATACAAAACTGGGGTGATATATAATTTAGATTTAGTGTCTACACCTACGTCAATGACAATAGGGAATAAACATTGTAAAATGAGGGAAACAAGAAAGGGGTTGGGATTGTGTTTTACCTCAACACTTAGTTGCTAAGCATTAGCTACATAATAATATTTTGAAGAGGGATCAAAATCCATGTAGTTATCCCATGCTACTATGGTGTGTATACAATGCTAGTGAAATGGTATATGTTGGTGCAATCCTAGTCTGATTATGTGCTTGAAAAAATAACATGTGACCCTATTGTTATATTGAAACCTAGCTTAGGGCTTATTGAACTATAAGGACTCAAAATTAGGAAGAATAATTACTTTCCTCTCAATGTGTAGCTAGATATTCTAGGGATTGTAATGATAGAAATCTCTCTTATCATCTCTAGTGAACAAATTGGTAGAGCATGTGACTATAGTGAAAATTTTGAGATAGCCTTGAATTGGGCTTTTGAAACATATGGAATGAACCATTCGGATGGATTTGAATTTGAGAAACTAGTTGTTAATTGGTAGGAGGATGAAACCAATGGCTTTAGACACTACTAACCTTTAGGATTGTCCTAAAGGAATGACCTCATCTAAGAAATATATAAAATAAAACTATAAGTATGACCAATAAATGAATTAGTATAGGCTATTTAGAATAAGGAATAAGAATATTTAGTATCAGAGTTGCCTTAACATAGAGGGTCTTCCATAATAGAACTAGAGATTTAAAACCTTGTAATTATACTATGTTAAGTGTGCTTAAGGGGTGGTCACAAGTGCATTATTTTAACATTAAATGTTAATTTTATTTTATACATTTCACCCCCTTTTATTATAGTATACAAAAAATCAAAAGTAATAAAATAAAATGAAGAGTGTCATACCTGAGCTTACCTTTAAAGAATAGTCTCGAATGTAGATCTCATGTTAAACAGTGTTATATGCAAACCTATAATGAAACATGTATAAATCAATTATTACTTAGGATAAAAATATAAAATTAAAGGCAATAAACTTATAGATAAAATAATAGGGAACAAATACACCTTTTCATATATTTAAATGGTTGTGTTTTCTATTGCAAACCTAGTAAGTATAGGGTGTGTAGCCCTTAAAGATTTCTTCATTGAAATACTTGGATTAGACTATGCATGCCCCAATCCTCATTGGTAGGAGAATGTGATTAAAAACTCAAGATGAAATTAAATTCATCATCACACAACTCAAGGTTATAAAATATCCTGGAATCCGTGTGTGTCCTAATAAAACATTTTAGTGCAAAAATGGTACAAATATCTAAATCAACCACTACATTTGGAATAAGACTCATTATAATGTAAAATTGGTGCAATACCTAGTGTAATATTGGTGAAATAAAATATGAATTGAGTCGAATGTATACATCATAGATAATGGCATGAGTTGTCAATCTTTCTTTAGAAACTAGTGCAAAATTGAGTAAGAAAGTGATCATGTGAAGTGCACATTTCCCCAATTTGATATCTAAGTATATTGATTATGATAATTGAGTAATATAAATTGAATATTGTATTAAATATATGTAAATTATATAACACATATTGTGCATGATGTCTTAAATCTCAACAAAACTTATAATAATCCTATGTATAAATTTGAATATGTTTTTGAATTATGAGACAAAAGTACATTGTTTTGGACAATCTTAACCCGTGCCATTATCCCTAGGGTGCGATAATGTTTGAATATACTTTATGAGGGAAATTAAGTATAAAATATGATCAACCAAGCAAATATTATTATTATATGTTTTTGTAGTGGATTATTGTAGCTTAGTCTCTAAGACAAACTACTGTATATGCTTGTAGATTTTTAAATATGGATTTATATGTTAAACTTGTCTTGTACACTTGAAAAATATATATCAAGGCTTAACCCTTTAGTTTGACCTTATTTTCACTTGAAAGGCTTGTATTCACCAACTCATTGAGTCTAATTACTTATTTATTGGTCCAACCTTGATTACTTTGATTATCTAGATCACATGTAACCTTAGAATGATTAAAATATGATATACATCTTTCACTAGCAGTTAAAAAACCTCAATAATTTTTCTCCTTCTTGGACAGTTGCATTCATGATAGGACTATAATGTCAAGGCTATTATTCATGCTCCAATGTAACTGTACTTTCCCTAAAAATAATCAAATTTACAAATCTTTTGATGTGTATAGGTTAGCCTAAGAATGTCATTAACCCTTATGTGAGGATAGTTTCAAAATAACTAGTATAAATACAAGTCAAATTCAATTTATTTGGATATTATAAATTACATCTCAAGCTTAGACATACTACTAAATTTCAAAGTGCAAAACTAAGTTATTGCACCTTATTCATCCTTATTTGCATATTAATCATAAGATCAATCATACTGCATGCTTAAAGCACTCAAGAGATAACCCATGAATTGTATTTGTCAAGTTACAAGCTAAAACATTGCATGCAATCATATATAACATTTTAAACTGTTATTCACACACATACCAATACATAAGGCAAAAATATATAAGTCTAAGGCCCTCTTTGGAGTATTAGATACATAGAAAATGATCATTGATATATGGGTCTTTGATTTTAGCTTGACACCGTGATCCCACTAACCCATTTTTTGAAAGGTAACCTAACTTAAGGCTGAGAGCCATGGTTTGAGATATAAATAGTGATATAGAGCCTATACATGAGATCTAAATACATAAGATGAAAGGCAATAAAAAACCCAAAATACCTAGGTGGTCGTATCTTGATACAACAAACATTTCATATAAGACAGTCACATCAAGATTCAAATAGTAGTGTTGATGCAAGTTTTTCTTAAAATATTTAATAAAATTCATCTAGGCATGAGAAACTTGGAAGACATCTTGATATCTCAACATCTCTTTTTATAAGTTTCACACTTTTAGAGGACCTAGAACAACACTGCCCAGTACACCTAGGCACTCCAACTCTCATTTTGAGACTCTTTCTAACCACTATTTGTACCATGGAAAATAATCATATAGATGCCTACACTTACACCATATGTATTCATGTAATGAAATTACAATACCACTTGAATATAATATTATCAATAGACAATAATATGATTAAATTAGAGAAAAATATTTGAATAAATAATGATCCACTTCAAGGGGAAACTCCCAAAACCTTAAAAAAATAAAAAAATCACAATATGATGATCTAATAATAACCACTACCTCCTATGTATACCATACTTATGTTAAGGAGACACTCTAGGCCGAACCTACTATCAATATGAAGATATATAAATAATGATATGAACTAATTAAAGGTTATGAAAGCCACATGTTGGACATACATAAAAAAATACACACTATTGGATAGGGTATAACATTATCCTCCTCTTCAAACCACCCTTGTTCTCAATGTTGACAATCATTGAATGCTTCTATACGAATGATTCATCCTCCCATGTCACATCTTCATTGACAAAACTCTTCCACTTGATTAGAAAATATGTAATATTTTTTATTACTCAACCTCTTAGTTTGTGTCTAAAGTATTTCCTTGAGTTCTAAAATTATTCTTCCCTCCTCATCAAGCTCTAGTATATCTTTATGCCCTAAAACTCTTTGTCCAATGATCTTATTTAAGTAGGAAACATGGAATATCAAATGTATTTTAATTGATTGGGCTAAATTATGTTAGTGTTGAGTGTGTTCCTTGAATGATCAACCTTGTGGTTTTTACCTTTAAGGATGAGGTGATGGATGGTGGCTTATAGCTATAACATTCCCTAAATGGAGAATTTTGGAGGAAGTATCTCTTTTAGGTGGAAATTATTTCATTATATCCCTAAATACTACTGAGTGCCCATATATTAATTACTATCAATCTAGTGGTGTAGGAACCTTTGACTATTATGTGACTGATATATTAACATAAATAATGAGAGTAGCCAATTAAGTACTAATGTTATCCATATCTCCTCACATATTAACCATAACTCATTTCATTTCATTGTGCATGTTATTTAAATATCTTTAGATGTGTAGACACATAAATTTGGTCTTAGGCAATTGACTATGTCAGTTTTGATCCATCTTTAAAACACATGAAATTGGCATACACGTATAACTCTTGCTCACATTGTCTCCTAACAATTGACTTACCTATGGGCCTAACTTTCTTGATTTATTGTCATTCACACACAAGATCTACATAGTTTGTACCTAAATATTTTATAATCCTAAGCATACTATAAATGATATCCAGATCATTATCTTCTCCATATTATATATTTCCAATCATTTTTTAGATGATATTGGTTGCTAGTAGTGTCTGAATTTGTTGGAGATGTCCTAGGTTATCCAAATAATTATATCTAAAATTTAGACCCTTATATTGGGTTGGTTTACACATTTTTATGTCAATTATGGAGGGAAATTACCCAAAGAGTCTCATATATATACACATCAATCCTAAGTCTATTATTATCTATGACTTATCTATCAAACATAGAACAATACAATGGAAAACTAAGGAATACATTTACACATCCCTGAGGCACTTCCCTAAAGCATACAAATATACAAACCCCTCAAAGTAATAGCCACCAAGACACGTATAGATACTATTGTAAGTTCAAAATCATAGGTTTTTAAGTTTAGAAATCCACGCATGTTGCACACATTATAACAGATCACTATCGAGTACACACATAGTTGGGTGGAAGAACTATGTGTAGTTTGAGCCCTCTTTAGATTATTTTAAAATAAGTAATGCTTAACCACTTACTAAGGATGGTTGAGGTTTCCAAGACATATTTTCTAACCCATTTTTATGAGTGAAGCAAATTTTAAAAGTGGAGCTAGGGTTTCAAGTTGAAGGAGATCAAATATGAATCTACGCACATGATGGAACCTCTAAAATTATACAAAAACTATCTTAACATTCAAGCACAATGACCTACTATAGAACATACGGGTAAAAATATAGAATAAATTTCTAGTAGGAAGCAGATGAATTCAGATGTTGTAGGTGTCTTTGCATTTCCAAATTTGTCTAGACTTATTTTGATACTCATTTTTTTGATCCTAGTGACAAGAAATCCATTTCAAGGCATTGCTGATGACTGTACATTATCACAAACTAGAACAAAACTAAAAAAGAAGTGTTTTTATCCTCTTTGTAATTTATATAAATAGAACATGTAATAAATAAATATTAATCTACCTTTTACATTTAGATCACCATAATTTAGACATATTTTTTACAATCTGAATGTAAAAAGGTTTTAACTTATTTAGATATCTAAATTTAAAATAATATAAAATAGTATGTTGTGTTTATCATCATCTAGATCACATTCTTTCTCATCAAACAAATAAAAATTCATAGTAGAAGAACCACATAATCTAAACTTGAACACTATCTCCTCTTTGTTAAGAGGTTTCCTTAGTGTGTATGAATTATTTCCCCGAACTCTAATTTGTGGTCGTGTCATGTTGAGGTTTGATAGTGAAGAATTTGATTTCACCAAACTTTGACTAGACTTAGGTCAGCCTAAAATATAAAACTTGAAATGATAGACCCCTAATAAATTTTTTATATATTTTTGAAAATGTAAAGAAATTAGATTATGTCCTAATGTTTTAGCATGTAGAATGAATTTATGAAAAACACTAAAATCATAATAACTCTCTAAAAAATGATCACATAACCCTAAATTATTTACTGTAACTTATTTGAAATATTTTCCTATGTTAATAAAATAATTTTTAAAAAATCCTAAAATTGAGGTCTATAGAACAAATCTAGGAAAATCCATAAAATCATAATAATTTGCTAAAAATGATCACAAAACCCTAAAATGTTTACTATAACTTCCCTAAATTATTCTATTACTTCAAATAAAATTTTGAAAAAAAAATACAATTATTTGTTAGATGTAAGTGATATTTCAAAATTAGGGTTTAGACCACACTTTTATTAAATTAAAGCTCCAATACCACTTGTGATCAAATTGTTATACCACTTGAATATAATAACAATAATAAATCATAATATGATTGAAATAGAAATTTTAATTAAATAAATGATGAGCCATTTTGAGGGGAAAACTCCACAACCTTACAATAAGATTAGAATTCACAACATGATTGTCTAATACTAACCACTACCTCCTATATATACCTTATGTTAAGGAGGTACCCTTGATTGAACTTACTACGAATATGAAGCTATATAAATGATCACATGACTTAAATACATGTTATGATAGAAACATGTTGGCCAAACATAACCAAATACATGTTAATATATATGGGTGCATCAATTCATCTTGGATAGATTGATGATAAGTTATGGAAACATTATCAACAATACTTATGTGGACTCTATAGGTGTAGTTAATCCAAAATTCAATAACATCATCAACATACCATTCTTCTCACCTTATAAAAATAACACTCTTCAAGCATATTGGTGACATTGGGTACATATCCCATCTAGGTAAATGTTGAAGCATTTAAGTGGAGTTGTTTTGCCAAGTTTTGAGTCATACACGAATGTGCTTGCATCCATGCCTCCCACTTTGAACATATTTTATCATCTAGCATTTTGTAGTTTGGATTTTTAGGATAATGGATAGGCATCCCTAATAGATTATTTTAGGATAATTTTAGTAGAGGTTGACAATTTTTTAAGTCATTTTAGACCTATTTGCATCTACTCTTTATAGGACTTTGTTTGACTGATTTACAAGTCATACAAGGACTTGTTTTTGTCCTCTTTTCCTACCTTCACTATTTTTTCACTTTTCTTACCAAAATTGGTGTTTTATCATTCTATCCTTATTTGAGCATGTGTATCTTATCTTTGTCAACCTTCGCTTCCTAATTCTTTCTATATCAATATCAACATCAACATCAACACCTGAATCTTTATTCCTTTAACTATTTTTCTTTTACAAGAGGTTATTACTGGGCAGATTATTTTTAGTTCCTTATTCCTCTTGGTTTTTCATGGGTACCTAACATAACCTAATTATTTGGAAACATTCTAAGATTATTTTATCCTTCCATAAATTAATCATGTGGGAGGATGTTAGAGTAATACTCTAGTTATAAGCCTTATTTGGGTGAATCGTTATTGACTAAACCTAGGTAATCTCAACTTGAGTGACCTAAACCAAAGAGTGTTATGCACATAGGATATTTGGGTTAGCATGCCAATGTCAAAATAGTTAGTATGCATATAGTCAACTTAGGTGGGTGCCCACATGCTCACCATTCATTTTGAAACTAATGTTGACATTAGCTAGACAATATTCATTTGGCAAGGAAGTTGTTTAACACTAAAAAATATAAACTCTCTCATTTGACCACAAAGGTTATAAATTAAGAGTGTGGCATGTCCTTTTCCATGAGAATTAATGAGATGAATAGGAATGATATACATGTACATATAATGTCAGTAATATAAGATCTCATTTCTGAGTTAAATTTTGAGTATGAGTATGGATCATTTCTCATAGATATTATATCAATATATTTACTAGGACTATTATGAATATCACCATTTAATTATGCCAAAAAAATGATAACTTTCAAACTAGTTGGTTATTGGATGTTTGGTTTGAAACTAGTAGATGATGTTAGATCAACTTAAAACTTTACGTGTGTCTTCATTAGTTCCTACTTATCAAAAATGTCTTTCATTTTTTTATTTTATGAACAAAACTTTTGTAATTATTTCTTATTTTTCCAAACCCTAATTTTCACAAAGACCTTGTAACACCTTAAATAAATATTTGTTATTTTAGGGGCCTTGCCTTAGTTAAACCCCTATTCTTGAACACAGTTTAAAATTAGCACTCATGTATTCTAACAAGCAATCCATTGTGTAATATGAATATCCCAACCAAAATTCCTATATATGAGATGTAAGAAAGTACAAGACTCTGTATTCTCTTTCATTAATCATACTTTGGGTAAAATTATGTAGCTATAACACTTCAATAAATAGCGATGCAATAATAAAGTTGTATGTAAATATTTAGATGTGATATCTTGATGTGATCTCCTTATTTTATATATTTTTATTTTACATCAATGTGCTCATGTGTGTGTGCACACGCATGCACGCACACACACACACACATGTATGTATACATACATACATATATATAAGTAATGCATATACATATATTTATATATATTATATGAATATATATATATATATATATATATATATACATTACTTATATATACACACATTACTTATATATATATATATATATATATATATATATATATATATATATATATATATAAATATGTACATATATTTATATATACATATACTTATACATATAAATATATAAATGTGTGTGTGTGTGTGTGTGTGTGTGTGTGTGTGTGTGTGTATGTATATGTATGTATGTATGTATGTATGTATGTATGTATGTATGTATGTATGTATAAGTGTATAAGTGTATATATACTTACACACATATGTGCGCGCACACACACTTCTTCAATTTTAATTAAAATATTATTGGTGTGTAAGTCAACATTATGGGAGGAAAAAAATTAAAATCAAGGTAAAATAAATAATATAAAAATATGGGGAAGGGGTTGAAATACCCACAACCGACATGACCACTTTCAAATTAGTTCAATACTAGTCAAGGTGACAAAAAACCTTAAAAACATAGATTTAAGGATTGCAAGAACATCTTAGAGCATCATGAGGTAAAAAAATAATTGATCTGAAGGTTTTCAAGCATTTTGGATTGAATGGTAATATTACTATTGACCCTGGATTAATTAAAATTACTAGCTATAAGGGAAACATAAGGCAAGGCAAGGTTGTACGGGTCCCAATATAAATAAAATTAGGATAATAAGAGCTTAATTAGAACCAATAATCTATATAAACATAAACACACTAATAACATATCAAATACTAGGCTTGTACTAAAATTAGTTATCTATGCTAAACCTAAGTCGTGTAAGAAGAAACATGTTTACCAAATTATAATATGGGAAAGTGGGTTTACATTAAAATGCATACATGCACCTATAAACATGTGTAATTCAAATCAAATTAAATTTTCTCTAATTAAAAAAAATAGACCTAATTTTGTAAAGAAGTATTCTAGAATAATTAAAATGTGTAATGATAGGGTTATAATGAGGATACTAAATTGTCACAAATTTTTAAATTGTGAGAAGTTAAAATTAGTTTAAAATAGGTTCAAGAAATAATATGAACAAAACCCAAAAATTCCAAAGTGAACTAAAATATTTAAAAATTTAACAAGAATCATATTATTACATTCTTGCAATATCAGGATCGTACTATTACATTCCTAGAAACTGTGGAATTTTATAAAACTATTTTAATGACTCTTATCCTATGTTTTTGGGCTTCTAAAAATTCAATCAATTTTTCCAAAAAAAATTGTGAATAACTAAAAAATCGATCTCATTCCTTGAAACCTTAATCAACCTTCAATTCATTACAAAACCACAAAAAATGTGGAGGGAGGTTTAGGGGTAGATTAGGGCCCTACATCAATTAGGCTCCCTTTGGGAAACATGTCTTGAAAATAATACACAAACATAGTGCATTCCAATAGGAAGTAAAATACAATATAAATGTCCCAACCCTTATATTAGTATATGTTATATGCTTTTTCACTAAATTCTTGAATTCTACTTTTGATATAAGGGTGTTGCTCTAATAAATATAGTCTTTTATTTTTACAACTTTAATAGATAAACCTTAGTGTAAATATCCTATTTTAAATACACTAATGCACTCATATTTTTAAATACTTATTGAATTTAAATGAAGACCCTCTTGGTGCACAAGTTGACATATAATATTCAAGAAAAGCCAACAAAAAGAGAAAAAAAAATTGAGAAAACAAAATGAGGTTTCAAAGGGATGTAAACAAGAAAAATAACCATAATTATAGTGGTACGATCTTAATTAATTGTGGCCATACCGATACAGTCTTAGAAAAACTAGAAAATAATCAAAACAAAAGGCAAGGGAAAGTTAAGGAGAGAAAAAAATAAATAAGGGAGAGAAGATAGCAACATAGAGAAGAATATAGAGTCGATAAGAGAAACGTAGAGTCAAAAATAGTACAAGTTAAGAAAACATAGAAAAAGTCCAATTAGAGCCTAATCTAAAAAATTGATCCATAAGCACACAAATACACACTAATACCATAGCAATTAACTAGTCATGTAATAAAATTAGGTATGTACACAACTCATCAAGTTTTATATCATCATTGTAATTATGTTAAAGTTATTCTTCATCAAAAATGGCATGATCATTCAAATGAAAGTAGAATTTGGATTTATACTAACATGAAGGTAAATCCACACATATTCCTAAAAAATCAGTTGGAACTTCATCATTATAAAAAGTGTCAATTTATGTTATATCTTTTTATACGATAAACACAATTATCTAGAGATATTTAGTCTTGAGTTCACATTTATTTTTATCACTATAAAAAATCATGCATACACTATCATATTCAAAATCCTTATGTACATCATTATGTAAATCTTCATGCATGTTCAAAGAAGACATGTTATTATTATAACCAATTACTTTCTTTTAGGGAGAATAATTAGAATGATTTGTTCTCTTATACATTGCCTTCCTTTTCTAAGTCTTTCACTTGTATAACTCATCTTTCATGCACATTTCAAATCAAATATATTATTCTAAGTTGTTTTGTGTGAGATTAGTACTTTGGCCGCTATTGGGTGTAAGAAAATGATCATCTTTTTTTGGTTGTTTCAATTTGTCTTCAAATGTCATTTATTTTATAGTTTTTGAAATAAAATTTGGCCTTGCATAAACTTGGGAGTTGTATACAAAGACCCAATACTAAATATATCGATATCTGCAATATATTCTTTTGAGCCCAGTAAAGTAAAATTTATTATTTCCAATTTTTCATTAATATCATCGACTTCACTCTAATGATTATGCTCATTATCCTCTTTGTAATTACTACATTAATCAAATGTTATTTCTTGTTATATTGTAATGTCAAATTTAGGCTCAATAATTATCCATTGACTTTTATTTAAATGAGGTGGAATCTTATTTTTAGGTTCAATTATTTTATAAAATTAGAATGGTATGTTGTTATTTATAAAGTATGACATGATACAAAGTGTGTAATGATTTTGGTCCCAAAATAAAATTTAGTTCTAAAATGATATCATCTCTTACCGTTACTTGTGATTTATCTAAGTATTCAATTGTGAACCATTGTCCACAAACATTTTTATTATTATTTTTTTATCATAAAATATTTGAATAAACAAGGGTAAATTTGATCAACATTATTTGGTAGTATTTCCTTATTTTTAAAAATTGTTATTGGCTTCTCACAAATTTTCAAATATCTAATTATCGTAGCAAATTAAAAAAAATGAATATTATTTCACAAAATAATTTCTTTCAAAACTTTATAAAAAATAATCTTAAAAAAAGTTTGTAAGTATTATAAGGAATCACTTAATTACATAAAATATCATATCTCTACCCATATTTCAAGAATAAATATATAACAAATAATAATAATAATAAATAAATAAATATCTGAATCAATGAATTCCTTAACTAAACAAGGACGATTAATTGATCTTAAAAAAATCAAAAAATAATTATTTTTTACACTGTAACTTAAAATTTAAAAGAATATTTTAATTAAAAATATAAATATTTTAATAACATCACACGATTGAGTGTGAAACCTCGAGTGATTTAAACAAAGTAGTCAAATATTGTGGTTTAGACTTTTGATACCAACCTCCTAAATTACAAGGAAGGCAGTTTGTTCAACTTGGAAGAACATTCAAATCATAACGTGATCTTCTAATATTATTATTTAATGCCTTATTTTATCATCACTCTCCATTAAAGAGGCGTGCCTTTTTAAGAGCTTATGCATTTAATAACATATAAATGTGTCTTCACATTCCATATATAATGTGTGTATCTCTCTCGTGATGCTGATAATGATGCCCACATTTTTTATTAAAGGAGACTATATATTCAACACAAATTTTGCATAGGCTAACACCTACAAAATTTTGAAAATCTATCTAAAACGCTGAGGATGAGCGACTCTGAGCCTTGTAAGAAGATTAATTCATTAATAAATATCTTTAACAATAGGGTAGGCAAAGCTCATAAAACTTTTTGTCCTACCCTCAATGACTCATCCACCTTATGTTCTACCCTGTCTTCTTTTAATCATGAATATTAGTTAATTGTTCACTTTGCATGTTGATAACAAAACCAAAATTTTCTTTGTAGGTTATTTTATACGATGACAACAAAATTTAAATTCCTTTAGGTTGGATTGTTTTGGATGACTTTTTTGAGCTTCAAATTTAGTTATACAATCTAATTTTCTATTTATTTTATTGTGCAATGTATTATTAAAATCATTTATCTCCTTTAATTTTTTAAGATTGAAAATGTTATCTTTATGATTATTTTGGATAGTGCAAATATGTGTTTGAAGTGCCATACACAAGAGAAGAAATATAAAATAATAACCATTTATATATATGAAATAGAAGTAAGATTAGATATTCATTAAAAAATATTTAAACATGTATGAAAGTATCCAAATTGTTTTGATTCTTATAAGTATGTGCATAAAATAAGGCTAGCTCTAATTAAGCATCACACACATATAAAATTGTAACAAATAATGCTCATTTAAATAAATAATCAAATATAGATAAAGACAGATGACGTTAGCATATTTACGTTTTTACTTTGATGAATGAGGGTTTTGAGTCACTTTTAACTTGTCATCACAAACTAGACTTGTCTATGCACACCTCCCACATGTCACACTGAAATCTGAATCTAATCAATGACATCTATTAAAATTGTATAGATGCACCTAATTGCATGCTAAGACAACACACACACACACACACACACACACACACACACACAACTAGTTACTTTCCATGACCATACACGTGCTCCTAGAAAGGGACTACTAGCTAAAATTTCATCTTTTGGATATGCTCTCCTAATTCTACTCTTTCAACTCCTACCTTAGTTTCACACACATCA
The DNA here is from genome assembly GCA_037957365.1 of Torreya grandis. Lineage (NCBI taxonomy): Eukaryota > Viridiplantae > Streptophyta > Pinopsida > Cupressales > Taxaceae > Torreya > Torreya grandis. The sequence continues at coordinate 1,013,981 of JARHVA010004652.1, forward strand.
AATATTATCCTCTTGAAATCTACCAATCTAAAATAGATAAAGGTTATTTCTGGGGTCTATAACAAAGTTTGTTGTTGGCATCAATTAACTAACCCTTCTAATTTTTTAGAACCAATAAATTGAATAAAGATATCAATAAAAAAATATGTTAAATAGAATAGGCCACACATGTATCCAATACATGCTCATTATGATATGTATGTGATGGATGATCAAATGAGCTATACCAATTTTTTATTTATAAATTATTGAATTCAAACTCTAGTGAAATTGTTGTGCATGTTGACCTCCAATGGATAGAAATGGGAGATGCAAAAAGGGCAGACTCATATGTGGATTATTTTATTATTTATGATCCATGTCATGGGTTCTAAGACCTTGTGCATGGGGAACAACCTTGCACTTAGAGATAAGTTATGAGGTTGTGAAGAGTGCACATTGTGTTAACTTTTATAAAGTAAATCAAACACACATTCAATTAAAGTAGAAGTCTATTGCATGCATAAAATACAACTCCTATTCAGTGTAAATCAATATGTGATAAGTTCATAAAAGTAAAATGTTATTACAAGGCTACATACATGGGTTCCTATGACAAGAATGCAAACACACTTCCTTTGATTTACTTAGACTGAAGGTATGAATATATATGTGTATATGAAATATTATATACTCAGTGAATGGTATCTATTACTACTACTATATATGTCATCAATTTTAGGTTGGATGCACATGTTACATATTTATACATAAAATACAAGAAGGAAGTTACAACTACTAATGGTTATATAGAAAAATAATTACAAGATGTTTTACTTTATTCCTGGGTGATGGCTAAACTTATTATAAGTAAGTGATGATTGAAATTATTGATCAAATGGTTGCTCTGAGGGATGTCCTAACATGTCATAGGATTGAGATGTGCCCCTTAAAAATCTATTTGTGAGGCATGCAAGATGCCACAAGGGTTATTCTAGGTGTAATAGGATCTAACTAGAAGTGAAATGTTGTGCAGCAATTTGGTGGTGTACAAGCATTCTATGAGGTACAAGGGTATCTACACATATGTGCCATAATACATATGTGTGTGTGCAAGGAAGGAAAAAAATGACTCCAGTTTCAATTGTATGCAAGCTATGCAGGTGCATAAAAGATAAATGTGTGTGGATATGCATGGAGCATTTACCCTTTCTTTGAGAGAAATAGTTTCCATTGGATCAATGTGTAGTTGTATAAACTAAACTTGAAGTTAATAAAGTTTTTACCACTTAGCTTGATCATGGTACTCCCATACTTCAATTACTTTGAAAAGTTGATGTGTGCCATGATGGGTTTGTGTATCTATCACTTTGATAATCTAATTCTTATCTACACAACACAAGTGTTTAAAATCTAGTTCAATGGGATGTCATATCATTGCTAGATCAAGAATTGGGTGCAATTATAGCTTAAGGAGCACCCCATTGAATATTAAGTGCATGCACAAGTATGGAGGTAGATCAAGAGTGAATGTGTTCTCAGCTATTTCATGGAGAATGGTGTAAGGACCATAGTGTAGAGGCTTGAAACTATAGTGTGGACCCTTTATGCACTCATTTTGAAGGTGAAATTAGACTTTATTGCCAACTCAAAATGCATGAGGTGTGAAATACATGTCATGGCCCTCCTTTTACTTGTATTAGGAGTTAGATAGAATCTACTAAACTTGGTGATGAATAAATTATATCTGGGGAATAAAATTCTCATATTTATCTTATTCCCCTTCCTATTTTTAATACTTAGTGATGAGGTACCGAAGGTTAGAGCCCTAGACATGTATGAAATAGACTATACCCCATAGATCTATGAATCACTTTGTTGTGGAAATTTTGAATAAATAAAATGTTGGCATCCCAAGTGTGAGCACACACATGGTTATGCATTCACATAAGATGAAAAATTATATAGTTAAAACTTCTATTTTCCCATCTATTTATGGATGAAAAGTTATTGACCTATCCAATTACATACCAATCAAGTCCTATAATGCTTGACAAAAGTGACTCATAAAACACAGATCTTGTTCATAAATAATGGAGGTTTGGAGTCCAAATTAAACCCATACATGACTGAAAAATCTTGTGTAGTGTCAACTACATCAATGTCCTTCTCACAAATAACCATAATATCTATCTTCAAAAAACTATCCACTACAATTAACACAACATTTTAGTTCTTCATCATAAGCAACACAATCATGAAATCCATGTTGATATATTCCCATGGTCTAGATAGAACAAATAGATGTGTGTAAAGTCCCATATTCTTATTTTTGGGCTTTGAAATGCAATAAGGAATGCAAAATTTTATGTGTCACTCCACATTTGTGTACATGTGTGACTAGTAAAAGTGAGACTGCAATGTGACTAGAGTCTTTATCACACAAAATTATCTCAATGTCTTGGCATAATGCATCTCCTAGATGAGTCTTTTTTGAGGTGTGTCACTAGGAACACTGAGATGCCCAAGATTGTATAAAATTTGGTCGAATAAGTAAAACCCTTGAATATTTTTACCTTACACAAGTTTGGTGTAGGTGTATGGGAAGTCTTTGTTAACTAAGTAGAAGGATAACTAGTGTATGAAGTTGTGGCTGCACATGTCTAGCACTATAATCATCTTGCGAATCAGTAGTCAACTAAGGAAATATGTGGCCTTGTTATCCTTTCCATTCTTATTCTTGATAATAAGATGGAAAAACATTCTCTAATGTCCTTTATGTTTGTATGAACCTAAGTGGTTTTCAATTAGATTGAATGACTATTTCCTTCCCCAAGATGTAGTGGTGTTATTTCTTAACTAATTGCACAATAACATACAACTCTTTCTCATAGGTGGAGTATATTTTAACCATGTTGTTGAACATATTTGAGTGGTATGTGATTAGATTCCCATGTTACATATGTAGTGTACCGAGTACATAATTACATGCCTCAATATGAAGTTTGAAGGAGTGTGCAATGTTGGGCATTACGATAAAAGGTACTGCATAGAAGCATTTCTTAAGAGCCTCAAAAGAACATTATTATGCACGAGTCCAATAAAACTTGGCTTTGGTACACACTATCTGGCTGAGAGGTCATGAAATGTGTGAGAAATTAAGGATGATCCTATAGTATAAGTTTGTGAGTCTAATAAAACTCCTCAATTATGTGATATTATGTGATGCTCACCAATCTTGGATCACTTTGATATTCTATGGATCTACATGAATTCGAAACTAGTTAATGATGTAGCCTGGGTACTAAATCTATGTGGCACAAAAGATACACTTTTCTAAGTTTGCATTAAATTCATGTTGGCACAAGGTGTCTAATATGCATATGATGTGTTCCAAATTCTCCTCCCAAGTCTGGCAGAAGATGAGAATGTCATCTAAGTAGATAATGAGGAAGGAATTGATGAAAATCATGAGTAGATCATCAATAAAGTGCATGAAATATATTAGTGTATTGGTCAATCTAAAAGGCAAAACCAACCACTCATAAAATCCTTCCCATGTCTTGAAATTTGTCTTCCAAATATATTTAATTTATGGATATGAACTTGGTGGCAATTTGACTTCTAGTTGATATCGATGAAATATTGTGTCCTTTAGAGTTGGTCCAAGAGGTCATCAATGCACAACAATGGGTCATTATTATTTTCTTGAGTGTGTGATAGTATATGCATAGGATCTAGGACCCATCTTTCTTGGGTTTCAGGACTATTAGAATCCCACAAGGATAAGTGCGAGGCCTGATCTTTCCCTGATCGAGTACCTCATATATTTGGTGTTGGGATTCATCATTATCCCAAATTAATTTGTGATACAAAGGGTTGCTTAGAAGAGGGGATCTAAGAACAAAATATATATAATGCTTCATAGTGTAATGTGTTGAAATAACTTCAAGCTTTATGAAGGATACATTTTACTACTTTGGTAACTTGTCAAGCTACTTCTATTGTAATGTTGCTTACACTGAGCAGATGTCTCTAGATGGACCATGAACAACACAAAATTATGCAAGTAAGAGATAAGTTTAAGATTTTTTTTGTGGATACGAATGTGACTTTGGTCATTGGAGCTGACTCCAAGAAGTTTAAGAAGTGATATTTTGTTTACATAATCCACTATTATGGTTTGGATTGATATGTAGCATCTCAATCATACAAGTATAATCTCCTCAGTAAGATGTTACAAACTTCTAGAGGTGTATTATCATAAGTGAAAGAGTCTTCCATAGGCTTGAAATAATAATAAAAAGTGCATTGTTGTTGAACATATATATCCTTCCCTTTTTAAATCCTCCCCAAAGAGTGTGGCTTGAAATGCATAGCAATAGAAAGACCTAGGCACTGAGCTATGGCTTGCGTGATAATGCTCTTTTGGATTGTCAATGACAACATGAATAGGTTACCCCTTCATCTAATACTTAGTGTGGAAGAGGAATTATCACTCATTAAAGGTGTATATGGTAGTGGCATTAATGCTTAGATATGTGGCATTTGGATCAAGTGTTATTTATTGGTGTGAGACCTGATGTAGACTATGTGAGCAAGGATTGTTGTGCACTCATTCAAAATAATCATGAGTGTGCAAGTGATGTTGAAGGAACAACTTATCATTGGACTTATTTCCTTTTTCTGAGGTATAAAGGATAAGACCCTTTGAGTTTTGTGGCCTTATTAGGCTACTCTCCATTGTGAAAATAATTATACTTCTACGTTGGACGCTGAGATAGGGAGTTATGTATGGGTTGGTTTTTGCACAAAATGTTGGACGAATAGGTGAGACATTTCTTTACTGCCTTGTATTTGATCTTGAAGGAATACCAAAATTATTGCAATGTTGTTTTTTGCCTTCAAACATGGGAATGCCAAGATTGACTTGTAATTAAAATAGGGTATGCTACTGAAAAATTGTTGAGTATGTTGCGGGAGAGTGTTCAAAGGCATTGGGTTGAGATGCATCATAAACTTATGGAATTGGCCAAAAATTTGAGTACATTATGCTTCTATGGTGTCTACAATGAGCTTTTGGATGTATAGGGTTGCCTCAGGTTGCTTAAGGGAATCAACCATCTTACCTTTACTACTGTATTCTTTTGAGTAGGCTAAAAAATAATCGAATACTAATCTTTCGTTCTTACATGCACTTGCATGCTTACAAACACATAAATGGGCTATGATTTGATACCAATGATCCACATCATGAGGCCCATGGTATAATGTGTAGGGAAAAACTTTGCACTTAGAGATAAGCTACAAGGTTGTGAAGAGTGTGCCTTGTGTTAACTTGTATAAAGTAAACCAAACACACATTCAAGTAAAGTGAAAGTCTAATACTTGCAGGAAATGTAACTTCTATTTAGTGTAAATAAATAGGTGTTAAGCACAATGTTACATCAAGGCTAACAATGTGGGTTCCTATGTTTAGAAGGGCATACACTTCCTCTTATTGGCCTAGAGTGAAGGTGTGCATACAAATATATATGTGAAATATTAGATACTTAGATAAAGTTACCTATCATTGTGATTTTATAAGTCATCGACCTTAGGTAGGATGAATATGTTACATATGTATACAAAAACTAAAACAAGGTAGTTATAATTGTCAGTGGTTACACATAGAAATGGTTACAAGTTTTTTCACCTTCATCCTAAGTGACGGTTTAACTTCTTCCAAGTGCATGGCAGTTGAACTACTTAGTCAGATAGTTACTTTGAGGGATGGCCTGACATGTTGTAGAATTAAGAAGTGATACTTAGAGAGTTCCATGTGGGGTGTGCAAGATGCCATAAAAGGTTCTACTAAGCACAATAGGCTCTGCACATAAGTGACGTGATGTGATGTAATGTGGTGGTGTGCAAGCCTTATATAAGGAACAAGAGGCTATGCATAGAAGTACCACAAGACTTGTGTGTGCACACAAGCAATGCAATGTGAAGGACTCCAAGTTGAGGTGCACAAGTTACATAGGTGTGAAAAGGACAAGTGTATATGGTTGTGCACAAATCAATTTATATCCACCCCTCAACGATTTTTTTTTTTTTTTTTTGGGAGGGGGGCTAACAAATATAAAAAGAGAGACTAACCTAGAAGTAGGCCCTCAACCAAACACTTCCTTATCTTAGTTGTGTAGGGTTAACTCATTTTGGAGAGCCAAAAGACTAAACCCTTGTTCACTAGATTGATAATGTTATAAAAAGATAAAAATGTTCTATCTCCATTTATGTTTGATTATGTACTTAACCAAGTATTATTTATTATAATTTTATTATATTTTATAATGTTTACTTTAAAGTGGGTATATTTCATACATCACACTCATATTAGCAGTGATAATGTAAAGTCTATTTTTTCTCAAATTTAAAAATTTTATATTTATATTCTATTCTTTTAATTATAACTTTAGTTTCCATTAAAACGTAACTCATGGTATGATATATTACATTTTAATTTGAAGTTATAAATAATTAAATATTTTTAATTTAAATTAAATTCAAACTAAATATTATTAACCCTTACTTCATAATTATATAAAATAATGAAATGACTATAATATTAAAAATATTTTTTAAAATTTTAATCTTCTAACTTTATATATATATATATATATAAACTATTATAAATTTTCCAACCATCAATAATTATTTTTTTGATTGATTTTTTTTTTTAACTGCTATAGTGTGAATCTAATTTAAAATAACACATAAATTCCCCTAGATATTTCTCACATTGGATCTCTATTGCCCAGATTATTAGAGAACTTAAGTGAATAGGTGTAGCTTAAATCAGGGAAACCAATGGATCCATTTACTCAATGTGGACACAATCTTTTTCATGATAGGTTAGATTTAAACCCATGATAATACAATCATTTTACCGATGGGTAATTTTGATGATAGTGATGGGAAGTCAATAATTCTCCAATGGCAAATACACCCCACCTTACAAAGCCAAAGCGAGACGATGTTTTAAAGTTAAAAGACGATATTCAACTTAATTGGGGCGATTATTTCGTTTGAAGAACGCGTTGAATACTCTCTACTTTGATTGTACTAAACTCAATAGTCGGAAGAAAGTTTATATTTATTAAGTTTCCACGCATGAGACTCAATATTTATTATTTTTAGTTTAGATTTAAATTTAATTATATTTATATATATATATATATAAATATAATTAAATTTAAATCTAAACTAAAAATAATAAATATTGAGTCTCATGCGTGGAAATTTAGCCAATTGCCTAATCACGCATGAGACTCAATATTTATTATTTTTAGTTTAGATTTATATATATATATATATATATATATATATATATATATATATATATAAATCTAAACTAAAAATAATAAATATTGAGTCTCATGCGTGGAAACTTAGCCAATTGCCTAATCAATTAATAAATATAAACTTTCTTCCGACTATTGAGTTTAGTATATATATATATATATATATATATAAAATGTGTGTTTTTAAAAAATTAATATCAATAATATATATAAATAGACAATTAATTTATATTTTAGATAAATTTATACATGTAAAAAATATCGATAGATATTATTTTTAAGAGGTTCAGTATAAAAAATAAAAAATCATAAATTTTAAAATAAAATAAATTTTCTTGCACTCTAAAAATAATGTATATAAACAATTAATAATTATTATATATATATTTTAGATAAATTTATGTAAAAGATATTGAAAGATATCATTTTCTAAAGGTACTCCAAGAATAATATCTCTCGATATCTTTTACATAAATTTATCTAAAATATTTACACTAGTTAATTATTAATATAAAACAAAAAAATGCATGTAACACACAAAATATGAACCATAACAAATAATTTAATTAAAATTTTAATATTATATTTTGTGTGTTACATGCATTTTCTTTGATACATGCAATGGTACTTGACAATTATTTATAGGGGTTTTGTCTATTATTTATAAAAATAGTTATGAGGATCAAGAGTCACTTTATAAAGCTATGTTCATTCTAAATTTTTCTGTAATAAATTTCACTTAGGAACATTTAAGTTTTAGAATTTTATTCTATGATATGTCTATTTTGAATGGGTCTAAAAAAATTTTGTTATTCAACATTGTCCATATAATTCATAGTAAAAGATGGAATTACTAAAGGAAATACATATATGCTTTAATAGTTCAATCTGCTCAAAATTTTACATTTACAATCTTAAGCATACCTCTATTTTTATTTCAGTTATAAATAATTAAATTTACAAAAAATATTGTCCCTTGACATTGCTACAATGTAATTAACATCTCCAAAAAATGTTTCTTCTTGTCTCAAATTCCATCTGCAAGCTCACTTAAGAAAAAAAATAGCACATTTATTAACATATCAAACAATAGTTTTTAACATAGAAATGAATATAGTTTTATAAGTAACATTTAATAGATTTGGAGAGCTTAGTTGCAACACCACTCAAAATACACTTTGGAGTCTTAAATGAAGTAAAAGTGATTTCTTACATACACACATTAGTGTTGAAACTTAAATTAAAATAACCAATTTTACTGCATAGATCGAAAAACAAATTTCTTATCTAACACTACATGAATTAAATGGGATTGAAATTTATTATTATGGATAACTATAATGGTATAACCTTATAAGTTTTCAATCTCAACATGCCAAAGAAAATAAAATTAATGTGTGACAATGAAAAGTGGGCTGAAATTTAAAAATGTTTTAAATTCTTCACTTGTAATAGTGTCTATTCATAAAATTAATTTTTAAATAAAATTTGATAGAGTATAATAGTTTTGGTCAGGGTTTAACTTGTAATAGTATATGTTCAAAAAATTATATATTTAATAAATGTTAATATAGTATAATATAATAACATTGATCAGATTTTTTTTAAATGGAAAAATTTATAAGTGAATCAAGTGGACGCTAAATTTAAAGTTGGAACTAAAAGTGAACACACTTATTACATTACAACCCACAACTACTCAGATGTCATTGTAAAACACCTCTCAACATAAAAATATTATTATTTAAATTAATTTAACTTCTACAAATATATAACAATAATATATAATACATATTAATCATAAAAATATAAGTAAATATTATTATTAATTATTGTAATATCAATCTTAAAGATGTAAAAATAAATGGTTGTCACTTATAAATGAATTCAATGGAATGTAATATACATCTCATTGAACATTATTCTTTTTTATTAAAATATAGTACTTTTTCATAACAAGACAACATACAAAGATAATATAGTAGAAGAGGTTAAGGTTTAATATATTCAACTTAAATATCAAGCCATAAACTATAAATATAGAGGCCAACTATTCAATACATTTTTTTTAAATTAATTGTTAAAACAAGTCAAATAATCAATAGTTGAAAAGATCTAAGTATATTAGTAGGTTAAAATATTTTTGTAAAGTGATATATTTATAATATAATAAATTTTTTAACATTGTAAAAAATTAAAGTTATGAGTTAATCAATTCGAAGTCCAAAATATTTTGAACCCTATTTGGATTAGGTGTTTACGAAATTTCACAAACTCATAAAATCACAAAACTATGGTTGGTGCCATTGTGAACATTGGGTTCCACTTTGGTTGCCTCAAATACAAGGACCAAAAATGTTTTAAGTCTACATCTATCTTGAAGAAGCAACGAGGTTTTAAGCTTACATATATTTTGAACTTCGGTTTACCTACAAGCAAAGGTTTCGCTAAAATAAATTGTTTGAGGTTGGAAAGATGCTTGAGAAGTGATAAGATTAAGAGATGATCGAGACATAAGAGGACTAGAAAATGCCTAAAAATGGGAAGATTATGAGATAGTTGAAAAAGATTAGAAGGCGGTTAGGAAATGAGAGTAATAAGAGAGTTGGGAAACAACTATATCATGGGGCAGATTTTCACATACAAATTATTTTAATACATTTGATCTTTTAAAAATTTCTTAGGGATTTTTAAAAAAGAAACTTCTTAAATTGGACATTAAGAGGCCATTTTTTTTAACATGTGGCTTCGAAGCATTTTGGGACATAAATCATTGACTATTTTTAATACTAGTATTGGCTCAAACATTTCCATATTCATCATGATCAAAATAGTTATATCTATTCTTTATTTTATTGTGAAAAATCATATTATGAATATGTATATTTGAAATACAATTCAAATTATTTTATAAAGACATAATTATCATTCACATGAGCTAATCCATTTTGTCACATTCACTTTTTAATTTATTGTGAAAAATAATATTATGAATACATATATTTGAAATATAATTCACATCATTTTACAAAGACATATAATTATCATTCACATTTAAAGAAGGAACTAATCCATTTTGTCACATTCACTTTTAAAAACGAACATTTTTTTAGATTTTCTTTTCTTTTTCAAGCCTGGCTTATATTTAACAAAGGAGATTTTTAGTAATATTAATTTCACTTTGACTAAGCCTAGTAATACTTGTTCTAATTAAAATCTCAAATTTTCCAATTTATGTAACATAAAATTTAAATAAATAATTAAAACAAATGTACTGCTTAAATCCAAATACATTACAATTTTACAAATTCTAAAATAATTAAAAATGACTCAAAGTTTGGGATCAAACACAATCAAACAAGAAAATATTTACAAATTTAGACTATAGCATGTACAAAATAAGTTCATCTAGAGATGAAACCTATGAGATGTAAGAAAATTGAGTTTCACCAAAATATATGCTTATAAATATGCCTACCTCAAATTAAGTATAATAAACATGAAAGACACAAAAAAATACTTAATGAACTATTAAAAAATATAATGGTTGTTGATGAATATTTCATCATAATTTGAACCTACTCACATAAATTTTAAATTGTTTTCTTGTAGTAACTAAATTTGTATCAAATCAGAGAATAACTCATGGTTGACTATCAAGGCAATACAAATGGTCCTAGAAAAATAATATCCCATGCAAAATAATATTCTAGGCATAGTAAACTACTTCTACTCTTTCACCTCCCATCCTATTTTTACAACTTGGTTCAATTCATGTCCTCTAAAAATATACAAATTTTAATGGATAATGATGAGTTTTAGGCATCTACATAATAAGGTAATTTTCTATCATGTGTTGCTTAGCTCTTATAATTTATTAGACCATTCAAAAATGAAAGAGATATCGATAAACATAAATTACATAATAAAAATAATTATAGTGAAATGTTCCATCACAATGCTTGCTAAAGATTAGACAAATACTTTTTTAGAATTATTTATCAAATGAAAATCACAATTTTTTTACTTATAGATGATTAAATTAAATTTGTTATGATTTGTTTGTGCATGAACAACTTTGAATGCCTACAAACAAGAAATAAAAAAAGTTAGGTGCCCTCCTATAATTAAGAGGGTGGCACAAGCTAACATGCAAGGGTAATACAAGTAGAGGTAAGATTTAAATGAATGAGAAGGTTGCATATAATCGTAAAAAGATTTCAAGCTTCAAAAGTCACTATAATGATTTAATAACACGACCAATCACCCACATATAAAAAAAAATGTGCATATTATATATAAAATAGTAGAAAATAAATGCTAACAATCCATTTTAAAGTGTACATGCATATTCCATCTAACATTTTTCACTACGAAACCCACACTAAATAAAATTTTCTATGAACATGTATACACACATATAATATCATTGTCTAGAAATGTGTTAGCATATTACACCTTAAAGTACATTACTCCCTCATTTTGAAATGTATATATACACAATGAATGATAAACACATTAATAAATTATGTCAAAAAAATTTCACATTTTTTGTGCCATAATTAGGCAATATAATAATTAGAAAATGAAAAAATATATTTATGATGCACATTTTGTTGGCGGAAAAACATCACATCTCATACATTAAATGATTTTTTTTAAATGGAAGATTTTTTTGGCAAAGGTTTCAATGCATCAACGCTTTGGGATAGAGATGAAAATAATTTTTTATAAGTACTTTTAATTTTGAAATTATATTGAATAAAGGTAGGAAAAATGACCAATTTTCACAGGTTCTAAGGTAAACAATTATGTTTTCTATTTTTTAAAAATGATTAATCTTTTAATCATTATAAAATTGGTAATAATTTATCTTGACCTAAAATATATAAACTTTAGTTTAGAATGATATAAACTTCACCAACCAATTATAAAGCACATGTAACATGTTTTGTACAACCAATATATATGGTGTTTTATAGAGTTGTACCCCAATCTGTTGGATGGAAGTTTTCACTATTTCATTTGCTTAGGATGATCTCTGATGGTTGGAAATGTTTGCCAAAGCATGACACCACTTATACTATCTATGTTGTATCCAAACTCCATGCCTCTTCTGTCACACCTCTTTGATTTTCTACTCTTATCCAAGATGCCAATCTCCTTTGACTCAATAAAAATCCTTTCTTTGTTTCATAAAAATTAAGAGAATTTAAATTTATGGTTGTGCCACACTGGAACCAATGCATTATAGGTCAATAAAAATGCCAAAACACCATGCTAAACAGTAAAACTCCTTATCCAAATAACAAAATGCTTCAAAACAGTCAAAAGTAACGTAATACCTTACTAAAATCCATATAAAAAATTACCAACTTGTTGGGACACCTTACCATAGCCAAAATGCCTTAGATCAAAATAGCCAAAAAATTACCACATCCCATTTTTGATCAAAATGCCTCCTACTTATTGTTACTTTTTTTATTTTACTAGATGGTCTTTTACACTAGATACATGATCTCCACACTTCCTTCCTTACCAAACCTCATCTCTCATAGGATTTTCTAATAGGCTAATCCAACTATGAGCTCTGATACCATAAAATATTTATGGAAAAGCCACAAGTCATAAACATATTATTGAAAGTAACCATATAAATAGTTATTTCAACACCTATAAACTCAAAAGGTTGGCATGACCAAATTAAATGGGATGATTCAATAAGATTGACTCATATTTACCAACTGAGCAAATACACTCAACAATAAAATAATGTAATAATATGTTACAGATTACAACATAAAATTATTTATTCTAATAAGTTAGAATATACTTACCTAAATATGAACCCATCGAGACTCAATCTCTCCCTTGGCCAATGGGGATTTGTAAGAAGTTTTTTTGGCTCGTAAGGATCACTTTTTTAGGTCAAAGCATCTAATACCTATCCACAAGACTAGATTCTCTAAAATAAGAAACCTAAGCTAAGTCTCCTCAATTAGAATGGTAGAAGAGAAGATTATGAAGAAGTACGAGTGAATAACAAATATTGATTACACATATCAATAATGATCTAAATGAACTTGTATTTATAGGTTAAAATTACCTTGAAATCATTTGAATATGTTAGCTATGCTAGGTTGACCCAGTCAATTAAGCATGTTTTCAAGCTAACTCACTAGGTCTATGTTAGGTCGACCAAAAGGCTAACTCAAATATTAGAATATTGTGCAAGGGAGGACAAATAGCTTAGGGAAAGGTTTTAAGAACTATTTGGATTGGTAATAATGTGGCAAAAAGAGATAAAAATCCTAAGAAGCATAAAAGTTCTACTCACCCCTTTCCTAGTGCACCCCTTGGGGCATGGACTCAGAGAGATTGAGTCTTGATAGGTTCTTGCAAGATGTAAAGCATCAATATTTGATAAAATTTGAAAATATTATGTGTATACATATTCTTCACTCAAATCTCATCACTTGTCATTAAGGTGTAACAAGGGATGGTACTTTGAGAAAGAACATAAGGACACACATAATGCTAATGTTAAAAAAAAAAATAGTATTTTAAAAGCATAAAATAACTAAAAGTAAATGATTGAAAAGAAAATTAATATAAAAAGTAAATTATTGAAAACTAAAAACTAAAAATTAAATTCAATGCATACCTTGACTTACCTTTTATTACATGATGGTTGTTTGTTGTGTTATTCGTTTTGATTATGTAGGGTGCAAATACTTCTTTCAACAAACCCAAGAATACAAAACTAAAGATAAAAAATGAAAAAACATAAGAAAAACTAAGATAGTTGGTTCTATGAGGATGGGATGTACATGGGAAATTTGGCAAGCTAGGGTGATAGGTGCTATGTTAGATCAAATGACCAAGTCAAACAAATAAGAGTAAATTGGGTAACTGAAAAGCCAAGGCTACTAAAGACTAAAAAACTCAAACACATTATTCTAAATTAAGGCAAACTCACGAAATCGAACCAAGGATACTTGTCAAATAGGATGGTAAAATAAAAACAAAATAAATGGTAATAAAACTAACTACAAAGACAAAATGGTAAAACAACATTGATGCGTGAGTAGTAACAATCCACATCTCAATCATAAATAGAAAAGTTGCATAAAAGGGAAAACAACATTGATGAGTGAGCAGTAACAATCCACATCTCACTCAATAATAGAAAAAGGGTATGAACTCACGTGTCCATAACAATAAGGAAAAAAAATCATGATAAATGGTAAAAGGAAGTTAAAGTAGGTCTATTAAATGTAAATCATGGGGTAAAGAAATAATCTAAAATTACTCAAACATGTTTCGATCTAAGGATAGATAAAATTGAAACAAAGTAGTGCTAGCATGTTTTTAAGAGGTGAGTAAAAAGGAATTAAAAAAGAGGGAAAATAGAATTGGAATCATAATTTATCTATCAAGGGGGGGAAATGAAATGGGTGGAGGGGATAATGAAGGAAAAACCAAGGTAGAGGAACTCTTTATCAAATTCAAAACACTCAAATTAGGTTTGTTAAAACAAGAGGACTTTCAATCTTAAGGACTATGAATAAATTCTCTTAGCCACACAAGTCTTGGGTCAACAAATGGAGTATATAGATCATCCCATGAAGGCTATATGTATGAAAATTAAAATGGACCTACCTCCCCATGACATGTTCCCCACTCTTTAGGACACTTTACAAAGCCATTGATCTACTATGAAATTGGGTACTTGCGTGAAAATGTAGGTAGCACCATAATTTTTTTTTTAAAATCCCCTATTCTAATCTACTGGCCTATCGCACCCCAAAGGACTTTGGCTGTATGTGAAGTTGATTGTGGAGTTTGAGCTTCAGTTGGAGATAGGAGATGTGCTTGTAATCATGTCTTTTGGTTTGAATTTGACTTTTGAGATTTATATGTTGCCTTTTAAATATCATTGCCTTTTATTTCAAATGATTTGGATTTTAACTTTTTTGATGTCTTTTTCTATTCCTCCTCTATAGAGATTTAGAAAACCAAACATGGGTGTTAAAGATGAATTTCATTTGAAAACTTGGGATAAGGTTGATAAGAGAGAAAAACTTCAAATAGCATGGCGTCCAAGAGTCTTGTAAATATAGGTGAAATAAAAGTGTTATCTTGACTTTTACCTTGTTTTATCTAATGAGGAGATGAAATGAAGGCGAAATCAAGAGGAATGACACATGGAAAAATTTGAATTGCTTAACATTGTAAAAAAATGTGACAAAGGGCAAAAAAAAAGGGATATAATGATAGTAAAGTGTGATTCCTTATCATAATAAAGAGGGAAATGGAAGAAAACATGCTAACATATATTGTTTTCAAATTCCATCTAACAAAAGAAGCAAAATTGAAAGTTGAGAACAAGGATCAAGAATATGGAAAAAATGATGGTTTTATGAGGAGGGCCAGGTCTTATCCATGGTCTTATAAAGCAAATCATAAAAGAGAAACCCACAAGGGTGATAATAAGCAAGAGAAAATCAAAGTGAGGGAGCCTTCTTACAAATCAAATCACAAATAAAAACCTAAAGGATGCTAAAATAGCATTGGCAAGCAACAAAAAGAGAAAGAAATGATTAAAAGATTGTGGTTTTGTGAGGGATGTTAGGTCCTATCCATGGTCTTACAAAGTAACTCACAAAAAAAAGACCCAAAGAGTGCAAAAAGCAAGAAAAAATTCAAGAAGATAAGGAAGACTATGGTACATCAAGAAACTAAAAGACCAAAAGAGAGGATTAAAGGTTTGTGAAAAGAGGGCACTACTACAAAGGGAGGGACCCATGCTTAAGTAACCTACAAAAAGATGTTAAAAAGGTATAGATAGAAAATAAGATAAGAAAGAAATGTTTAGGCAAAGCAATTTTTTAGGAATTGAGCATTGGTGGGATCTTTGAAAACATGGCCTTCATTAGTTTGAAGGCAATAAGTTTTCAATCTCAACATGCCAAATAAAATAAAATTAAAGTGTGACAGTGAAAACTGGGCTGAAATTTAAAAATGTTTTAAATTCTTCACTTGTAATAGTGTCTATTCATAAAATTAATTTTTTAATAAAATTTGATATGGTATAATAGTTTTGGTTAGGTTTTAACTTGTAAAAGTATATGTTCAAAAAATTATATTTTTAATAAAAGTTAATACAATACAATATAATAACATTGGTCAGATTTTTTTAAAATGGAAAAAATTATACATGACAATCAAATGGACATTAAATTTAAAGTTGGAACTAAAAGTGAACACACTTATTACATTTCAACCCACCACTACTTGAATATCATTGTAAAACACTTCTCAACATAAAAATATTATTATTTAAATCTATTTAACTTCTACAAATATATAACAATAATATATAGTACATATTAATCATAAAAATATAAGCAAATATTATTATTAATTTTGTAATATCAATCTTAAGAATATAAAAATAAATGATTGTCACTTATAAATGAATTCAATGGAATGTAATATACATCTCATTGAACATTATTCTTTTTCATTAAAATGTACTACTTTTTGTAACAAGACAACATACAAAGATAATATAGAGGTGATATTATGGTACAAGAGGTTAAGGTCTAATACATTCAACTTAAATATCAAGCTATAAACTATAAATACAGAGGCCAACTATTTAATACATTCTTTTCAAACAAATTGTTAAAATAAGACAAATAATCAATAGTTGGTTACAAGACAAATAATCAATAGTTGAAAAGAACCAAGTATATTAGTAGGCTATTTTTTTTTTTTTTTTAAAGTGATATATTTATGATATAATAAAAATTTTAACATTGTGAAAAATTAAAGTTACGAGCTAGTTGATTCAAGCCCAAAATCTTGTGAACCCTTATTTGGATCAGGTACTTACAAATTTTCACAAAATCACAACACTATGGTTGGTGCCATTGTGAACATTGGGTGCCATTTTGGTTGCCTCAAATACAAGGACCAAAAAGGTTTAAATTTTACATATATCTTGAAGGAGAGATGAGGTTTTAAGCATACATATATTTTGAACTTTGATTTACCTACAAGCGAAGGGTTCACTAAAATAAATTGTTTGAGGTTGGAAAGATGCTTGAGAAGTGGTAAGATTAAGAGATGATCGAGACATAAGAGGACTAGAAAATTCTTAAAAATGGGAAGATTATGAGATGGTTAAAAAAGATTAGAAGGTGGTTAGGAAATGAGAGTAATAAAAGAGTTGGGAAACAACTATATCATGGGGCATGTTTTCACATAAAAATTATTTTAATATATTTGATCTTTTCACAATTTCTTAGAGATTTTTAAAAAGAAACTTCTTAAATTGGACATTAAGAGGCCATTTTTTTTTAAATGTGGCTTTGAAGCATTTTGAGACACAAATCATTGACTACTTTCAATATTAGTATTGGCTCAAGCATTTCCATATTCATCATGATCAAAATAGTTATATTTATTCTTTATTTTATGATGAAAAATCATATTATGAATATGTATATTTGAAATACAATTCACATTATTTTACAAATACATAATTATCATTCACATGAGCTAATCCATTTTGTCACATTCATTTTTTGCTTTATTGTGAAAAATCTTTATTATGAATATATATATTTGAAATATAATTCACATCATTTTACAAAGACATATAATTATCATTCACATTTAAAGAAGGAATTAATCCATTTTGTCACATTCACTTTTAAAGACAAATACTTTTTTAGATTTTATTTTATTTTTCAAGCCTAGCTTATAATTAACTAAAGGATTTTTAGTAGTATTAATTTCACTTTGATTAAGCCTAGTAATACTTATTCTAATTAAAATCTCATCTTTTCCAATTTTTGTAGCATAAAATTAAATAAAGAATTAAAACAAATATACCACATAAATGCATATACATTAAGATTTTACAAATTTAAAAATAATTAAAAATGACTCAAGGTTTGGGATCAAACACAATCAAATAAGAAAATATTCACAAATTTAGACTATAGCATGTATAAAACAAGTTCATCCAGAGATGAAACCCTATGAGATGTAAGATAATTGAGGTTTACCAAAATATATGCTTATAAATATGCCTACCTCAAATTAAGTATAATAAATTTGAAAGACACACAAAAAATACATAATAAACTATTAAAAAATGTAAGGTTGTTGATTAATATTTCATCGTAATTTGAACCTACTCACATAAATTTTAAATTGTTTTCTTGTAGTTACTAAATTTGTATCAAATCAGAGAATAACTCATGGTTGACTATCAAGGCAATACAAATGGTCTTAGACAAATAATATCCCATGCAAAATAATATTTTAGGCATAGTAAACTGCTTCTACTCTTTCACCTCCCATCCTATTTTTACAACTTGGTTCAACTCATGTCCTCTAAAAATATACAAATTTTAATGGATAATGATGGGTTTTAGGCATCTACATAATAAGGTAATTTTCTATCATGTGCTGCTTAGCTCTTATAATTTATTAGACCATTCAAAAATGAAAGAGATATCGATAAACATAAATTACATAATAAAAATAATTATAGTGAAATGTTCCATCACAATGCTTGCTAAAGATTAGACAAATACTTTTTTAGAATTGTTTATCAAATGAAAATCATAAATTTTTTATTTATAGATGATTAAATTAAATTTGTTATGATTTTTTTTACATGAACAACTTTGAATGCCTACAAACAAGAAATAAAAAAAGTTAGGTGCCCTCCTATAATTAAGAGGGTAGCACAAGCTAACATGCAAGGATAATACAAGTAGAGGTAAGAGTTAGATGAATGAGAAGGTTGCATATAATCGTAAAAAGATTTCAAGCTTCAAAAGTCACTATAATGATTTAACAACGCGACCAATCACCCACATATAAAAAAAAATGTGCATATTATATATAAAATAGTAGAAAATAAATGCTAAGAGTCCATTTTAAAGTGTACATGCACATTCCATCTAACATTTTTCACTATAAAACCCACACTAAATAAATTTTTCTATGAACATGTATACACACATATAATATCATTTTCTAGAAATGTGTTAGCATATTACACCTTAAAGTACATTACTCCCTCATTTTGAAACGTATATATACACAATGAATGATAAACACATTAATAAATTATGTCAAAAAAATTTCACATTTTTTGTGCCATAATTAGGCAATATAATAATTAGAAAATGAAAAAATATATTTATGATGCACATTTTCTTTGCAGAAAAACATCACATCTCATACATTAAATGGAATTGTTTTAAATAGAAGATTTTTTTGGCAAAAATTTCAATGCATCAACACTTTGGGATAGAGATGAAAATAATTTTTTATAAGTACTTTTAATTTTGAAATTATATTGAATAAAGGTAGGAAAAATTGACCACTTTTCAAAGGTTCTAAGGTAAACAATTATGTTTTTTTTTTTTTTTTTTAATAAATGATTAATCTTTTAATCATTATAAAATTGGTAATAACTTATCTTGACCTAAAATATATAAACTTTATAAACTTTGGTTTAAAATGATATAAATTTGACCAACCAATTATAAAGCACATGTAACAAGAAATAATGATGAAAACACTAGTATAAATGAACAAGGAAATGATCAAGGCAATTTTTCATATGGTTATGAGTATGATGATATTCCTCTTGGCTATGTGAAGCCATGTTATATTATTTATCCTTTCTATAATAACGAAGGATATAAAAATTCAAGCATGATAAATTTTGTTAGTGCATTGCATAAGGGTAATAAAATAGATGAGTAAGAGTTAGCATTCATAATGTTTCAAGTCAAAATGTTGCATGTAGACATTCTCTAAATGCATCAAAAATTGAATGTATCTCTTCCCCTTCCAATGATATAGATGTTAAAAAAATTGAATCTGCATGCTCGTAAATTTGAGCTAATGGATTTTAAATACTATAAATAGTAATTTAACCCAAAACTTACAAAAACATCAACAGGAAGAATATGAAAGAAATCGATAATTATAATAAATCTCTTACCATCACCTTGCTCCTTTTGTATTCCCTCCAAGATCTTCAAACATATTCTCCAAAAATTATTAACTTGCATATTGGATTTATTGATAATGGTGGCTTCAAGATCTCAAGTGAGCATGAATGGGTTAATGGCTTATTGGATGCAAGGATAGTGTGGATGCATTGAGAGTATGAAGGCTTAAAAGAAATGGTAATGCATGTAATTTAAAAGTCTTTCAAATTTTCTCATTTTTTCTCTAACCATGATCCATGCTTGGTTATTTATATGGTGATGGAGGAGGATTAAAAAGAATTTTAAATTCATTATAACCCTCTAGTTTAGATAATCGTATAAATTTAAATAAGGCTCTAAATTTTAAAGGCTTATAGATTAGATTAGAAGTTAATAAGGACTAGTTTAGGGTTTTAGGGAGGTTTAAGGATATAGGTGTGTAGGAGAGGATATGGATAGGTTGGATAGGGGGTAGGTAGAATATATTTGAATTTTAAATTGGCAAGTGGGGAAAGTGGTTAGTAAATGAGGTGGGATTAGTGATTAAATGGAGTGATATTGGGATAATCAAGGGATTAATATATCATGGGGGTGTAGGAAGGTTAGCATGATGTAGGAATAATATGATATAAAATGAGATTTAATTATTTAATTAGGAATATGGTTACAAGATTAATTAATATAAATAATGAGATTAATGGACTAGTTAGGGCGAGCAGATTTAGGTGTATACATTTTACCCCTCTTTAAAAGGGTATTGTTAGTGATGAAGTAGGGAGTAATGGTATTTCAAAGAAAAACCATTGCATGGATGAGTTAGGAAAATGAGGTTGTATGATTCCCCCTTGAGGGGACATGTGGGGAGGTATGAACTGGATGGCCACTCAAAAAGAGATCATAGGTTTAAAATCAAGATGATGAGGGGTTAGGATGCCCCAGATGCTAGTTGAGCTATGAATGATAAGACACCCTAAGAAAAAGTAGAAGGGGTGAAGTTACACATGTAAGACTAGTCCCAAGAGGGAACACACCTTAGCAACAATGATTATCCTCTTATGATGAGTCTTAGGCAAAGACTAATGCTAAGGAGAGAGGTGATCATATTTATGTAAATAATCTAAAAATAATGACATATGTTTGCGAAATAGATAGATTAAGAATATAAATAAGGCCATGAGTTTTAGACATTTCCAAAGCAAGAACACATGCAAGGGAGAGTTATAGGCCAAAAAAGGATGTAAAATAAGTGATTTGAGATGATAAATAGATTTGACACAATAATCATAGCTCAAAATGATTTAATATATCCCAGTGACCGAAAAGGGATGGGATAGGAATTGGTGGCCAAGCTATCCTTGGGCACTAAAAAGGGGCCAAGTGCTGCCTACATAGTCTGAAAAGACCTCAAGCTGATGTAGTTCTAAATAGATGATAGATGATAAGATAGAATAGAGGAGGAGGATGATGATGGATTAGAATATTAGGATGATGATGACTATTAGACATGTTAGTTATTAGATAGATGTTAGGTGTGATAATGGTTGGATTGAGAGTTGAGGTCTGATGTTGATGATTAGAGATATAATAGATGATTGAATAAAAGATATAGACATGATGATAAAGGAATTGGAGCAATGATTGGATACTATACAAGTGGACTTGGATGATTGGATTAAATATAAAGGAATAGGATAAATGATTGGATATTGGATGTTAGCCATTATAATTGGTGATAGAGGATAGGATAAATGATGAGTGTGTCTATTATCAATCCATCATTATAGTATAATAAATATGATGTAAATATAAACTAGGAAGTATTCCCCATGATATAAGTATGCTCAAGAGGACATTGTGTCAAAGTGCATGATTATAAAAAGGGAAAATAACAAACTCTACATCATCGAGGGCACCTAAAAGCACCATTATAACTTTTGGTACCATCACAACATCCTCATTCATTTCCCAATAGATAAAAAGATACATGATGATAGAATAAAAGGAAATATAGACAAACAAATGAAATAGAAGACAATCATGATTAAAAAAAACATGTAAACAAGTCAAAAAACATAAAGCATACATCCACAAGTATTTATATAGAGATGTATTGTGTTTTGTCTATTGTCCTAATGAGAGTCAACACGATGAGTTGGATTGAGTTGGTTGTGATGATGTGAATTTGGATTAAGGTTATAGACTTAAACAAGGGTATGGAGTTGGAGTAAACTAGTGACTTGTATTAGGATAAGGTTATGAATAAGGACTTAGATGTCATGATTAGGATATAAGATAAGACAAGATGATAAAATGATATGTATGACATAGGACATAGGATAAGATGACTGAGATACATAGGACATATGACAAGATGACATAAGATAAGATGAATAAGATATTTTGGGATTTTGCGGATTTTATAATTTTTAGGTTTTTTGGAATATTTCAATTTTTAGGGCTTTTGAGAAATGTATGTACATTGTACAAATGGGGTTACTATAAAAGTGAATATTGAGGCTAGCAACCAAGATACAGATAGATGAAATAATAGATGGGATGACAAAAGGATGAGAGTGATTTTGAAAATGGGATGAGGACCAAGGAAGAATGGACTAGGGATCACCAATGACCACATCATGAAGGAACCAGATATCTAGTTGCCTAAGTGTCCATTGGAAGATATGCCAAGATGAATTACATAACATGTCTTAAGAAATATTCCACATCATTCTAAAGGATTGACATAATAGGATTTAATATATGATGGTAGATGATGGGTATAAATGATAGACATGGGGATAATATAGACAATGATGATATGGATGGATATTATGTGGACGAAATGGATTTACCCCCAAGTGTTGAGGTATAATGGGGATAATAGATTATTTTACCATGATGCCAAAAAATAGTTTTCATCATGGTACTTTCCTAAGGTGCCATAAGACTAGTTTTCACCATTGGAAGAATGATTTTTTTGACTTATATTGATGGTATCTCAATTTATTAGAGTTGGGTGAGACACATGATGCAATTTTTTTGTGATATTCAACCAAAAACATTTTTGGAGATATGTGATACTGGGATCATGTTGTTAATGTTAAATTTACTAATGTCCTTGTGACCTTCATTGATTCTTGATTAAGACCCCTCCAAACATCTAGACTAGGTGTCTTCATCACCCTTGCAATAGATAATGTTGCCTGGGTTTGTGAGATGTGAAATGAATGGGTTTAGGGTTTGGATTTGATAGTGATGTATATGAATTGAATGGATGATAGGGAGGTGTGTTGGGTGATTTAGAAGTGGGACTAACAGTCACACACATCATTGAACATGTTGGATGTTCCATATTTGATTGGTGCCTTATGACAAAAGACTTTAAGAGATCCAAGATACTTTCACTTTGTAATTTATCTTTGATCTGAATATTAAGAGGATGATCAACCACATTAGTTTTGAATTAATTTAATTATGTGGTAATTGATGCCATAATGAATTCTTGGTTTGATGACTTGACTAGTTTTTTATTTCCCCCTAGTGCCTATAACTAGGCTTCACTAGGGGTTTTTGACTTTAGACTTGGAGGATGATTATTTGGACTTGGATGATCTCCTAACACCTTAAGGATATTTTTATAGGGGATGATATTGTTTGAATTGGATAATTATGAAGCTCTTATTAACTTTGATTAATTATTTTTGGATCACATCTGACTTGATTATGTGGCTTGATTAATTGATTATTAGCTTGGATCATTATAGATTCAACACATGCGATTTCATGTTGAAGGGAATCCAAATATGTGTGTTCCTATTTCCCCCATCTGAGGAGTGGGATGGAAGGATTGTTAATATGAGGTGGATGATTAGGGATGTATGGTGAAAGGGGTGAATGAAGGGGATGATTGGAAACGTAGTCCTCATAAAAGTTACTAGGAGACCTAACCTCGACATTGGATAAAGTATTCTTAAAAATCTCAAAAGAATCACTAAGAATCTTTGTATAATTAACATCTAAAGTTGAGTCATATCTAGCTTGATGATATTTTATTAATAAATCATCTAATAATTGTGTTATGATTTTATCATCCTGAGATGGATCAAGAGTCATGCCTTCTGACTAGTCAGATTAAAATTAGAGATATCCTCAAAGAGATAGGTGCTGACATGACTCTCATTATCTATAAGCAATGATGATTTTGACATGGATTTTAATTCATATGCAGATGTTGGATATGATCCTGATATAGATGACCATTCTGGTGTTGACTCCAATAGGAATGTTGATGAGGTGATGTTGCTAATAGATGATTTTTTGATAGTAGCCATATTATTATTTGTAAGTGCCTTCTTCTCCTTGGGTTTATGGATGTATTCTTTAGGCTTAATGAATTTTTGGAAATGGGGGATTTGATGTGAATAGGCTATATGGATCATTCAATTAAGGATGGTTATGGTATAGAGAGGATTGGGGTCATGACCTTGGTTGAGGAGGGAAGAAGCTTGATCATAGTTAGGATAAATTTTTTGGCATACCCTTTTTTTCACACTCATAGATGTAGATGTATTGGATTCATCCTCAATTTCAATGTCACCATTATCAATTAAGTCTTGGACTAATCTCTAGAAGGGAAACATATATTAATAGAATTCCCCAGGACTTTATCGTATTGGAAAAATTATTCTACTCGATACCACGAGGGCATATATTTAGATAAATTTAGAGGTCTTGTTTTCAGTTAGACAATCATGTCTATGGTCTCTAGTTTCCAAAATAGGTATTCTAAAGATATTGGGAGAAGGGTATATTGATTATCTATACTATTTGATGTGGAAATGTTAGATTAAGAGTGGAATAATGTGATGGTGATGTCATGATATTGGGAGATGGTAGAGTGTGAGATTGTTTAGGATGTGAACAAAAATTAGATGAGGTTTACAAACTAGGTTTCCCTTTGTATAAGGATGGGGGATTTGTGATGGACTATGACCGATAAATAGAGTATTTGACTGTGGATGAGTATGAACTAGAGGTAAGGTTAGCTAAATGGAGTCAAGGATTTCAATAATTTAGGCACCCATATCAAGGAGCTGCAAGAGGACTACATCTTTGATGGTGATAATATATTTAATAAACAAGGTAATATTTTTATTAGTATATGGAATGAGGTCATGACTAGGACTAGGACTAGTGAATGAGAGATCAAAATGGGATTGGTTATCATAAGAATTGGATGTGGATAAGGGTTGATAAGGAACTTATTTAGTATGTGACCTTAGGTTTAGGCGTTCAAAATCATTGGGAAGGTGGGCAGCCATCTCCAATAGTCATAAAAGGCACTCATCCTTGTTGGAAAAGATATATTCATCAAATAGGATGACCTCATCACTTGTTTATTGGGGGACATTATGACTATAGTTATGATGAATAGATAATGGGACTGGTCATGGTGAGCTAGCCTATAGGCTAGATGTATATGGAGGTTATTGATGGGGAAGGACATGGGATGTTAATTTAAGTTTGATGGGATCGAGATATGTAGGTAGGTAGGCACCCATTTCTAGGGCCCATAAAAGTATCTCATCTTTGTTGGCTAATAGGTATTATTCAATAAGAACTAGGTCCAAATCTATGTGGGTAGATGATAAATGGGTGATGGATATAAGGTAGTCAGATGATAAAAGGGGGTTGATGTGAAGGCAGATTAGGGATTGGGTAAAAATATGGTCCTTGGAGAAAGTAAGTTTGAATGATTGAACTAGTATGACAGGTGATGGTGAGGATGAGATAGGCTAAATGGATTATGATATCAGATTAGGATCAAATTGCTAATGATATATCATCAATGCCTAGTTTTAAGCTAGAAAATGGATGGGGGTTTGACTAGTGCCTAGATTTAAATTAACAAGACAATGATTATATGGGTGTTAGTTATAAATAGGTAAGATGACTAGATTAGAGGTGACTTGGTTGAGAATGACTATATGCTATATTTAAACTAATAAAGTGATCGATTGTTAATTAGGTATTGACTGAATAGGAAATTTGATAGAGTAATAGGTGATAGAAAAAATAGTGGTGGACCAAAGTAATAGGATGATATGTAAGGACAAAAAGACTAGTTAAAGCCTTACACCAATTTGCTTAAGGTGGGATGGATTTAATGGGATTAAATTGAAGTATCAAGGATTATGGGACTAAGATCAGGACAAGTATATAAGGGTGGTGATGCAATGATGATTAAGGGTATGGTGAGTATGGTTTGGACAAGTGTGTGACCTAAAAATCCAATTAGATGTGTTTTAGGATAATAAGGCAAGATAAAGTAAGATGAGAACTGTCTAGATAAATCAAGACAAGATAAGATGAAGGATAATTATAAGGATGTATAATATAGGGTGATAAATAAATAAGAATATCAAAGATTTTATGTTTCCACAATCTATACAATAACAAATAATCTTTTTTAGAAGAAACTATGTTAGGTCTTGATGATCAAACATACATGTTTTGGATCCAATTCTATGATCCTTAATCATGAAAATGTGGGAATAATAGAACCTCAATCCTTAAAAAATGAAGGAAAATAGATGTGCAAAATATTTGCCTAAAAATAATAAAGTAGTTATTACATTTAGTTTCTAAAAAAAATTAGAAAAACCTGACAGAGTTTCATCCAAAAAGGAATATTTGTTAAATAAGATGTTAAGGTAAAAATATATTAGGATATGTTTGATATGGGATGATAAGATATAAAATATTATATAAGATTAATAATGTAAAATATATAATGAAGGATAAAGTAGATAACGATATAATACAAGATATGATGTACAAGATTTTCAAGAATGTACAAAATGGGGATAATGTTATAATGTACAAGGATATATGATTTATACAAGGATATAAAAGATGATGATATAAGAGACCTAGATGGCCATGTATATGTCTAGGTAAAAGGTTGATTCATCTCATAAACAACACTGGTTTGTCATAACACACACCAAACCAATTAAACCACAAACCTAAAATTAGTAAACCAACACGAGAGTGTAACTCAATGACTGCACTGCCTAATAGCTTAGTGGGTAAGGATGTAGGTTGGTGACCTATTATAAAATCTCCCAAACCCTCTTAACTCCATCTGCACATAACTATCACTTGGGAGCTAATACTGACTCTAGTATCAAGTTGTTTATTACAATTGATGGTTATATTCTAGGTTTAACAAGGTTTTTAGGGGTGTCCCCAATATACATAAGGTATATGGGTCCCAAATGTGTGTATAGTGTTGTTTGATGCTTAGATCAGAGAGTTAACTCTTTCCCTTCATGGAATAACTATCCTTTATTTTTATACTTTGCCAAAACATAGAGTGTGGATTTGTGCATAGTGGTGAAATCCATGGTCACAATACTCCTAAGACTATGGAAATTGCATGGGTATCACTTCCATGTCATATTTCCTCCCTAAAAATTAAAAACTGGAGGGTTTATTAGTGGTTTTTATCCTTCAAGACTCACTGCTAGGACATAGGGAGGAAAGCATATGCCACTATATCCCTCAAATAATACTCAAGAAAATAAAGAGATTTATTAACTAATTAATTAAGTGTGGTATATATAAAATATTTTTCAAAATGCTAAAATATTTGATAGGTTCCCTTCAAAATAAGTGATTAGTAGTTTCAATTGGAAATCTTGAGGGGCAACCTTCAAGACTAGATGTTAGAAAAAAATATGCCCTGTAAGAGAGTATGTTAACAAGCCAAAATTTCTATTAGATTTACCCCTTTAAGGATCAAAAAAAAATATTAATCCAATAAACCTTAATAAAAATAATGAAAAAATCACAATTTTGCACTTAAATTTTTTTGGATGAAGGGCCACCTTGTGAGGGTCTAGGGGTGGTATCCCCCTATGGGGTTAAGGGTTAGTGCCCCTTGTGGGGTTAAGAGGTAGTGCCTCTAATAGGTTCAAAGGTTAGCACCCATTGCAGGGCTAGGAGGCAATGCCCCAACCATGCTCGCTATTGAAATATAGGGAGGGGTCAAGGGGGAATGCCCTCGATGTCAAACTCAATTTGGGACTTGCAAAACCTTTGGAATGACTTAAAATTCACTAAAAAATATCCT
Source organism: Torreya grandis (assembly GCA_037957365.1). Taxonomy (NCBI): domain Eukaryota; kingdom Viridiplantae; phylum Streptophyta; class Pinopsida; order Cupressales; family Taxaceae; genus Torreya; species Torreya grandis. The sequence continues at coordinate 1,042,471 of JARHVA010004652.1, forward strand.
AAAAAATGCACTAAAAAGGATAACTTGAAGTAAAAAATGAATTCAAAATCACTATTGTAAAAGGCAAAATCATTTATACACAGTCAATGATATACAAAATCACTTCTAGAGAGTTAAAACTATAATTGACAAGATAAAACTACAACTAAGAGATTTGTGATTTTACATACAGTTAACTAGCAGTAACTATGTGGTTAGTCAAAATTGCTTGTGATTAGTCAAAACAATATATGAGATTCAATATCATAATTAGGGAGAAGTGATTTTGAGAAATATAAAAAATCTACTTATTAAAAGGTGACAAAAACTTTATTTTTATCCCTACAAAGATAACAAGATTAGTACAGAGTTATGGAAACCAAAAATAAGTCAAAATACCTAATATTAACCTTCATGCAATACTTAGTCAATATCATGATTATGTTAGACAAAACCACATATGGTTTTCAAAATCACCACTATCAATAAGTGATTTTGAAGAATTCACAAAAACTAGCTAGTGGTCAGGTACATGTAGTTAGTAAAAACTATAACTGGTATCTAAAAATATCACCTCTACAAAACCACAATTATTAGTGTAAAACCACAATCCATCTATAATGTGAAAATTTAAAAAATTTGGAGCCCAATCTCTCTCTAACTTGTCCTGCAAGATAATTTAACACATCTTACACACATAATGGTTACTTTAAAGGAGGGCTCCCATTGTGGTCACCAATGTATGATTGTAAATTTGAGCTAATGGATTCATTATACTATAAATAGTAACTTAACCCAAAACATATAAAAACATTAAAGGGAGAGGATATGGAAGAAATCATTAATTATAATAAATATATTACCATCACCTTGCTCCTCTTGTCTTCCCTCCAAGATCTTCAAATGTATTCTCCAATGATTATTGACTTGCTTATTGGATTGCTTGATAATGGTGGATTCAAGATCTCAAGTGAGCATGAATGGGTTAATAGCTTATTAGATGCAAGGACAGTGTGGATGCAATGAGAATATGAAGTATTAAGATAACTGATATATGCATATAAGTTACAAGGATTTTAAGTTTTCTCATTTTTTCTCTAACCATGCTCCATGCATGGTTATTTATAGGGTGATGAAGGAGGATTAAAATGAATTTTAAATTCATCAGAACCTTCTAGTTTAGAGAATTCTATAAAGTTAGAGAAGGCTCTATATTTTAGAGGCTTATAGATTTGATTAGAAGTTAATAGGGTTTAGTTTAGGGGTTTAGGGAGGTTTAAGGATATAGGTGTGTATAAGAGGCTATAGATAGGTTGGTTAGGGGGGTAGGTAGAATATATTTGAATTTTAAATTGGTAAGTGGGGTAAGTGATTAGTAAATGAGGTGGGATTAGTGATTAAATGGAGTGTTAGTGGGATAATCAAGGGATTAATATAGCATGGGGGTGTAAGAAGGTTAGCATGATGTAATAATTATATGATAGGGAATGGGATTTAATTATTTAATTAAGACTATGGTTATGGGATTAATAAAGATAAATAATGAGATTAATGGAATAGTTAAGGTAAGCATATTTAGATGTATACAGTATGTCTTCCTTCTCTTTTTAAAGATGAAAATGTCAAAAAAATTGAAAGTTCCTCTCCTATCTCATATGATGCAAACATTAATGAAACAAAGTGTGCACATTATTTTCAAAGTGATACTCAAGTTGAGAATCATCTCTTTTCTTTGGATGACTCAAATGAAAATAGTGAAATTCCTATTATATGCCATGAAATTTCAAATAATGTACCACCTTGGAATGATAAAGGTATTAACCTTTGTGCTATCCAACATGATGCACTTACCTCTTCAACCATGGTTACTCCTTTACCAAATGTTTCCAAACCATGTGATGGTCCCAATCTTGAAACTGGTAAACATTTTATCCTTCCCATGTTTCATGTGAATGGTAGTTTACAACATCTAAGCAATAATTCAACCTCTTCACCAATACCTCCTAGTGATATGCTATCTCTTTTGATTACCATGGGAGATCTTCAACAACAAATGGATATTCTTAAGTTGCAAGTTTCCTCCCATGATGCTACTTTTAATGATAATATCTTAGAGGACCAACTCCTTAATAGAGATGTTTTTGATTATTCGTATCCTTCTAGATTTATCATGCCTATGTTCTCTTCCTTTGATGTAAAATGATATCCTAAAAATCATTTGAAATAATATATACATTCCTTTGAACATTGGGTTAAATATGGATACCTATTATCAAAATCTCTCCATAGAAGTTTAGCTTAAGAGGCTCTTGATTGGTTCTATACATTCCCAAATGATTCATCAACCTTTAACAAACTTGGGGATGTATTTTTATCTCATTTCCATATGAACATAATACCCAACATACCATTAAAACATTTTTAGGCCTTAACTCAACATGTTGATAAATCCCTTCAAGTCTATGCCATTAGATTTAATGATATCTCGTATTCTTTAAACTGCACCCTCTCAAATTTGGAAGTGAAATTTCTATTTAGTAGGGGTATTCTTTCTCCACTTAAAGAAAGAGCATTGCATAAAAAATTTGATTCATTTGAAACCTTATATTGGGATTTACATAAATATACATGTGTTTTACAAATACAAAAACTGAATTAACTATTTCCTCACCGAGAGGCAAACATGGTACAAATAATGCTTTCAAAGCTAACAAGAAAACTAAAAAGGGTCATGAACCACTTAAAATACCTCTTAATAACCAATAGTGCATACCAAATAACAAACAATAAAGGTCTTGAATAAAAGAACATACTAAGTACCCCCTACAATGAAAGCATATGCCTCTACAGAAAATACCAACACTTCAGTGTAATTGATACTGAGATAGACCATATGATATATTGTGCACATTATTAGATAAATGAATGATAAAGCTTACACCACTAGCTAATCAGGAAATTAATACATTTCAAAAAGACATATCTAGACTATTTCAAATACCTATTATAGAGGCTATTCTAAGAGGGCCGAGACATCCCATAATACTCTTTGTAAGGATCATGCAATCCATCAAACTTCATAGAAGGTTACCACTAGTATAACTCCTCCTAGTGCACCCTATCTTTGGACTGATCTCTTCCACATTGATCCTACCAAGGAACCACTGGTTGATTAGGTTCTTCATAAAGAGACATGTGGAGAAGGTGAACCTACACAACATATATGGGTACCTAAACAAATACATACAGATTCACAAGACATTATTTATAAATAATTTAGATTCAAAGACAAATAAAACCAACAACTCCATTACCACATGATCATTATAGTCGAGCTTTCTTATTTCCATCTATATTTCATTGCATATGGTGATTTCTTTATTACCACTATAAAACAAGCATTTCATTACATGGAAATATTTGTCATATAATTTACCTTATCCAAACATATATTATGGAAACAAATGAAGTAACATATACATAATGAATAAAGAACTAAACTTACACTTTTCATATGAAGCAAGGATACCAAATACAAACTTAGCAAAGACCATGATACAATTCCTAATTATACTACACACCATATTAAGATATCAAGAACACCTAAACATGTTCCTATTAGTGCTACTTCAAATAAAACATAGAGCATGATAAGATTATATAGTGACAATTTTTGCACTTATCCATGTTCCTTGGCACTACCACCAGCTTATTTCACCTAGTTCCCAGGGGGAGATACCTATGAAAATCCATTGGATGAGATCTTATGATGGTTATTTATTTGACTATATTCTAAAAATACCAAAAAAATTATTAAATTTTGAAAAATCCAAAAATATTTTCGGCATCTACATATTTTATTTGGCTCATTGGCATCTATGTGTTAGTTCCATGTTGATGGATAGAATATTAGTTACTTTTACATACACATGTGTTTCATGCTTCTATTTAAGTGTGATACAGGCATACATAGATACATTATCTATGTACTTTTGGATGTTGGGATTTCCCTTTACTCACATCACTAGGATGTTGGGGGAATCCACCTATATGATCATGATACATCCAGGTTATATCATTCTATGGTCAATTTACATTATCATGTTTGAGTTAATATGTAATTACACATGTCTTTATGCATGTTATATATTTCATAATATACTTGACATTTTTTACTAACACATTTGATCCATGGGCTACTATGATATGTTTATGTTGGTTTCTTATGTTTGCATTTATGCACTTCTTTGAGTGTCTTTCCTTGTTATTATTTTGTTTGTTGAGAATTTAAATATACTCCATTATTTGTGACCCCCATGCCTTTGTTTGCCTCTTTGACATTTGAATATGTCATCACTTGTGGTATGTTAATATCTGAATATGTGATTTCTTGATTTATGGAAATTTGACTATGTCATGTCCCTAGATTGTACTATATTTGAATATGCCCTTTGTTTTTGATCTCCTTGGACCATTGTTTGTTCACTAATTTTGAGTGCTCTTATGTATGTGTTTGGTTGCTTTTTGAGCTTGTACTATTATTATCTAGAAGTTACCATGATATTTATCATGCATCTTAGTCCTTAATGTATCACATTTTATGCACTCCAATGATACATTTACTTATACATGTCCTATATGTTACATGGTTCATTCAAAACTATATGGTTATCTTATCCTTTTGAGGTGAGGTAACTACCAGTGTTTATCTTCCCTCACCTCAAAGGATGGAATATTAGTGGGGAAATGTAATAGGGACATGGCTTCTACACATTCATAATTTTAAACTCAGTGGGGGCATGCCATATAGGAATGGCTTCCACATGTTCACTATCTCAGATTCGATGGGGGCATGTTTTGGAAACATGTTCTCCACACTTACTTATGTTAGGGTGTGGAGCTAAAAGCTTCAACTGTTTGCTGACACAAAGAAGAGGATGCTGAAGAACCAGAAGAACCGGTGTCAGTAGTATAACTGATGTCGATCACAGACAGTGCAGAAGGAAACCGGCGATGGCAGGGAGTCGGCCGACATCGGTAGAACCAGGCAAGCAGGGACCGACATCGGTCGCCTATGCATTCCAGAACTGCTGTTGACGAACAGTTAGTTAAGTGAAGTGAGTGTTTGCATGTCAAATGACTAATTATAGTCACGAGCTGCGTGTCTAATTATTGTAGTTAGATTTCTATTTTTGTAACCATGGGATTCTATTTAAAGACCCATGAGGCATGTATTGTAATTATCAAGAAGGCAAGTAAAAGCATTGAAGCAAGCAAGGTCAAGGAGATCTACAGGTGTAAGGTCAAGGAGATCAGCTGAAGCATTCAAGGAGGGATAATAACTCAGGCTATAGAGTTGTTGTGTTGAGCAAGAGAGAGAGAGAGAAGAAGGTTTTGAGGTATGGCAAGCCGTTGAGGTGGAGGAAGAAGTGGCATCTTCCTTATTGTATTTTCTTCTAGTAATATCTAATACAAGAGTGTGTATTGTCTCTCAAATTCTTTGTTGTCTCAATTTTCTAGTTACTTTATCATTCTGGTATAATTTCGTGTTTAATTGCTTATAAGAAAGTAATCAATTGTGCTTCCGTTGGATAAGGGGTCACCTAACAGTTGGTATCAGAGCTACGATTTGCAGGAAGTAGGTTATTTTTTGATTACAGGTCATTCACAAGGTTTTTTGATTGAGTGGGAGTTCAGCAATGGCAGAAGAAAGTAAGCTACGAATGGAGAAGTTTAACGGCAAGAATTATCAACACTGGAGGATGCAGATTGAGGATTATCTGTATCAGAAGGATATGTACTTACCATTGGGTGGGGTTGCATGTAAGCCCACATATATGAAGGATGAAGAATGGAGTGTTCTTGATCAGAAGGCTCTCAGTTCCATAAGGTTGAGCCTCGCATCGTCAGTGATTTCTAGCCTATCACAATGCAAGACAACGAAAGAGTTGATAAAGTCCTTGGCGAATTTATACGAAAAGGGCTCGACTTCTAATAAGGTATATCTTATGAAGCAGCTATTTACTTTGCAAATGCAGGAAGGTGGATCAGTACATACTCATCTCAGTGATTTCCATGGTTTGGTAAACCAATTAGCTTCAGTCAATATTGTTTTTGATGATGAGGTAAAGGCTCTCTTGATTTTATGTTCTTTGCCTGAAAGTTGGGACAGTTTGGTTATGGCAGTAAGTAATTCTGCATTTGCTTCTAAAATCTTAAAAGTTGATGATGTTGTGAGTGTGATATTGAATGAGGAAATACACAGGAGAAGCACAGGTGAATCATCAGGGAATGCTCTAAGTGCAAAAAGCAAGGGAAGGCAAAGGGAGAAGATTGAGCAAGGGAAATCAAGGTCGGGAAGGGGATCCGAGTCCAAAGGTGTTACCTGCTAGTTTTGTGGAAAGAAAGGACATACAAAGAAGGAGTGTTAGTTGAGAGATAAAGAGAATCAACATGCAGGTATTGAAGAAGCAAAGGATGCAAATATTGTGGTACATGATGCTCTCATACTTTCTTTGGATACTCAGGTAGGATCATGGATTTTAGATTCTGGTTCATCTTTTCATGCATCCCCAAACAGAGATTTGTTCCATGAGTATGAACAGGGAGACTTTGGAGTGCTTTATTTAGGGGATGGTACGCCTTGTCAGATAGTTGGAAAAGGGAAAGTGCAGCTGAAATTGTAGATAGACAACACATGGGTGTTGAAAGAGGTCATGCATGTTCCAATTCTGAAGCAGAGTTTGATTTCTGTTGGAAGGTTGGGTGATGAGGGATGCACAATAACCCTCACAGCAGATTCTTGGAAGGTTACCAAGGGAGCACTTGTTTTAGCAAGAGGTAAGAAAGTAGGTACTCTTTATCTATCTACTTGTATTACTGATTCTACTTCTAGTTTATCTACTTCAGTTGTAGATTCGAAGATGTGGCTTAATAGGCTTGGTCACATGAATAAAAAGGGAATGGACGTTCTTGATTCAAAAGGTATGTGTTCAGATTCGGAAAGCATAGATAGAGTTCATTGCAGAAAAAGGAAATTTGATGCTTTTGACAGGAACAAAGAAGCCTTGGTGTTTACAGAGGAGATGAGGGACAGAGATCAGTCACACGGGCTGAATAAATCTGAGCAGGGCAGCATGGACAGAGGTTTGATCCAAGATGAGCTCACAGATGAAAAATTCATCACTCACAAAAAAACACAGGTACCGACGCTGGTGCTCCCATGGCACCGACGTCGGTTAGATAGAAATCGACATCGGTCATGTGCAGACTAGCAGGGTCGGTAGGCCGGGCAGGAGAAGTCTGACGTCTGTCATAAGGACCGACGTCGATAGGGGGGACACCGGTGTCAGCCAGGGAAATGATGTCGACAGTCAAGGTCAGTGTAAGGAATCGACATCGGTCAAGAGCAGACTGGGAGATGGCCGAGATCGGTCACTGGAACGGATGATGGGTGGATAGTTAGCTGTCAAGGAGTCTCAAACACCCATATAGAGGTCAGAAAAGGTATGTGAACCTCATATTCATTGTTCACCTTCTTTATATTGCTTACTGATAGTCAAGAACTAGGAAGATAGAAGAAGCAATGCAGGTAGAATCCAAAAACAGCGGGACCTTGACATGGATGAGGAGTGTGAGTCCTTGGAGAAGAACCAAACAGGTATTTGTTGGTAGAGTTGTCAGCTGGAAGAAAGCACTGGATAGAGGGATGGATTCCCGTTTTAGAGAAGAGAGTGGATGGACACGTGAGACAGAAGGCTATGGTATATGGTCTTGATCAGGTTGCAGAACAATGGAGGTTTGACCATTGTATTTTATCTTTTCCAGGTTGGATAATATTAGCTACATTATCCTGTTACTGTATTGTGTTACTTGTTGCAGGGTTTCATATACAGGGAGTTTTTTGAGCTAAGGGTAGAGTTGGTTCAGAAGTATGTCATGAAGAATTTAAGAGCAGCAAAATTCTTGTGGCATAAGTGACAGGTATAGCATCACAAGTTTACATGGTGGTTGGTCTTCAAGATTGACTTTGAAGAGGGATACAGAGCCAAAGGAACAAAATAGATGGTGTATAGGTACAGGCACAGTAGCAACTATTTATCTCCAAGTGGGAGATTGTTAGGGTGTGGAGCTAAAAGCTTCAACTATTTGCAGACACAAAGAAGAGGATGCTGAAGAACCAGAAGAACTGGCATCGGCAGTATAACTGATGTTGGTCACAGACAGTGTAGAAGGAAATCAGCGACGACAGGGAGTCGGCCGACGTCGACAGAACCAGGCAAGCAGGGACCGGCGTTGGTCGCCTGTGCGTTCCATAACTGCTGTTGATGAACATTCAGTTAAGTGAAGCGAGTGTTTGCATGTCAAATGACTAATTATAGTCACGAGCTACGTGTCTAATTATTGTAGTTAGATTTCTAATTTTGTAACCATGGGATTCTATTTAAAGACCCATGAGGCATGTATTGTAATTATCAAGAAGGCAAGTAAAAGCATTGAAGCAAGCAAGGTCAAGGAGATCTACAGGTGTAAGGTCAAGGAGATCAGCTGAAGCATTCAAGGAGGGATAATAACTCAGGCTATAGAGTTGTTGTGTTGAGCAAGAGAGAGAGAGAAGAAGGTCTTGAGGTGTGGCAAGCCTTTGAGGTGGAGAAAGAAGTGGCATCTTCCTTATTGTATTTTCTTCTAGTAATATCTAATACAAGAGTGTGTATTGTCTCTCAAATTCTTTGCTGTCTCAAGTTTCTAGTTACTTTATCATTCTGGTATAATTCCGTGTTTAATTGCTTATAAGAAAGTAATCAATTGTGCTTCCGTTGGATAAGGGGTCACCTAACAACTTAGTATTCAAAATATCTAGATTATAGTGGGGGCATGTTTTGGAAACATGTCTTCCACATTGAAACCTATATCAGCTTTTAGTTTTAGATTATAGTGGGGGCATGCTTGGGAAGCATATTATCTACACTTACACTATTTCAAATTAGCCAAATTGCATAATTATATGATTTAGAAACACTTTTATGTTAGAATTATATACATTGGTACCATTGTTATAACAAATTCAACATGAGACATATCTAAGGCACATATACTATGTGATGTGTGCCTAATATTGTGAAATCAAATCAATTTTAGATTCCAAATAATTTCAAGGACTGCCACCACCCACTAGGTTGGATTTTTATGGACTATATTGAGCCAATCTACTACAACAGTTAGTTCACTTTTTGATATGGTTAAGGTGATTAAATCGTTCAATCTTGCCAATTTTGTAGGTTGGACTTGATTGTATCATCTAACCTCACCAATTTGATACTGTGATTTGACTTAGTTCACTCACACTCATTAGGTTATGAGTATGATTGGGTTGTACGGTTGAGTTAGTCTTAACTTCCATGTGGAAATCCACCTTTTCTCCAAGGTTGGCGGCATCAGTATTTCTATATCTCTCTTTGTATCCTTAGATATATGCACTTTCTAGATTTATATTTGTCTTAATCTCATTTTCAATGATTCATAATGATATATCTTTCAAATGAAGTTGCCAAAAGACAAGATGATTGCATCGACACACAACTATAATCCTAAACCTTGCTCTCTTTCAATTTCTATCATTTCAATGATTTAAATTTTAGATTACATACACTGATTATACACTATAAAATGCTCTTGGTTTTAGGTTAATCACCAGAAAAATACTCAAGTTGGACTCAAATACAGGGAAGGTGTGTTATACACACCTATGTACACATTATTTTATTTTAAACTAATAATTTCATTACTAAATTAAAGGGGGAAAATGTAGATGATATTTATGAACTATATATCACCTCAGTTTTATACACTTGAAAAACTTAGACCTTAGTTGTCCCTCTTAGTTCTAGACCTTTCTCATTTTTGTAAGTCTTGTATCTGCTCTCTCTTGTGCCCCTTGGCCTATCTTTTAGTTCAATCAACATTATGTTGATGACCCAAGCATTCTATCTTTCCTAGAATGATTAAAACCTTCTTATCTTATGCCTCTATAAGTTATGATTTTGTACCTATTTTCTTACTAATTGGACACTTGCATCTTGGATACACACCTACATTGATGTAGGTCTCCTATGACGATGTAAGTGTCCAGTGCCATAAAGTCATCTAATTTGTAAATGAAATGTATCCTAATGGTTGAATTAAGTGCTATTATATGAGACATTATCAAAAGGGATTAGTATAAATATAATATCAACCCTCATTCATTCCTCACCTATCATATACCTAGATTAATACAAAATAACACTCAAAGAAAATTTAATTGATTAAATCTTCCCTATTTTCTGTTATTTCCATATCAGTCATAGGGACAACACATCTATAGGTTTGAAGTACTGAAGGAACAACCCAAGAGCTATATTTTCTAAGTTACAAGCTAGGTTATTGTTGTACTTATTTATCACATATTGCATGATTCACAGACAAGATAACATGTAGGGGATAACTACATAAGTTTGAGGCCCTCTTCAGAGTATTGGCTATGTACGCAATGGTCATTAATTGAGGGGTCTTTGGAGTAGCTTGACACCATGTGCCCACTAACCCATTTTTCCCAGGGCATAATTTAAGGGCAAAGAAGAGTGAACCTAGGGTTTTAATCAATAAATTGAGATAAATAACTTATGCACATGATCTAAATACATTAGTGGAAAGGTGATAAAAAACTAGAAGACCCAACTGATGGATTCAAAAATGGATCTATATCTTGGTTTGGAAACTTCTATCAATATTTTGATTCCTTTGTGGATGTAAGTGTCCATGATGGATGCAAGTGTCCAGAGGTTAAAGGTAGTCAAAATGTAGAGTGAGCAGAACCCAGACTTCTAATACAATCATGTGATGATTCCTAATCACTATTCTATTCCAAAACAAAACATCAAACAAGATATGCTCTCTCTCATCCTTTAGGCATATAGTTGTATAATCATTGATATATTTATTTCATATACTTTTAAATGAATTATATTATCAAAAATACTGTATTACATTGCTTAAATCTAAATATTAAAATATTGTATTAAAATAATTTTATTTACTTAAGTGTGTCTGTGTAAAACCCCAAATAGCATAAAACACTATTGTACTTAGATTGCTTATATCTTTTCCATGGGGTGCATCTCATTATTATAGTGTTTATATTTATTATATCTTTCTTAATTGGAGCATGTTACACTTACACTTATACAGAGTATACTTCAGACCCATTTAGGGTCATTTATATATGAGACATATGCTTTCATGATGATATTTTACTATGTTAATTGTTAGTGATTTTATTTCTAATCTTAAAAATGGTGCTTGTAATCCTTATTTTTAGATATGTGCTTCACAAGTTTCCCTACATCCCAAAAGTGGGGCAAAGGTTATCCATTTATATCTTCTACACTTAGACCTCCAAACACTTACATACCATTTGTTCTTCCATAAGAGGAAAGTGACATATTGACATTTGATATGTACACAACATATGACACTTGTTCCCACCAATATATACCTCCATGGTAATTTCTATCCTTATCTTTTATGTCATTTAAATTTACTTAGAATTTTTATCACTAAACATAGTACTCAGATTGCATGCATGATTTACTACAAGTTTCAAGTCTTGGATTTCTACAGGGGCATCTGCACATGCTCCAACCACACCAGGTGCATTATTTACACGATTGTTGTTTTTTCAATTTTAGTAGTCTATATTTGGAAATACTTATCTGTGCATATATTGTTCTCTTATGATTCATAGGACACCCACACTAAACTTTGAAGAGCATAAGTTTTTACTATAGGACATATGATAGGAACCTCTTCTCTCACATACATAAAATATATAAAACACTGATTATATTAATATAACATTCCTATTGTGGAAGGAATCACTTCGAATCACTTGCCACTTCGAGGGGGCTACCTCTTTCAGAGCAATGATCAATTACAAATTAACTTCTTGGATGCATTACAATGTCTTTTGTCACTTTATTTATACTATCCTAATCTATCCAACTCCTTATTCTTATGCATGTGGTACTAAACCACCATTCACTATTCTATTAGCTATTCTATTATTATAACCCTCTCTAGGTACATTACATTCCATCCCCCTTAAATATGTTTTGCCTTCAAAACATGATAAGAAATAAGAGGACCAAATGAAGGCCAAACCATATATATCAACCATATGTTGAAGATCAGATAGAGGCATGCTCATGTGTCCTTTTCTACTTCCATTTCTTTTTATTACGCTCAAATATAAACATGTACATCAACAGGGTGAACATGAGCACTATAACTGTAGGTTGAAGTGCAATTTGAACTATGACAATCATATCCTCAAAGCGAGAGCAAGGGTGTTCAAAATAGTCATCTTGATGAATGAATTAAGGATACAAGCCATTCCCCTTAGAATTTTTATTTGAAGGATTTGAAGACTCGATTCCCTGCTTAGGCTCTATGATTGTCAGCTTGAGATCATTGGGGGCCTGCTCAAGCATGGTGATTTCTTGAATGGACTCATCTAGAACATGCTAAGGTGCATCTAAAAAGGAATCAATATCTGGTTTATTGATGTCCTGAATAGGTGGTGTTATGCATGGATGCAAAAATAAAGGTGTTTCACCATGATTATAGTAGATGCGATCTTTTGAGAGCTTAGTTAAGCCTATGACTTCGTTCATGGATTGCGGTTGCCACATTTGAACCTCTGTTTGAATCTCATCTTGAAGTCCATTGATGAAATAATGAATGAAAAATATAGAAGAGATGTCATTGGTTAATGTTTCAAACTTAATTTGATATTCCCTAAATGAACCAATCTGTTGAAGTTGAATTAATACACTAGTGAGATTATTTCTAGAGAAAATGGTAAGCCCCATGAGAACCAAAGAGTGGACATTGGTTTCAACTAAAAATGCACCCTTTACAAAACGACCAATATTTTGATTTTTTTGATATTGACACAAGAACATATATGAAATACCACTTTAATTAGTGAGACCACATATGACCAAACAACTACAAAAGACCATTAATATGACTAAATGTTTTTTTTTAAAAAACTAGCAGTCACTAGAACTATGATAACTTTTAAAATACGAAACGAAATTGAAAAATTCAAACTGTTATGAAATATGGAATAGAGGCACACCAAACCTAGAAATTGTTCAGCTCAATTTGCTACAGTTTGTGAGCAGTTTGAAAAAGAACAATTGGATTCTTTGAAGGCTTAAAATGAAAATATGCACTTCTTAGAATTGTTCCATAAAGTTTCCAAATGTCCTTGTAATAGAAACACTCACCCAAATACCTATATGTCTATAATAATTTTCACTCCCCAAACCAACTTCCTAAAAAAATTCTCTCCAAGTCAATTTTTATCCACTTTTTGATCACTAGGATCCTATTAAGGCAAGGTGAGAGCATATGATGAACAAAATTATAAACTTCTAATTCACTCAATCTTCTACAAGAAAAAACTACACAAAAATGGTCTTGGAAAGCACTCTGATACCAATGATAGGAACCTCTTCTCTCACATACATAAAATATATAAAACATTGATTATATTAATATAACATTCTTTTTATAGAAGGAATCACTTTGAATCACTTGCCACTTCAAGGGGGCTACCTCCTTCAGAGCAATGCTCAATTACAAATTAACTTCGTGGATGCATTACAATGACCTTTACCAATTTATTTATATTATCCTAGTCTACCCAACTCCTTATTCTTATGCATGTGGTACTAAACCACTATTAACTATTATACTATTATAACCCTCTCTAGGTACATTACAACATAAGAGCATGGATGTTTGTTCTAGGATATTCATGACCATTCACAGTGGACATAAGGCGATCTCTCTTTCCTTTTCACTTTCAATTCATAATCATTCCTATATTAAATTCAAGAACTCTTATAGATTTCAAAGATCAAGGTGTATCTTCTACAAAGCCTATAAGGAAGTTTGTTTATTTTACTTTGATATATATACATGCACACACATCAAAGTGGGGTATTATTTGGACACATAATTTTAGTTTAGAGATACTTTTAGTTGCCGAATTGCATTATTTTAGGGAATTTGTGCATTTGATGATTATTAATTCAAATTAGGCTCTTATTGGCACGTTTTTCCCTATGTGTTGGCCTTGTACCTCTATTTCTTCTTCTCCTTCTCATGTTTCCTAAAGTTTCATGATTTTTTTTTCAAAATGTATGAGTGCAGTTCAAGTTTGTTAGAACCATACTACCACGGTTTTGATCACCTTCTTGGTGGGCCCTTTTGACCCTTATTTTGTGTCCTTAGTTTTTTGGTCATTTTTATTTTTTTTGGGTCAGATTTTGCATTGATTTGGTCTTAATAATTTGAATTCAAAAAGTCTATCAATACCCAAGTGCATTTGTGCATATGGATGAATGAAATGAGAGAGATTGAGTTATGAACTAAAAGAAAGACTCAAACATTTATTGAAAGAGAATAATTTGAATGTTTAGGGCTAAATTTGATTCAATATTTGAGTCTTTATTTGCATTGTGCCACTTGTTCATGTTAGTATGAAAATTTATATAGGAATTAAGGCTTGCATCCATGAATTTCTTGGTTGGTGAAAAGTGCATTGAGTGTTGTCTTCCATATTAATTCTAGAACAGGGGCCTAATAATCATTGATTCTCCCATTTTTTATTGGTCTATGATGAGTTAAGGTTGTAGAGAAGGACATCAAATTTGCATAGATTTGCGCAAAATTTTAGAAAAACAAGCTAGGATCTTAAAGCTCGTAAATAAAAGAACAAGACAGTCAAACCAATTCCATAGAATCTAAAAGTTTCTAGAAACATATTGCTACAGTTCTAAGTTCATTATCAGAGAGGTGTTATAGTTTTAGTAGTCTAAACAAAGTCTTATGTTCTTTTAAAATTTTTGGGTTCTATTCATCTTATTGTTTGGACATGTTTTTAATGCCTATTTTTTCTAATTATTCCCAAATTTATAATAATTTAGATATTCTCCTACAATCCTCTTTTTACATTTTTCAATTATTTTAAAATATTCTTTATTAAATTAAAATAAAATTTTACAATTTTTTTGCTGAAATAAAATAAATTAAATAAAATTGAAAAATAATGTAAATGAATGTATGCATTTAGTTATTATTTTATTACATAAGACCACTTTTCCTTACGAAGAGTTTGAAACACTTTGGTGGAATATGCATTTATGACTCGTTGAACACGGAATCCCGGGGGGCTTACAATTCAAAGTCAAAAGTGTTAATGGGAGGGAGCCCTTTGTAATGGAAGCTCGCTATTGAAAACCAAAGTAGTCTGCGACGAAAAGACTAAAGTATTTCTTAGTATTTTATGAAAATTTGGCGATTTTATCTCCAACTAGTGTGTATTCAAACGAAAGGAAAATTGGAATCAAAGTCACGAGAACCCAATTTATAAAGTCAAGGTTTCTGATTTAGTAGGATTGTTTTTTGAATTTTAATGCTAAAAATGTCGCTAACGTTAAAGAATAGGCAATTTTGGATGTAGAAATGCGTAATCAAATCATCAAGAATATAATTTATTAGGTGCCCCGAGATTAAAGCTTTTACGAAGAGGCTTCGATTATTTTATTGGCTATTCAACCAATCCAAAAGTCAAAATTTGTTATATATAATATAATATAATATAATATAATATAATATATTATATTATAATAATGATTAAAGAGAGGGTTTTGACAAGTCCCTTTAACTCAATATAAAGTCATTTGAAACAACACTCAACTTAGCCAATATAATTATAAAATTTAGGACACCCCACAATTTAGTTAGGTCGAGATAATAATAATAAAAAACTTCCATAACAACAACAAATCTATCAAAAGACATCAAAATTATGGTTCAATCAAGGAATAACGTGGAATTAGTAAGAGAATACCTGCGCTTAGATAGAACTCGAACACAAAAACAAACCCAACCAACAAAAACTGAATACAAATAGTTGTGAATCCTGTAAATCACACCTTAAGAAAGATAATGAAAAAAGTAAATTACTCAATGGACGGAATCAATCTTCGTCCACATTGGGAGAGAAGGCCTTCTATTGTCCATTGAATGCCATCCTTCACCATTTCTTCAACATTTGATCTTAGCCCTTGCCTCTGATCTACGCCCTCTCTTTTTAATAGAAGAATCTAAGGGCACTTTTAGTTTCACCAAAGCGGATCAACGCAGGGAGACAACTAAATCCAAAAGGGGGGATTTTTTTGACTAAGGTCCCCAAACCCTATGACAAGTACAACAAAAAAGGATCCAAAGGACCACCGAAGTCCATAAGAGAGACAAAAACATATAGAATTAGAAGCAACTATAACATTGCCCAAAAAATAACTAAAAAACATCCAAAGATACGCCAAGTGCAGGAAGCAGTTGAAAGTGAACCTGAAGTCTATTCCATGTCCAAATTGCCAAAAACATCTTCCCAATAACTCTTCATTCTTTTAAGGTTTGAATATATTTGTAGAAGAAGCTTTTCTTTGTCAACATCTTTATGACCCCTGCTACACTGAACCTATTTGCCTTTGCCTTTACTTGAGGTCTTAATGTCAAACATATTTCCTAGATGAGATCTAATATTTTTAACATTTTGAATTCCCTCATTCATAGCAGCCTTGCTACAATTCACCAAAAAGCTAATATTATTTTTTAGCTTGTCATTTTCATTTTCAAGCATACCAACCCTTGCTTGGAGACTCTGCAATTGTGATTAGTGTCCTTATTAGAATTGGTTTGAACCAATCTTTCATTCCCTTGTTGTGAATAGTTGACTTTCCCTTTTGAGTTCAGTCAATTCCCTCATGAATCAATGCATGATGGATTTTTGTAGGTCCAATTCTTATTCTAACTTGTCAGAGTTTTGTTTCCCTTTCAAAGAGATCTCTAAATTATTGAATTCTTCATTCAAAGTATGAGGATGCTTACCTATAGAGTCTTTGCCTTTCTCCTTGGGTTTTTATTTTGTCTTCCTTTTTCCAGAATCAATTTTCTTAGGCTGGGTTGCCTTAATATCCCTTCCCAAGTCCTTTTGATTATTAACATCCTCTATACCAGTCATATCTTTTTCAACCAAAATTGAATCCCTTGCAAAATGCCCTATACGATCATTCTTACCCAAAGTCTTGACTAACACAAGAATTTCCTTGGCTGCACTCCTCAAACGTATTTTGATGTTGTTATCTTGAGGATTTTTAGAAGCATTAATGTCTGTACCTTGGAGGAGACACTACCAGGATACTTGATCCATATCTTCTTAATGTTTTTGATGTCCATAGGTTTATCCACAACTTTTTTATTCTAAGTATTAGGATTTTTTGGAGTTATTTGATTCATTCCCTTAAAGTACTTGTGGATGAGAAATCGAACCCCTTCATGTCTGGAAGTAGGATAATTTCCTTTTTTATATTTCAAAATGGAGGATTCTAACGAGAGCATAATGTAGAAGGGAAGGTTCATGGGGATTGCATGCCTAAAATAGTTTATGAAAATAAAAAGAGACCATCTGACTACATTGAACCTACCTTCAAGTGTGACGTATTGCATCATATGGAAAGCAACTTATTCAAATGGCCTTGGCAATGATTCTCGATCAAATCCATTGTGAAGAATCTCTAGGGATTCTCCCTTTAGTAGAAAAATCTTCTTTTTTTAGTAGTCCACATTCTTTTTGACTTCCTCAGACATTTTTGGCTTTATTTTGTTCGACAATCCCATTGTAACCTCTTGACCTCTAAATAAGGCAAATTATGTATTTCTTAAAACCAATTGACCAAAAGATGGAAAATCCCCAAAGTTGTCTTCTTGTTGTCTTTGTTAGAAGATATACATCTCTGTATTGTGTTTCTTGATTCTAGAAGCTTCTCATTGAGAGCGAATAAGGGGGAATTTAAAAAGAGCTTAATTAAATAAAAGCTAAGACTATAGACTAAATATATAAAGTTACAATAGCCTTTAAATCAATGCTTGGGAAAGACCTCCACATACTCAAGTATTTTGTTCATTCCAAACACTTTATCCCTTAATCCTCTGAACAATGTCCCAAGGAAGATCTTCAATATCCATTCAATTAGACAAACCCAAAGAGGCCACACCCCTAGTAGAAAACCAGTCAGCTATTGTGTTTCCTTCTTGATATATATGTTGGATATTCACTGGTTGCTTGAAATCCAAAATAGAGATATATTCATCCACCACTTGCTTGATTGACCAACTAATAGAATTTTTCCTTGAAATATAATTGGTTATATCTATAGAATCCACGTCTATTATAAGAAGTTGAACTCCAAGTTGTTGAGATAACTTTAGACCCCACAAAACAACAAGAGCTTCAACCCAATGATTGGATTTAATTCCCATATCTCCTACATAATCTGCCACAAAATTTCCTTGATGATCCCTTCGTATACCTCCTCCTCCTGTTGGGCTTGGGTTTCATTTGGAAGCTCCATCAAAGTTGAGCTTTAACTAGCCAAAAGGTGGAGGTTTCCATTTAGTTCTTCTTATAATATCTTTTTTAGAATCACTCTTTCCAAGACTAGTAGGATCAATTTTCCAATTAAAAGATGGTTGATGTTCAAACATTAATAAACTTTTGCCTTTTTTCTTAGGAACTATATTAAAGTTTTCAATAACATACTCATAGATCCTTTTGGATAGAATTTCACTAACACATTTCTTATTTCTAAAGATTCTGTTGTTGTGTTCTCCCCAAATACCCCATATGATATGTGACAATGAGAGCTTCCATATATTTTTTACAAGAATATTCTGAAAAGGACTCTCCCATGACTGCCATAATTCTAATAGAGAACCAACAGATACCTAGTTAACATTGAATTTGAGAAGAAAGAAGATCTAAATTTTCTGTGCATAGGGACAATTCATAAGCAAATGAAAAATAAATTCATTTTTATTTTCACATAATACACATATATTAGTCAAAATGCAACCTCTTTTTCTTAAATTATCCATTGTAAGGATTTTGTTTTGGACTGCCACTCATAAAAAGAAATTGATTTTAGGAATAAACAATCTATTCCAAATCATTTCTCAGTTAGTAATGTTTACTGGATCTTGAGCCAACAAATTGTAACAAGTTTTCACTTGGTATTGACCATTAAATGATTCCTTCCAAACAAGATGATATTCATTGTTGATGGTTGGCAAATGAAAATTTCTCAATAGATTATTCAAATTGGACACAGTGATGGTATCATCCTGATTTATATTTTTTATATTCAATATTTTTCAGCTTTAAACTCATTCAATCATTTGCCAATATTCATGAACCTTGAAAATATACTTATATTAAATGTGATCTTGTATATGCTGCCAAGGTTCTAGTTGACTAAGGGGTTTTTCTAAAACCCATGAATATTTTCAAAATTCAACCTTCATACCATTACCAATCTGCCATTTGGAGTCAGAGGATATTAGATCTTTATTAGAAATCAAAAAATTATAGAAATGTGAACCATTGACAAATTGGTCCTCTTTAAAAATGCACATCATATTTCTGCCATATAAATATTTGAATCTCAAAATATTATCTCAAGTGTTGCTATCTTTAACAAAACTATATACAAACTTAGAGAGGAACGCTTTGTTCATCAAATGAAAATTTCTTAGACCAAGTCCTCCATAACGTTTTAAAGTACAAACTTTATCCTAGGAGACAAGATGAAACCTATTCCTCTCTTCAGTCCTGGTCCAAAAAAAGTTTCTTTGAATTTTAATAAGTTTAACTTCTATGCTCTTTAGAATGCTGAAAAGAGGAATAAGGTATATTGGAAGACTTTGAAAAACACTCTTGATTAGCAAAAGTTTGCCCGGGTGAGAGAGAAGCTTGCCTTTCCACCTAGCTAACTTTCTTTAAAATCTTTCCACTAACAAATTCCAAGTAGAGATTGAAATATGATTACTAAAGAGAGGCATACTAAGATAATAAGAAGGCATAGATTTGCTTTGGTAGCCTAATAATTGCAAAAGTCTATTTTTTCGAGCCACAAGAGTGTTTAAAAATAGATATAACTCTTATCAAAATTTACCTTCTAATTTGAAGCCTATTCATACGTAACCATAATTATTTATAACACTCTAGCTTATTGAATAGAAGCCTCAGCCAGTAAAATGGTATCATCCGTAAATTATTGATGGGAAACGGGATCAACATGTCTTGTTTGTTTAAAATCTTTTAGGTTTGCTGAAGCCACTGCTTTTGAGACAAATTTTCTTAGAGATTCTACTATGATGATGAAGAGGAAAGGGGATAGGGGATCCCCTTGCCTTACACACTTACCACATTTGAAAAAACCTTGAGCAACTCCATTCAAAAGCATTGAAAACATACAAAAAGATATGCAAGCTCTGATAATTTTATAGAATTTATCTTGAAAACCAAATTGAGTCAAGACTCTATCTAAAAAACTCCAATCAATTTTGTCATATGCCTTAGCCATATCAAGTTTTAAAATCATTGTAGCAATATTTATCTTATCCATAGAGTGAAAGATTCATGTAAAACAATAATTCCATCTTGAATTTGTCTTCTTGCGACAAAACCCCCTTGTTGATCTTGGATAATAGTTTCCATTATTGGTTGTAACCTTATGGAGATTAACGTAGTGATGATTTTATAAATGAAATTACATAATATGATAGGACAAAAATTAAAGAAATTTACCGCTCCCTCCTTAAAAATTAACATGATAAATTTATGATAAATTCTTTTAATATTTAGGCTAAAGTAAAGAATTCAATAATAGCTTCAACCACATCATCTCCTATGATGTCCCAATTTTTTTAGAAAAAAATAATCAGAAAACCATCTAGACTAGGAGCTTTGTCTGGGTTCATTTTAGATATCACAAATTTGAGATCTTCATTAGAAGTGACAACTGTAAGTGCTTCATTATTCTCTTGCTTGAATAGTTCAAGAATCACATGAAGGAATTCTTGTTCAAATCTTATGTTTCTCTTGAAATCAATTTTGAACAATTTTTTTAAAAAATTACACTCTTCTGATTGATTCAATCTCTATAAAAAATGAGATGGCCTTCACTATATAAAATTTACTTAATGCAATTATGTACTCTATATTTCAATGTCAACATATGGAAAAAGTGTGTATTTCTATCCCCTTCCTTGAGCCAAATATTTATAGACTTTTGTCTCCAAAGGGTCTCTTTCCTTGCAATAATAATACAATACTCACAAAGAAGATGTTTTCCTTGTTCTGAATCTAAATATCATAACCATTTATTTTTATCATATCTTCAATCATCGATATTTCTAATTTTATTTATTTCTTATGCAAATAAAAATTACCAAATACTTGTTTATTCCACTATTTTATTTTGATTGTCACATTTTTTATTTTTTTGGCCAACTTGAACGTAGTTAAACCATTCACATTTGGAGACCACCATTCTAGAATCCTATCATGGATATCCAGGTGAGAAAACCATGTGTTCCATCTTAAACAGGTATTTGTTTTTATTTGCAGTAATATCCACAATGCTCAACTAAAGAGGATTATGATCTAATCCAAATTGAGGAAGAGCCTTTAACATCATATCCTTATGAGTCATCCAATCCATTGAAATAAAAATTATGTCCAGCTTGCATTGAATGAGATTATCACCCAATCTCCTATTGATCCAATTAAAATTAGTTCCTTTTAATTCCACATCTATCAACCCTATGTCATAATTAAGGGAAGAGAAATATTCCATAATGCCTGAAATCAATTGATTCCCACCTATTTGAATCCCCTTGATGTAAAGGAGAGTTGAAATATCCAACCACGATCCAAGGGAAATCTTTGCAAGTATTCCTAAAAATTCTTATATCTTCCCATAACTTTATATGAGCTACTAAAGAATTTGGTGCATAGATGTTGGAGAAGATCCATTACTTACCATTAGTCGCATCAGTAAAAAGAACTACCAAATAGTTATGGGACATGAAAAGAGGTTCCCTAACAAAAAATTTAGTATCCCAAAAGGTGATGAGGCCTCCAGATGCTCTTGAAGAACTAGTAAAAATATCTCCAACATCTTTCCAATAAGCATTCTTATGATTAACAAAAAAAAAGTTCTTCAATTTTAGATTCTTGAATAGCCAAAATAATGGGTTTATGAGTCCTTATAAAATATCTAATTTTTTTTTTGCTTTGAGGAACTATGAATACCTCTAATATTTCATGAAAATATTAGCATGATTAACTAAATGGTGAAGGATTACCTCCCTTGAATGGAAGGACTGATTGTATCCCATCTATAATTTCCACCTCAACAAGTTTTTTGAATATTTATTTTCTGGCAATTTTTTCAACTTTAGGAGGCATCTTATACAAAGGTCTTTGATTCCTCTCCTAGTGGTAATATAAGAAGTAAAATTTTATTCAATGTCATGCTTAGGCGTGACTAAGATATCTTGAGAATATTTAACAAAGTCAACCATTTAAAATATACGGAGTTAACAATATTTATTGATAGATATATTGAAGCATATGCAAATAATACATGAATCGATTGAAGGTAATTGGGACCAAACCCTAGAGATTTTAACATAGCCAAAATGAAAGGTTATTAAATGTGGTCATAGGTTTTCACAAAATCAATTTTGATGAACATCACTTGCTGATTAGATCCATGCATTCACTCCATAACTTCCCAAACTATAATGATGCTGTCAAGAATATATCTACTTTTAATGAAGTTAGTTTATTTATAACTAATAATTAAAGGTGAGAGATGGTGAGTGTGTGAAACATGATGGCTTAGGATAAAATTTTATAAGACATATTGATTAGAGGATCCACCATAAATTATAGTGTGAGGTATTTGGCTTTGATTTGTACACCAAGTGCATTGTGGGTATTTGTAACTTGAATGTGTTCTTGTAGTGAAACTACTTACAGTTGTAGAGGCTCATGAAAGGGTGCCTACTCTAAGGTAGTCATCACATGGCTCAACTTCAAAGTGGTGAAAAAATAATTTTTCTTGTGGATGTGAGTGAATTGATTTCTATAAATGTGAATAAATCAAATTGTGTGTGATGGAGTCTAATCACCAACCAATCTAGTTGGAATTTCCTATCGACCATGGCATGAGATTCTAAACTTTCTAAATATGAGTAATCATGATCCAAGGAAGAGAAGAATTGTTAA
Source organism: Torreya grandis (assembly GCA_037957365.1). Taxonomy (NCBI): domain Eukaryota; kingdom Viridiplantae; phylum Streptophyta; class Pinopsida; order Cupressales; family Taxaceae; genus Torreya; species Torreya grandis. The sequence continues at coordinate 1,065,704 of JARHVA010004652.1, forward strand.
ATTTATTCTCTAAAATGGTGTCCTTATTATGTGGATCATGGGTGTGACCCCTCAACTAACATAATAAGGGGTGCACCTTAGCTAGCAGGAGCATTCACATTTTTGGCTAACATGTCTATAGGTCTACTAAATTGATAAAAGTTAATCTCTCGTGACTGGGCCAACATCTATTAATAACATGTTAAGGAAAAAAAAAATGGTTAAGGAAAACAACAAGGGTTAAGGCAAAGGATAATGGTCAAGGCAAATGATAGTGGTTAAGGCAAACACTAGGGGTTATTTGGAAATTAAAATGCTAGTATCTATTGAACACTAAATTGTTACTTGCATGAGTTTACCCTATTCAAAGAGTATACCGGTTATCATTTTCCATTACCTTTTCTACATTTATAGGATCCCATTTGCCATTACTCAATTCTAGAATCATGAACCATAGGAGCATCCCCAGGGAGGCATTTTACTATACAGGCTAGTTAGCTACAATGATTTACACTCTTTGTATTTTTGAATCCACAACCCTTGAGTATGATATCATTTCAACATATTATAAGGCAATATCAATTTAGATTATGTAATAAATTTGAGTTTGTTTTATGTTGACTGCTTGAAGGAGTTGTTGATTAGTTAGGGCATAATCATTCACATAACACAAATTATTGAATAGTTTTTGTAATTAGGATATGAAACATATAATTTAGTGAAGACATATGAATTCAATGCATAATCATTGTTGGATATGCTACATATATAGTAATTTTAACTCTATACCTTTGTATTCTAGCTTTATACTATAAAAAAAATTCAAAAATTTGAAACTGTGACCCTTGTTATGTACATACAATCAAGTATAGTTATAACCACCATCAACATGAGTTCAATAATAGAAAATAAATGCATGTTTAAATATATAACATGTTAAGATCCTAAAATCATTCCCAAATAAACATAGCATCAAGGGTTTACGTAGTTAACAATACAATCAATGCCTTGTTGTAGGAGGCATAATATAGGAGTGTGAGTTCTATTTGAAGTAGTAACTAGCATTGAATGAATTCTATGTAGCATATCCTAATTACAAAAATTATTTAATAAATTATACATTGAATGAATTATTATGTTTGAACTAATTGGTTTAACTTATTTGAGAATAATGGAGTTTTATTCCTATTTTAGTTAAGGGTTTGGATTAATACATTAGTATAAAATATAGCAATAAATACAGTCTTAATTTGTGTAATTATTTGTCTTTTTCACTTTTCTAAAAATAGAAATAAATAAGAAAATATATAACTTATCTATAAAATAGATTGAGATGGTTGATATAGAGGTTGAAAACAACTATGCAAGATTGAGAAGGTGTCATAACCTGAATCTAGGTTTCATTAGGTGAAAGGATAGGAGCACTAAAAAGTGGACGCTTTGGTGTCTAACGCTATTATCCATTCCTACCACTATTTTACAAACTAATCATAGAGACCTAATTTTTTTTGGGTAGTTGTGTTGTTCCTGTGTGATTGTGCTTGTGAAAAATTGAGTACTAGCTGTCAATGAAACTCACTGTGGAGTTGATTTTGTCTTCAAACCCTCACCCTCCATCATGCTTAATAAAATGATATTTATGTCATTTGAGAAAGGGGTTTAGTGTGTAAGATGTATTGAATGTGTAATCCACACCCCTTGTGTGGGAACTATGATTACATACCAATACTCCAAAGAGGGATCAAGCCATATGTAGTTCACCCACTTAGTGTACTTTGTACAATAGTGTGATGCAGATGCAAATGCCAAATTGATAGTGTTTGAGGTGGTTAGGGACTGGTATGATTATTTCAATAGGTTTATAACTGTGTTGGGTGACTGTGTGTAAATAATAGGGAAGTTTACTTTAGTGCTTTATTTGTATTCTTTCTTTTTTTATAAGTTTTTCCACTTCCTTTGTAAATGAGCTTTGAGTGGGATTTTATAGGGAATAATTGATCATGGGTCAGATGTATTTGCATTACATTGACCTAATTAAGGATAAGGACAAAATGAAAATGACCATTGGGGTTCAAAGTATAAATGGACAAGACTACTGAAAAGTAGATGCTTTGGTGTTCGACACTATAGTCCAAATGGGGTGTTCTTATCCTATAAGCTCGAGACCTAGGAGAACAGGATTGGCATAGATAATATTGTTTGGATGAGGTGGATTGATAGTTTATAAGATTTTGGATGACTGGTAATGAGAAAAAGGTGTATATAAGGGTCACAAGAGCATGGAAAAAGGACCTATGGATGGTGTGTCGTAAGCCACATTCAAACTATCAATTTGAATATTTTATATGACTATATTTACCCCCTTTTATTATAGTGATGTAGCAAAGTGAAATACTATGATAAAGAAAAAATATAAAGCATACCTGAACTTACTTGCAAGGGTGAAACCCATGAAGATGTGTGATATTGAGAGTGTGTAGAGAGAGCATAATGTGAAGTGTAAATATACAAGAGAAAGCAAAGAGTAGATAAGTTCTTACTAGACATGATATGTCTAAAATAAGAATGTATAAAGGTTGGGTAAAAGAGAGAGGAAGAGAAAGGAACAAATACACGTCACTGGGTACATGACCAATACAAAACCTGTTGTGATTTTGAGTGATGTTGGGTATGTGATGTATCAAGAGTAATATCATAAATGGACTTGAGTGCTCAATTCCCAGAGGGTGGCTCAAGAATAGAAAGGCTAGCCCTTTAGATCTATAATCACCCACTATGTAGTGAAGCTATGTGATAATGAGTGTGTTAATCGATGTTTGGATTGTGTGTCCAATCCCTCTGAGTAGGTGTCTCACGAATACAAAGGCTAACTAGTCCTTTGGCTCCATCATTACCCACTAATTGTGAACTATGAAATGATACCAGTATGAATGTGTGTTTTATGAGACAACTCTATAATTTGAAAATTAAGCATGGATATCCGAATATGTACTAAAAACTAGGCCAATCTTGGCCACTCCAAAAGGTGGAGATTAGGCTTGTATGAAAGCCACTCCAAAAATAAGAACTAGGATTATATGAAATCCACTCTAAAATGATGCCAAACACATATAGATGGAATAAGGCACACAATTACTGAGAATACCTAGGTAATATAATGAACTAGAAATAAAAGAAGGCAAATGTGCCATGCACATTACCCTTATTCACTGGTGTCGATAACATGGATTCTGATTTGGAAGTTGTACTAATTACCTAATCTAAAATTAGAAATGAGAGCCATCATGTTGTGCATGGTGCCCCCTATATCTAGATAATCCAAGTAAAATTTTACTAAAACTACCCAATCTGAACTAAACTATCGCTGATAAAACTACAATTGACCTTACCTTTCTATCTATTTTTGAAAATTTTGGGTTTTTGGCTATTTGGATAGGAGCATTGAAAAGTGGACACTTTGCTATAGGGCATTGTAGTTTGAATGGGGCGCTCTTGTCCTTTACTATTTCTAATGAGTGTTCTATGTTTGTCATTATTTTTTTGGTTTATTCTACATGTTTTGAATTCTGATTGCTATTTTGAGTGTTCTGAAAACTAATTTTTGATTGGTAGAGGACTTTGATCTCTATGACAAAACCCTTGTTTATTGTCCCCTCTTTTGAGGGTAGGAATAAAGACCCTACAATGATTACCCTCAGAAGAAAGAGCCCTACAAGTATGTTATGATATGAAATACATGGTATAGCAATGATAATCCAAAATATGTCTCAAGATATAACATAGTTTGTATTAGAGATTGTTAGATCAACAAGTGTATGCCTAGATATATGTAGCAATGTAATAACATGTGTAGTATACTAAACTGAAACTAAAAGTATGGTAAGTCTTTAATGAGGGATGGAGCATGATATCCATCATGGCATCCAATAAGGCAATATAATGCATGATGTGGATCATGACATTGCAAACAACTGAGAATCAAACAAGCAAACAAGCACACAAGGCAAAAATCAAGAAGCATACAAAATAAGCCAAGGGGCCAAGAAAACAAGGGACATGGGCACATGTCACTCAAACTGGGAAAGCAAGCATACAAGGCATGTTCAAATGGCCAAAAACACATATAATTGCAAACAAGCAAGATTGGCATGAGGGCCACAAACACATATAAGAGTACAAGAAAAGGACATTAGTAAATGTCCTAAGGCACACACAAGTAACAAAATAAGAAATGAGAAATGCAATCACATCTAGCTACTCAAAGCAAGAAAAAGAGGCATGTAAATGATGGAAATACTATCACATCTAACTGATCAAAGCAAGAAGGGAAAGTATGCAAAACATGTAGTACAAGACTAGGTAGATGATTAAAAATACACATAAGTGCTATGTACTAGTTAGTGTCGATAAAATAATCTATGCAAGCTAGTAATTAAAGTACATAAACATGATAAGTAGAGTGTGTGGTGTAGGAATGACATAACCTAAATGGTGTAGTCGTGTAGAAGATGCCCCCGATGGGTAGATATGTCAATGTATATCTCAAATGTAAAAGTAGGATGCCCCCTCAATGGGTAGAGTGAAGCAATCAAGGATATAGGTGTCACTACACACACTCAAATAAGATCAAGTGAAGCATAGTAATGTAGATAAATCAACAAATAATAACATAAAACAACAAAATGTAAGTCTAGAATAGTAGAAATGTAAAGTATGGATAATGCATATAATTGAAAAGTTTTTGGTGTTTTGAGTTAGTTGAATGTTTTTTAATTTTGGCATGTTATATTGTTTTTGGTATTTTAAAATAATCTATGTATAAGTAATCATATGGAACCTATGTACAAGTAAGCTAAAAAATTATGTACAAGAAAGACTGAGAATAAATGATACTAACCAATGAGTCTCATAAGAGACTCCCTATCATGGTGTCTTATATAAAGGAGAGGGATCATGCATGATCATGAATCATGATGGAAGGGCTAAGACTGTGACTCTGAAAGCTATGTATGCTATAATTTCTCTAAAATCTCTATAGTGGAAACCATCTGTGGGGTCCACCTGTAACTCTGAGAAGTGGATACAACTATGGGGCTCTTAGGGATCCATCTAGTAGTAGAAGAAGCTCTCTAAAAATGTTCTCTGTGTGTAGAGGCATGAAACCTCAATGATAATACCCTAGGTGTGAATATTATAGTTAGAAACTATCTATAGTTCTAAAACTATTGCTGATGTAGTGGTCACTCTAAGAAAGGCCTTTGTGGAAGTGTATGAACTCTCTGTGCTGGTAAGGGTGGCCTTGTTTGTGTCTGAATCTCAACTAGAGGAATAATTGTAACTAGTGGATGAGATAAAATTGGTGACTATAGAGTAGAAGATGGCTCTAAAGTGGGGAGTGGTAACTCATATGAAACTCCACCAACTGTAACAACCTGATTAGTGTGAATTTATTTCATGCATCTATGAACTCTAAAAGGTAATCCATGAAATTTTAGATCCATGGTCAACCAAGAAACGTGTCAAAGACTCTTGCACTAGGAACAATAGCAAATGGTTTGGCCACATGTGTTGGACCAACTTATAAAGGAAGTATAATCTCACCTAATGAACTCTACATGTGTCCACTGAATCCACTGATAACCATGTCCATCGGGGTGATATCATGCTCTGAATATCCCAAATGCTGAAGTAATGTCATAGTGCACATGTTCACACTAGATCCATTGTATACGTAAACACTATGAATGTGATGGTGATCAATGTAGGCTCTAATAAAGAGTGCATATTAATCCAAATCATCCTGAACTATCTCTTACTCTGAGAAAGAAATTGAAGGTCTATCTAGAACTCTAAAATTATACACACCAATCATATTGCTCAAAGGATGTGTCTTAACTAAAGGTGTTTGATATGTAGATGGTGGAGGGTGTGCATGATATGCATGGTGAACACCTGATGTGCCCCCTGTCTCCTATTTATAATGCTATGGGAAAGGATCTAAGAATTTTTTTAGAGTTTTATCTTGTGTTTGCTTTGTCTGAGGAGGCTCAACTAGAGTGCCAAGATCAATAAGGTTTCCATCTATCAAATGTTGTATCTTGTGTCATAAACTAATGCATTTGTTCATTGTGTGGCATGGTGACCTATGAAAATCATATAATGCATTTTGATCATATCCACATGGAAGAGGCTTTCTCATATCAACATCCTAAATAGGAGGGAGAGATAGGAGATTGCATTCCAATAGCTATTGTAATACTTTGGCTGGAGATGCTGGTAAATTGGTAAAGGGTCATTGAGTAGGCATCAATAAAACCACTCACTGAGGGAGCTCTGAATCTACATTAACTATAGGTTGATTTTGAATTTTTCTATCATTAACCTTTACTTTGTATGGGATTTTACTATTACTCTTGTTTGTTGTTTTTGATATGCTTGTTGTACTTGAGTCTACCCATTGAAAGTAATTTGACTTCCCTTTCCTTTAGTGTATGACATAACTCAGTGAAGGAAGATATTTTTTTGAATGTTATTGACTCATGAAAAGCTAGCATAAGACTCTATTTGAAGAGATCTTGTAACTCTTGATCGGCCATGGGGATAGTCATTTTAGCCAAGATAGTCTAATATCTAAGAACATAATATATGAGATGCTCATTTGACCTTTGTTTCTATTGTGCAACTTGGGCATAAGAAACCTTGTCACATATGTTAATTTTCAAATGAACTAGGAACATGTTATCTAAAGGATTGAATCCTTTAATTGATTGATTCAGTAGACTATAGAACCACTGTAGAGCATAATCCTTTAAACTCTATGGAAATAGATTGGTTAGTAACTTGTCATTTGGCACATAGGCCAAGCATGCTACGTGAAAATCTCTCAAGTGTGTCTCTGGGTCACCCTTGCCATCATATAGAGTGAGCTCGGGTTGAACAAAACCTGGTGATAAGGGTGTAGAAGAAATATGGCATGCCAATGGTGTATAAAGTAAAGCAAAAGAGTCCAAACCTTGTGTTGGTCTAGAGGCACCTTGTTTAAGATGTATCACCTTGGATTGAAAAGATTTAGGCTCTTACTCAAGGGTAGCCACATCAGGAGGTGAAGATGTACTAGCCATAATTGATGGTACCACATAGGAAGGTTGGATGCTATAGGGGGTTGTTGAGACACAATTACCCCTGTAGTGTCATTTACAACTAGTTATTCTGAAGGAACAAAAGACTCAACTTGCTTAGAATTTTTAAGTTCCATGATAGATTGTAAGATAATTACATGATCTCAGGGATATTTCCTAAGTCTCTCTCTACAACTCTATAGAATCAAATATTTGTTGATGATAACATCATTATCAACAATAGGTGGAAATGGATTAGTAGCTCGATGTGGTGAAGCATGAACATTGGTGTATATATCATCATTTTTATTCTCATACTGCTCATTGTCAGAGTTATCCTCATGGAAATTAGTGTAATATAGATGTGTAGAATCTCTAGTAGGAAACTGAGCTAGTTATTTATCCATGGTATATGGATGGGTTGGAGGAATCTGGGTAAATTCAAGAGGGTTTCCACTAATTATTGCACTTCATCTCAAAGGAAGAGATGCAAGGAGATTAGGTGGCATAAGGAAAACAACTTTAAAAATGAAAGAGAATATTGCATAAATGTAATCTAGGATTTGAAAAACAATGAACTGGAATATGCATAAAAGGATACGAAGATCACTAACATGTAAGGTGATACCTCAAGAAGCATAAGGACCTAGTATATTCTACTAGGGTTTGAAATAATTGATTTTAAATTTACTATGTTGAATTTTAAAAATTAAATGTGAAATTTTGATTTATATATGTAGGAATAATCAGAAGAATATTGCTAAAATCAACAAGGAATTTTCCCTAGAGTTTTTAGGGTTTTTGTGCATAAATAGAGTAAGTTGAGTTCACCAAATTATTTAACTTATTTGGGAATAATGAAGTTTTATTCCTATTTTAGTTAAGGGTCTAGATTAATAAATCAGTATAAAATATAACAATAAATACAGTCTTGATTTGTGTAATTATTTATCTTTTTCACCTTTCTAAAAATAATAATAAATAAGAAGAAATATAACTTTGCTAGAAAATAGACTGAGATGGTTGATCAAAGGTTGAAAATGGCTATGTAGGACTAAGAAGGTGTCATAAACCTAAATCTAAATTTTGTTGGGTGAAAGGATATGAGCACAAAAAAGTGGATGCTTTGGTGTTCGATGTTGTTGTATGTTCCTACCACTATTGTCCAAACTAATCACAAAGACCTAAAACTTTTTGGGTAGTTGCATTGTTCTTATGTGAGCATTATTTTGAAAAATCAAGCATTGGTTGTTTATGGAACTTGTTATGGAGCTGATTTTGTCTTTAAACTGTAACCCTCCATCATGCTTGATAAAATGATATTTGGGTCATTTGAGAAAGGGGGGTTAGTGTGTAAGATGTACTAAATGTGTAATCCACACCCCTTGTGTGGGCACGCTACCTACATACCAATACTCTAAAGAGGGATCAAGGCATATGTAGTTCTCCTGCTTAGTGTACTTTGTGAAATAGTGTGATGTAGATGTAAATGCCAAATTGATAGTGTTTGAGGTGGCTAGGGATTGATATGAGTATTTGAGTAGGTTTACAACTGTGTTGGGTAACTGTATGCAAATAATATGGAAGTTTGCCTTAGTGATTTATTTATATTCTTGTTTGCTTTGTAATTTTTCTCACCTCCTTTGTAAATGAGCTTTGAATGGGATTTTATAGGGAATAATTGGTCATGGGTCAGATGTATTCACACTAGGCTAACCTAATTAAGGATAAGGACTAGATGAAAATGACCATTGGGGGGCAAAATGGGATAGGACCATTAAAAAATGGATGCTTTGGTGTCTGATGCTATAGTCCAAATGGGGCACTCCTATTCTATAGGATTGGGACTTAGGGGAACATGATTAGCATGGGGAATACTATCTAGCTAAGGTGGAATGACCATTCAGAAGGTTCTAGATGATTGGTAATGAGAAAAAGGTGCCTAAAAGGGTCCCAAGAGTATGCAAAACAGACTTATGGATTGGGTGTCACAAGCCACACTCAAAATACCAATTTGGACATTTTATATGACTACACTAATCATTAATTCCTTCAAGTAGTCAACAATACAGTCAATATAACACTCCTTAGTTATTTAATGATAATTGTGTTGATGTGAAGGATGGGCATGTATAATTGCTTATTGTGGGTTTGAAAAATATTTATTGTGTTTTTTTATTGATAACTCAATCAAGTTAATAATAGAAGGATCTTGAAAAACCATTGACTGCATTGTTAATTACTTGAACCCTTAATGGTATGCCTATTTGAGAATGATTTTAGGATCTTACCCTATTTTGTGCTTAAACATGCATCTATCTTTTATGACTCAGCCATTCCATTAAATGGTGATATGAATGAATGTTTCTAATGTTTAATTTCTTATTTATAATGTAAAGGGTGACATAGGTGGTGGATAACTTAGTATTATATTTCTCTCAATGTTATGTTTTTCTTAACTTAGTATTCAATATAAGTCTTTCTTGTGGAATCAAAAAACACTTATCGTGTTCCTTTTTGTTCATAACTCTATCAAGTTAATAATAGAAATATCATGAAAACCCACTGATTGTATTCATGATTGCTTGAATTTTATGGTATGCTTATTTGAGAATGATTGTAGGATCTTACCATGTTCTATCTTTAAACTTGTATATATCTTTTATGACTCAACTCATGTTGAGGGTGGTTATAACTATTCCCTTAAATGATGATATGAATGGATGTTTATAATGTTTAATTCCCCATTTATAATGGAAAGAGTGACATAGGTGATGGATAACTTACTACTATGTTTCTATCAATGTTATATTTATCTTAACTTAGTACTCAGTATATGTCTTTCTTGTGGGATTTTAAAACACTTATTGTGTTCCTTTTTGTTCACAACTCTATCAAGTTAATAATAGATATATCATGAAAACCCATTGAATGTATTCATGACTGCTTGAATCTGATGGTATGTTTATTTGGTAATGATTTTAGGATCTTATGCTATTTTTTCTTTAAACTTGCATCTATCTTTTATGACTCAGCTCATGCTAAGGGTGGTTATAACTATTCCCTTAAATGGTGATATGAATGGATGTTTCTAATGTTTAATTTCCTATTTATAATGGAAATATTAACAAAGGTGGTGATAACTTACTACTATTTTCCTCTCAATGTTATGTTTCTGTTAACTTAGTACTCAATATAAGTCTTTCTAGTGAGATTACAAAACACTTATTTTGTTCTTTTTTGGTTCATAACTCTATAAAGTTAATAATAAAAAGATCATAGAAGCCCATTAAATATATTCATGACTTATTGAACTTGATGGTATGCTTATTTGGGAATGATTTTAGGATCTTACCATGTTTTGTCTTTAAACCTACATCTATTTTTTATGATCCAACTCATGCTGAGGGTGGTTATAACTATTCCTTTAAATGGTGATATGAAAGGATGTTTATAATTTTTAGTTCCCTATTGATAATGAAAAGAGTGAAATAGGTGGTGGATAACTTATTAATATGTTTCTCTTAATTTTATGTTTATCTTAACTTAGCACTCAGTATAAACATTTCTTGTGGGATTGCAAAACACTTATTGTGTTCCTTTTTGTTCATAACTCTATCAAGTTAATAATAGAAAGGTCATGGAAACCCATTGACTGTATTCATGACTACTTAAAATTGATGGTATACTTATTTGGAAATGATTTTAGGATCTTACCATGTTATGTCTTTAAACCTACATCTATCTTTTATGACTCAACTCATGCTGAGGGTGGTTATAACTATTCCCTTAAATCATGATATGAATGGATGCTTCTAATGTTTAATTTCCTGTTTATAATAAAAAGAGTGACATAGGTGGTGGATAAATTACTACTATGTTTTTGTCAATGATATGTTTCTCTTAACTTAGTAATCCATATAAGTATTTCTTGTGGGATTGAAAAACACTTATTGTGTTCTTTTTTATTCATAACTTTATCAAGTTAATAATAGAAAGATCATAGAAACCCATTAACTATATTCATGACTACTTGAACCTAATGGTATGATTATTTGGAAATGATTTTAGGATCTTACATTATTTTATCTTTAACCCTACATCTATCTTTTATGACTCAACTCATGTTGAGGGTGACTATAACTATTCCCTTAAATGGTGATATGAATGGATGATTCTAATGTTTAATTTCATTTTGCTAATGGAAAGAGTGACATACTGTAGTATTAATTAGCATTTTAAAGTATTCATGTGTTGCCTGAAATGTATCTTAAAGATGTATACTTTCAAATTTTATTTTCTCACATTCTCTAAGGATAACCATGTGAAAGTGTTGAGGTTAGGGTGTGATATCCTCCTTTCATTAACATCAGTTGATTATATGAATCTTGAAGATGCTTAAGTTTTCTAAATGTTTTCTTTTTTGCTTAGGATTATGGACAACATATATGTCTCGCGTATTATTATTTTCTATGATAAAAGTAATTAGTGTTTCAAATATGCATATATTATTTATGGTCTGAGGAAAGAAGTGACAACCTTTAATTTTGTTCCAATTATAGATGGTAGAAAAGTGAATGGTTGATACTATGTAGCTCTTCTTCATGGTCTTATAACTCTTTATGATCAAAATGTAGAGAATGTGGTTATTGAAAGTAATTATAAACTAATGTGTGACCAAATGTGTAGTAATATTTGTCTAAGAGATGATAAGATGGTCACACTTCATAGACAGGAAGAGTCACTTATGTGACATTTTGTTTATGTGAAGATCAAATATGTATAGGATTTTGGGGATGTGAAAACAAAAGAAAGGTGGGGTAAAACAAGTAGTGGTGGTGCTTCATTTAGTGGTACTAGCACGATTTCACCACTTATGTAGTTACAAGACATTGTTAATGAGCCTTTTTTTCCACTTTTTGAGTCAGAGTTAATTACAAATTATGAACAACCAACACCATCATTGGCACTACAACCATGGCATGTTTCCAATGATGTCAGATAAGGTATTATGATATTCCCAACATGTAAATCTATTGTAGACTTTATGGGGACTTAGGAGGGCATACATGTTAGTTTATGGAAACTGTTTTTCTTTTTTTATGGTATTGCCTTTATATGTGTTATGTGTATAATATTGGGGTATTTCACGGGGAGTAGGAAGGAATAAAATAATGTATGTAGAAGAAATGAATTGAGGGCTATCTTTTGGTAGAGAGTACTTACCATGTCAAGTTTTAATCATTATTGTCAACGAATGAAAATTATGTTATGCTCTTAAGAAAAAATTCATTATACTTAAATGTTACAAGTGATATTAGTATGGCTTATTACATGTAGTTAAGATAATAATGGTTGAAAATATCAATTGATGATAATTATTGAATCATCATCAAGTGTTTCCATTGGTAAGTAATTACTTCATGTAAAGTTAATGAAGATGGGTCTTGTATCAAGGATGGGTTTAGATGACAATAAATCTTGGAAGTATCACTTCGCACATTTTTTATAATCCCTAATTCAGGCTTCACTCTGTCATTGATAAACCCATCAAGAGTGCCAACAAGCTATAATATGATTTAATATTTTTTATAGATTTTATATTAAAATCAACAATAAATTGACAACATAAATAAAAGATAACTTAACATTTCAAGTAAATCATGCATGCTAAATATCACATGTGCCATTAAATCATCCATAATTTATCCAATTCAACACACATGGTGTTAGGATTTTTTTCAAATTTTGTTCTTATGAGGCATGCATATTCATATTTTGAAAATTTTATAAATTAAAATAAATAAAAAGTTAATAACTAATGTGAAATGAACCATATTTATGTAAAATTCAACAACTATAGTGAAATGATCCATAGTCATGGAACACATTAATTATGATCATTGTTATCGGCATTGGAGTTAGGAAGCATAGATGTGGTGGGAGTTGTTGTAGGGAAAGTCAAAAGATGGATTGACAAATTTTTCCACACTTTTATCTCTTTCTCATTAAGTTTCTTTCATATTACATTCCTATAATGCTCTACTTCCAAAGTAATATCCCTAGCACTTTCCAAAACTTCATATACTCTTAATGATGCAATTTTATCCTCGAGCCGCATTTGAGCATGTAGTTTTTCTTTCCTTACACATTCAATACAAAGATTTAGCTCCTTGTTCTCATTTATGAGAGACAATATAGTTGTATTCATTTACTCAATAATTTCCTTCAAGTTGTCCTCCCTTTCTTTTCTAAACTTTTCCCATTGGTCCCATACATCGAACCTAATCTTCAAATGCCTTAGTTCACATTTTTGAAGGTCATCATCCACCTTTGAATTTATTTATTTAAGACTTTAAGATTGGTTCAAAAAATTTCTTGGGGGAGTAAGATTAGGATTCTTGGAAGATACATAGAATTAAAACCATGGATATTTATTAAGTATATGACACTAAAAAACATCTAATCCTAGGAAGGGATGTCATCTAAACTTTGATTGTTGGGAGCACATTCTGCACTCAAAATGTCAATCAGTTTTCTCTTGACAACTTCATTGGTTCCTTTCTTTTATCTTTATTTTTGTCCATTACTACAAAAACACAAACATTATAATATAAAGACATGTAGCTTCATTGGTTCCTAATTATTTTTATGAAAATTTAAAATAGTAGACCATTATACATAATGTGAAGGGTATTATACAAACAAACAAGATGCAGGGAATTATACAGACTATAATAATATAGACAATAGTTCACCATTATGTAGATTGATGCTTCATTGGTTCCTTTTCTTTATGTATCATGATGGATAATAGTAGACCATTACACATAATGCAAAGGGTATTATACAAACAAGAAGTATGTGGAGTATTATATTGACTAATAAGATGAACAATAGCATACCATTATATAGACTGATGGTTCATTGGCTCCTTTCTTTTATTTAACAATATGGACAACAATAAACCATTCCATAGAATGTAAAGGGTATTATACAGTTAAGTAAAATCAGACCATTATATATATTATAATAAAGGGTTTTATACAAGTAATGAATACATATACTTGAGTTTTCCCTTACCTCCAAGAAAGTGGATAAACGTCATTGCAAATTTAATGATGTTACTATATAAAGTTACAATATGACTCTATACTATGAGGAAATACTGAAATGAAGAAATTTAGATGCCATCTTATGGATGGAGCAGAGGGGAATCTATCATGATCACTTTCTTATTGTTATTCAATTTTATAATAATGCACTTTCATGATTACTTGCACACTCAACCTTTGAATATGAATATAACAACTAATTGACACATGGCATGATGAATGAAGCTCCATTACATTTCATTATGATCCACACACACATGACACTTATATATGATACATGCCATGTGGCATAGAACGTGTAAAATATGTGGGGTAAATTAATATTTGATTAAAAAAATGACGTCTACATAATTCATTGTTCCTGGTATATAACATGGTTGTATCATCATGGAATGGTAGTAAAGCTAGGATGGAATTGATAAGAATCTCTGTTGATGAACACATGTATTGTATGCATCTTGTACTTTATCATTCTCTATATGGATATGAAACATGTTGGCATACATGCATGTACATGGGAAATTTTATGTGTTTATCCTTTAATTGATGTAATTTTTGTGTAACACACCGTGGGTAGTGTCAAAATATTAAGGTTGTGTGTTTGTAATTTTATCATAATTATCAATATAAACAGTAAAATTAATTTAATCTACCTTAAAAAGGCATACATATTAATCTAATTTCATATTCACATAAAAATGTTTCCATTACAATGCAAGGTTCACCATACTACTTGAATAAGGTATTCTTAGAATTGAGTCAAATAAAGTTATATAATGTAAACCTTAATAACACATGATGATCCCAATCATCCTCCAACTAATTTATCAAGCTCATGATATATAAATCACATATTAACCCACATTCCAAGACATTACTTTTGACCCTTATATTCATGTTAAAATCATATCAAGATTTATCTCAATATTTAGAAACTAATTATAAACCTAACTTGAAATATAAATGAACTAAACTCATATTATTCATATGAAACAAGAATATTAACTAGTTTTTCTTATTATACCAAGAGATTTTTTAGCCCCTTCATATTACACTCAGTTAGGAAGGGTGATATGGACATTAGTTTTCATATTTTAGATGGTAATTATTTGTTAATTTAAGGGAGTGCTATCTATTATTTTTCCTTTCGTTCATCAAGGAAACATCTAGAAAACATGATCATTGTTGAAGGTGTACATGTTTGGTTACAACACTATTTTTTAATAGAGGCATAGTGTAGTGAAACCCTGGTTTCAAGTTGAAGAGAAGTGATATGTATAAAATAACCTTATTTTATATCAAAACAATTATAGCCATTAGAATGATGATAAATACCTCAATGTTAGAAGGCCACATGAGGGAATCATATATGAAAAATCCCATAGCACATCATTATCAATGATGTGGTGTGAAACTCAAAAATAATACTTTGATACATAGCATTGATTCTAAGTATGAGCCAATATTAATTTTAGATGGATAATAATAAATATCACTGATGGACTTAGGAATTAAAAACTAACAAGTAAATGGGGCTAAGGTAAAAGTGGGGTGAATGAGATAAAACATGAGCACATAACTAGGAAAGGCATAATTACATCATAGTCATGCAAAATAATATAATGAATACCATTAAGAATGGTCATAGAGGTAAATGTGTTAGTCCTTGCCATAATTTCTCCCTTTGTGTATAATTATACCTGCCATTATTTATGATGGCCTTCAATGAATTAACAAATGATACATATTTTCTAGTTTATGAGAAAGAGACATAATTAAAATTAAAAAACACCCAACTTGGTTTAAATAATATTATCTCATTAAAGCAAAAATCTAGTTAATGGACCAAACACATGACTGTTATCAAGACCCAAATAAACAACAAAGAAAGATAAAAGATTTGTAACACACAAATGGTACTTGTAATCATCAAACATGTGACCAAGACCCCATAAAAGTAACAAAGAAAGACAAAACATTCATACTACGTTCCCTTTTTAATGACTAGTCTATTGCAAAGAAAATAACACATGAAAAAAAATTTATGAGATGATTTTTGAACCTGAATTAGAATTCTTTAATTTTTTGGGCACATTTTATTTATTGAAGATAAAATCTACATATAGTTCCCTTATGGGAAAAGTCTCATTATAGGATTTCAGATCAAATTTCCACTCTCTTTAGTATGTCATAACATTTAACATAACATTTGACAAAATGTATCACAAAACATACCGAATCTCCATAAGCTGAATAATCCATCAAACATAAAACATTTCTTTAAACATTTATTCTCTGCTTTTGTTCATTATTTTGTACTAAACCATTCTTGTCCTGCTATTACAAAAAATGAATACAATTAATTTCATGAATAAAAAATAAAAACCACAGTTATTTGATTAAAGTGAAAGAATGATTGAAAAAATGAGGATAAATAAATATACCTTCTCCTTCAGCTCTCATCTTGTTCCCTTCACATTCTTGTTTGCATCCAAAGCATTTTGTTTTTCCTGACAAGTTTTATAACTCATGTGTAAGCACAAGATGTGAATGTATTGGTGAAAAAATGAATACAATGGAAAACACATAATGTATCACTTAATTTCAAAAATTCCCTTTGCCTTAGAATCTCTTGCCTCTTTTTCTATTTATTTTGTTTGGAATTGTAAATCTTGAGTTATTATTCCATATTTTACAACTCTTTGGGGCTCAAATCATTAGTGTCATAAACATGCTATTTTATTGAAGCAATTTTCATGCATCTACACATATCATACAATTGTTGCTATAAATTACATTCTAAAAACCTTAATTGTCTTCTCTTGATTGGATGCCTTGTTGCTTGACAATATAGAATGGGAGGTAACACGTGTATTTTAGCATGGTGTGAATTAAACTATGATTTTGACCAAAATTTATTCTCACCTTCATATAATTCAAGACATTATGGTGAAATATAATAGAATTTGTCCCTGTATCCAAACTCTTGAATAATATTGTAACCATGCTCCTCATACTCAAAGATAATATACACATAAAAAAAGGTTCAAATTAAATAAGCATATCCAATTTCAAATTATAAGATATACATATGAATTAAAACTAAAAAAAATGGAAGAATTACCCTTGTACAATGCAGAGATCATGGCATGTCACTTTGAAAATCCTATGGCATTTGAAATTGGACATCATCTTCATGTTCAATGAAACATGTGAGTCTATTTTTTGATTACAGATGGTAACATGTTCCTATGAAAGTATAAACATAAAAATATGACCACAATCTTATTTCATAACAAATTAAAAAACTCATAATTCCCCATATTATACCTTGCCTTTCAAAGGATGCCCATGTGCACCCAAAGAGGTTGAAGAGGTAATTCATTCCATTATTTTGCTCTTCCTACAAGGGAAGAAAATAGGTGCCTATGAGGGTAAAACTAATAAACAATATAAAAATCATGTTTCATATGACTTAAATAAACACATTCAAATTCCAACATATTACCTTGTTCTTATGTCTATACCCACATCCATGCAAAGAGGTTAAAGAGATCATTCATTCCATTATTTTTCTCTTCTTGCGAGGGAGGGTAATAGGTTCCTATGCAGGTAAAAGTAATAAAAAAATAAAAAAATCATGTTTCATATGACTAAAAAACATTCCCAAATCCTAACATATTAACTTCTCCTTTTGACTAGGCTTGTGTGTACATGGAGAGGTTTTTGATGAATCATTTGGCAACTCATAATTTAAAAAGTCCTTGATCTCCAATAAAATAGGTATGCACCCATCCTCACTACCATTGTTTACTTGAAAAAGAAATGTAATAGTTAAAATATCAAATAGGTATACAACAATATATACATTCAAATTGAAAATGAAAGAATTTGAAAGAAGAATTACCCTTGTATCATACGAAAAATTTACAACATCGTAATCTAGATTGTCTTCATCCTTTGATGAAACAGGTGATTTTGTTTCCTCCTCAGAGATAATAATAGGTTCATTTACAAAATAAATAAAAAAGTGAAGATCAAAATCAACTTTCATACCAATTTAATAAACTTTCAAACCTCATATATTCCCTTCTTCATAGGAGGAAGTTTTCCATGTACATAGAAGGAGGTTGTAGAGCATAGTTTCATCTGTTCAATTCTTATGATCTTCCTATGAATGGGAGTAGTGCATTATCCTAGGTTTGGCACACTCATCTTGCTCCAAATTCCCATTAAATGGTGAAACAACAAATAATTTAGTTAAAATTTGAAATCATGATTGATCACAAGAATATAATGGTTAAAATTTTGAATACCATTAATTCATGGTACTATCATTTTCAGTTGGAGGAGACTGAGCTCCAGGTTAGGCAAAATTAACATCATGCATTAGATGTGAAACATCAAGGGTTGTTTATATCCTAGTTAAAATTATAAATTAGAAACGGTTATCATTGCATACACCTTATAATCGCTTAAATAATTAAATAAAGTAACCTAAAACCAAACAGTGTTTTTATATTACCAAATCAATGTCATTTACTTTAGCCAATGTGTATTTAATTATTTATGTTGGCATCTATTCTAATCCATTATATTATTGTCCAAATCTATAAAATTTCTTCATTCCTCATTCAATTGTGCCATGTTAACTTTATTGGAGACAATTCAACTGCCAATGAGTGAAGGCTCTCAAAAAAATCACAACCATGTTTTGGGTTAGGAATAGTCATGGAATCGACTGATAAGATAACATACACACCATTTCATAGACATTATATTAGATCATTGCATATTAATGAAAAGATAATTTTAAGAATAACAAAGGCATACACTCATGTAGAGAGAAGCAAACAAAACAACAATTATTTATATGCATTCCCTGTTTATAGAAAGGATATAAGTGCAATGCATTATCGATATTATGTGAACAATTTATATGTCCAATTTATGTATGATAAAAGTAAAATGCATTATAAGTCCAATTTATGCATGGAAGGATTTGTAACCCCATTATGTGAACATTTAATATCATGATTGATCAATTAAAATATATGGTAAAATAAAACATACTTTGGAGCTACAGTGTTCTTCTTCGTTTCTTCTACCATGAATAGAGAAGCAAGGCATGAAAAGCCAAATGAGAGGGAGTGTATTTGGAGTGAGGACATTCATATATATTGATTGATAATGTTATTATTTTCCTTGCAAAAACTATATAAATATGAGGTAAATAACCAAGATATCAAATTTTTTCAATCATTATATCCAAGCAAAAGGAAAATATCTTGTACAATAGTCAAATGGATGTTAGAAAAGGGTTAAAACTATGTTATGATGGTCAAATGGAAACAAAAATTTAAATATCAAACTATTACCTCCACCACCACCTTGGATGCCATTATAGGTTATGCCGAATGATCCCAAAACATGACATCAATACATGAAATAATATATTTAATTGTCAAAATAAAAATAAAAATATTTAAATTAAGATTGTCTATCAATTTTAGTGCAAAAAATACAATGTTGCACACTATAAATTATAAAAGTTTAAATACAATACAATACAAGTTTAAATACAATGTAATACAAGTTTAACAAATTTAATATTATCCATGGTTAACATATTGCTTTAAAAAACATGTTATGCATTTCATTGCTTGCTTGTCTACAAATGTAAAGGTTGTGCTCTTCTTAGATGCTAAACTGATATTATGATAAATAGGGTTCAAGATTCAATAATTTAGATAATCTAATTCATTTTAGGTAACCAACCAATATAGTAAATGTCTCTTATGGGATGATCCTATGAATGCAGTGCATGCTTATGGATCTAGGTAATAGGCACACAAGCTCATACAAAGGTTAAAAAAGAATAGAATAATGGCAAACAAGAAATTAAATAGTGGAAAGGCATGCAAGTAATTAAGGATGTAAGATGTAGGGCCCATCATTGGATGGATAATGGGCCAATGGAATGGATGGAAGGGAAGGACCCTCAAGTACCCAACAGGCACATGGAGGTCACATTGCCAATTGACCTCCACATGCATGCTGGATACTCTGTCTACCTAAAAAAATACAATAGGTACGTAGAGTTCATGTTGAAATTTTATCTCCACGTACTTATTAGATACACCATCTACACTCAGATTATATAATAAGCATGTGGAGGTCACACTAGTAATTAACCTCCATGTGTGTGTTGGATACTTTGTCTACCCTCCCCCCTCTATCCATTTTGGTGGCTTGTTAGCATTTCGATGATGGGCTTGAATTTTTACATCCTTAATTATAAGTGTAACCAACTAGTACATTTAACATGAGCTCAAAATCAAGGATGTAATAAGTCAGGCCCATTGATGGAGGGATGATGAATGACAAATGATTGAATGAATGAATGAGGAATGAAAGTCTAAATTTAACATTTAATTTTTCTTCACCCTTAGCATTTGGCTTAACTATTGTCATTTACCTTAAAAATTATTATTTATATTATTAGCTAATGGGATATTACATAGGTATAAAAGTAATAGTGTAATGGTAAATGAGAACTGGTATAGTCCTAGAATAGGGGAAAGACATGAAAGTAACAAGTCAATGTTCAACAAATATTAACATTCATTTTTTAATAAGAGTTTTACTTTTTGCCTTAACGTGTTTTTGATGCATTTTATCCTAGATGTGAGCACTAGACATTCACCTATTTATTAATCCCCATATACACATCATCTAGAAATGTGAACCCACTAGCTAGTTAAGGCACTCACTTTCATGGACCTCCATGTTAGATGTTAACCCCTAGTTGGACACATCCTGATTTTGTGTCACTTTGTCCTGGTGTGTTTTGTCTTAACTATTGAATGTACCTATTGGTTATGCTCATAATTGAGATCGTAAGAAGTGGGGCCCATTATCATAGGGCTAACAAGATAATGAAATGGATAGAGGGGAAAAACCCTCAAAGTATCCAATAGGCACATGGAGGTCACACTAATAATTGAACTCCATGTACCTATTAGATACTTCATCTACCCTCAAAGTATATAGAAAACACATTGAGATCACACTAATAGTTGACCTCCATGTACTTGCTAAATACTCCATCTACCCTAGGAGTATCTAATAGGAATGTGGAAGTCATGCTGATAGTTGACCTCCACATTCCTATTGGATACTACATCTATCTTTAGAGTATCCAATAGGCACATGGAGGTCGCATTGATAGTTGACCTACACATTCTTCTAGGATACTCTGGCTACCCTCCTCTCCATCCATTCCTTTGGCCTGTTAATCCTCTAATGATGGGCCTGACCTCTTATATCCTCAATTGTGGGAGTAACTAGCTAGTATGTTCAACATGAGCTTAGAATCGAGGATGTAATAAGTGGGGTCCATCAATGAAAGGATAATGGGTTAATGTAAGTGATAATAAATAGAATATTAAAGCATCATTTTCAAATCTTGTGCCCCTTCATGTAAGATAAGGTTTTCAACTGGCTAATGGGATAAAAAAAGGATGAAGTACTAGTAGATAAAGTAACTAGAGGGGATGTGGAGGAAAACTACTAGCATGATATCCCATGCTAAACATATCATCTACTTATACTCATAATAGAGGATCTAATAATTAATCCAACCCAAATAATTTATGGGTACTAAACATTCAACATGGATAGCCACACTTACAGTTGACCTCTACATTCTCCTTATTTACTATGCCTATCAGTGCTCTATCTACCATCTACCAGTGTTTAACTTCACAACTTCATTACCATCTACAAGTGTCATGTGTGTATGGATCATAATGAAATGTAATGGGGGTTCATGAACCCTAATATTTTGCATAGTATGTTACATTCATATTCAAAGGTTGAGTGTGTATATCCCCATGAAAATGCATTATTATAAAGTAGAATAACAATAATAAAGTGATCATGATAGATATCCCTCTATTCCCTCCATAAGACAACATCTAAATTTACTCATTTAAACATTTCTTCTTAGTATACAATCACACTGTAAGTTTATACAACCACACCATCAAAGCTGCAAGGATGTTTATCCACTTTCTTGGAGGTAATAGAAAAATCATAGCCTTTACATTCTTTGTAATGGTATACATAGATGAAGTATTCACATTTTTTCAAAAAATTAGTATGTATATATATTCATTGCTTGTATATATATATATATATATATATATATATATATATATATATATATATATGGTCTATATATTAAATTTTACATTTTGTATATCATTCTTGGATATGATACATATAAAGGAACTTGAAATATATACCTTTGTATTATATCTTTATACTATAAAATAATTTGAATGTTTAGAATTTTGACCCATGGTCTATTCACATCAACAAAAGAAAGCAATGAATAGTCAATGTGTATAATGGTCTATTGTTGGTCTATTGACACTATTATCCATCTTGTTACATAAAAGAAAAGAACTAATGAATAATCAGTCTTTATAATGGTCTATTATTGTTCATTATCAATACTAAGTATTTATATTAAGCATTAGGGATACTACCCTTCATGTAAAAACTAAAACAATCAATCATGTTACATAAAAGAAAGGAACCAATGAACCAATAGACATATCACATTATCATAGCAAAACAAGCAAATGGTATTATACAATATATCATTATATAGAATGTACAAATTGTAAACAATATTATACAAACAAACAAGAAGTAGGGCATTATATAGACTATAATAAGATGGACAATAGTAGACCATTATAAAAACTAATGGTTCAGATCAAATAGTTATATGCAAGACATATATGTTGTCCATAATCCTATGCAAAAAATGAAAACATTTATCAAACATAAATGTGTTCAAGATTCATATAATCATCTCATGTTCATTACCATCAATGGGTTTCCATGATCCTCCTATTATTAACTTCATACAATTATGAATAAAAATGAACATAATAGGTGTCTTGCAAGCCCAAAAGAAAGACTTATACTGGGTACTAAGTTAAGAGAAACATAACATTGAGAGAAACATAGCACTATGTTATCCACCACCTATGTTTTAATCTTTCCATTTGAAATAGTAAATTAAACATTATAAAGATCCTAAAATAATTCCCAAATAGGCATACCATCAGGGGTTCAAACAGTCAACAATATAATCAATGGTTTTCCATGAACCTTATAGTATTAACTTGATTGAGTTATCAAGAAAAATGAACACAATAAGTTTTTTGAAAGCCAACAAGAAACAATTATACATTCCCATCCTTTACATTAGTACAATTATCATAGAAGTACTGAGGAGTATTATGTTGACTATATTTTTGAATGCTTGAAGAAATTAATGATTAGTTAGGGCATAATTTGTTTTATTTTGACTATATTATTGATTGCTTTGAAAGAAATGTAGTACTATGTTATCCACCACTTATGAGGATGTGTTACTATGTTATCCACCACCAAGAAGGAATTTTTTTTGACATAACCACAACCTTAACACTTTGATAGGGTGATCCTTAAAGAGTGCGAGCGATTTTTTTTTGATAATGTGTATCTTTACCCCACATTGCATTAACAAATTGCATATACTACTAAAGTAAAATTTCAAATGGAAACATATGCTAGGGTAATGCATAAGTGTATCCTTAAATTCTTATATTTACTATAATTCCAAAATCAAATAAATAATTTGATTGATAGAAACCCAATAGGGTGTATTGTCAAACACCTCACATCTCATGCATCTTACTTATCATAGCTAAACACTATGGACACAAAACTCCAAATTTGTCCCATAAAAATAAAATATTTCAGGTAGTCATATTAAAAGGGTATATTGGTTTAGTTTGCATAATACATTTGGGTTTGTTTTATGTTGAGTATATTGTTGCCTACTTGAAATAATTAAGGATTAGTTAGGGCATAATAATTCATTCAACATATAATTTATTGAAGAGTTTGTGTAGTTATGATATGCTACATATAATTTAGTGAATTCATATGAATTAAATGCATAATCATTAGTGGATATTCTACATATAAAAGAATTTGAAATCTATACCTTTGTAATCTAGCTAAACACTATTCACACAAAACTCTAACTTGGACCCCAAAACATTAATTACTTGAAGTAGTATACAATACAACTAATGGATTTCTATGATCTTTTTATTATTAACTTGATAGAGTTATGAATAAAAAGGAACACAATAAGTGTTTTACAATCCCATAGGAAAGACTTATTTTGAGTACTAAGTTAAGAGAAACATAACATTGAGAGAAACATAGTAGTAAGTTATTCACCACCCATGTCGCATTTTCTACTAGCAATAAGAAATTAAACATTATACGCATCCATTCATATCACCATTTAAGAGAATAGTAATAACCACCCTCAGTATGAGTCAAGTCATAAAAGATAGATACATGTTTAAAGATAGAATATGGTAAGATCCTAAAATCATCCCCAAATAAACATACCATTGGGTTCAAGTAGTCATGAATATAGTCAATGGGTTTCCATGATCTTTATATTATTAAATTGATAGAGTTATGAATAAAAAGGAACACAATAAGTGTTTTGAAATCCCACAAGAAAGACTTATATTGAGTACTAAGTTAAGAGAAATATAACATTGAGAGAAACATAGTACTAAGTTATCCACCACATATGTCACTCTTTTTACTAGCAACAATAAATTAAATATTAGAAACATCCATTCATATCAACATTTAAGGGAATAGCTGAGTCACAAAAGATATATGCATGCTTAAGCACAAAATAGGGTAGGTTATTAAAATCATTCCCAAATAGGCATACCATTAAGGGTTCAAGTAGTAAAAAATATAGTTAATGGCTTTCCATGATCTTTCTATTATTAACTTGATAGAGTTATGAATAAAAAGGAACACAGTAAGCATTTTTCAGGATCACATGAAACACTAATACTAAGTATTATGTTAAGATAAATATAACATTGAGAGAAACATAGTAATAAGTTATCCACCACCTATGTCACTCTTTCGATTAAAAACAAGAAATTAAACATTAAAAAATTCCATTCATATTGCCATTTAAGGGAATAGTTATAACCACCATTAGCATGAGCTTAGTCACAAAAGACAGATGCACATTTAAGGGTAATATCATAAAATCATTCCCAAATAGGCATACCATCAAGGGTTCAAGCAGTCAACAATACAGTCAATGGGTTTTCATGAGCTTTTTATTATTAACTTGATTGAGTTATCAAAAAAAATGAACACTAAGTGTTTTTCTAGCTCACAAGAAATAATTATACATGCCCATCCTTCACATTAACACAATTATCAATGAAGAACTAAGGAGTATTATGTTAACTATATTTTTAACTGATTGAAGAAATTAATGATTAGTTAGGGCATAGTTTATTTTATGTTGATTATATTGTTGCTTGCTTGAAATAATTAATGATTAGTTAGGGCATAGTCATTCATTCAAAAACTAATTTATTTAAATAGTTTTTGTAATTATTATATGTTACATATAATTAATTGAATGCATAATTAATTTAATGGCAATTACTACTTGAAACAGAACTCACACTCCTATACTCCGCCTCCTAGAATAGCGCATTAGTATATAATGAATTATAATAGAGCATTATACTTGTACAATCAAGGATAAAATTAGTAGGGCATTAAAAAGTTTCAAGTAGTAATTGAGATTAAATGAATCAATGTCTACATTGTTGAATATCCAACCCTTGAGAATAATATTGGTTTGGGTTTATTTTATGTTGACTTTTTTTTTTTTTTTTTTTTTTTAGAGAATTATAATGGGGCATCATACTAGTACAGTCAAGGATAAAATTAGTAGGGAAGTGAAAAGTATAAAAACAGGTAATTTTTTCTTAATTATTGTTGTTAGGGCGTTGTTAGGCCCCATTGACGCAGTCATGAGGAATGTTAATAATCAAGGAGAAGGGATGCATACTTTTCATTATACTAGTTTAGACAAGTATAAAATCAATGGAGTGTTACAATAGAAGTTGCAATGAAGTATAACCAACATGATTCATAATTTAAATGTACATATATGGTTAATGAGTAAAGCAGGGGTCAAAATTCAAAACATTCAAAACCCTTTACAGTAAAAATATAGATTACAAAGGTATATAGTTCAAATTCATGTTAAGTCAAAGCCTAACAACAAAAAATTAATTGTGAGCTATTACTGAGTTAAAACCTTACACTCCCATATATCAAATTATTAAATGTAAGGGGAGTATAAAACTTACCTGGTTGGGTGAAAACAAAACCAATTCTAGTATTTGTGAATGCCCCAACCAGGCTAGTCTAGTAATGCAGTAAGGATAAGGGTGACTATGATCATGAAGGGGAGGTTCCAGAGAGCTTGTAAATATGCATGGGAATTGAAAATAATGAGAAGTGAATATGGGCTTCTCTTTTATTATTAACATTCCTCGTCCTGACTGTGTTGGTGGGGCCCGACATCACCTTAATAATTGCATTTAATAACAAATACTTGGGGCTAGTGAAAATAATAATATAAATCATTGTTAATAGTAAATACCTGGGGTTAATGCAGACAAAAATAGTCTAAGGCAAACACACACAGTTAAGCCAAAAAAGTGGGGGAAAAGTGATGGAGAATTAGATGGGATCAATCGGGGTTTAATGTCTAGTGTGGCAGTCCACACCGAATGCCCCTACTAGTTACGCTCAACATGGATCATGGGTGTGACCCCTTGAACTTAACATGCATGTTTGAAATGAAATTAGACATAAAAGATGAAAATAAATATTAAGCATTTAAGGCTTAGAGAATCAAATTGAAAATGACTAAAATAAGTATATTATCCTTGCACATTATGTGGTGGCAGGTCATTGCTTCGAATATGTAGTTAATATTCACTTTCATTCTCAAATGGATCCTCAAGTTTTTCTATATCCTTTAATATGATAAGATATTCTAAAATATGTCAAATCACAACATGAGTTCATAAAATTCTCCCACATGTTACAAACCTCAAAAACTTCACATTTAAATAACATAGCTTAGAGATTACCATATTTTTTTTTGGTTCAATCAACTATTTTATAAATAGATGATCAAATTACAAAACTTACTTAATTCTACCCAAATTCTCCTCCTAGATGTGAGATGAGGCCTACCCTCTGCACTATCATTCTTAGGCTACAAAATAAATGTGGCGGTTAGAATCACTAATGCAAACTTAACAAATCAACATAATAAATTAACAAAAACAATTCACTTTATTCATATGACTAGTGGAATGTTTTGCTTGTTTACATGGATAATCTCCTTTGGGGTCTTAAAGGCTTCGTACTATCCTAATCAATGTAAGTACTTGATAGATGCCAAAGAAGAAATAATAATTAAAATAGTTAATATAAAGGTAAGGAAATATCTAACTTCATCCAAAGAACAATAAAAAATAACATATTTAATTCATAAAAATTATAGAAAATCTTATTTATTTATTTGATTGATTTCTTTTGGGACCCTAAAGATTTATAGTGCCATGATCAATAGAAGAAATTGATAGATGTCAACCAAAAACAAAAACAAAAACAATTAAAATAATTAATATAAAAGCAAGGAAATATGTAACCTCAAATAACAAATAAAAAATAAAATTATTATTCTATTTA
Source organism: Torreya grandis (assembly GCA_037957365.1). Taxonomy (NCBI): domain Eukaryota; kingdom Viridiplantae; phylum Streptophyta; class Pinopsida; order Cupressales; family Taxaceae; genus Torreya; species Torreya grandis. Next base: position 1,093,605 of record JARHVA010004652.1, read on the forward strand.
CAATTATAATCATTAATTATTCCCCTCCTCCCTCCACCACCGATAAACAACTTGTTCTTCTAAACTTTTCGCTTATGTTATTGTGATTTTAAAATGGAGTAAACTTACGTCAAAATAATTCTATCAAAAAAATATCTATACAAACAATCATCCTTCCCTTTATTGTGGGCTTTCATGACAATCATCTCGGCTCTTGTTTCTCTTTGTTTATTTGCAACTTTTCATTGCCCCAAAGCCAAGATCTTTGCGAGATGAAAATGATGATAGTCAAAATAATGATATTTATTTGAGTATGTTGGTTAAGAATATAAGTGATCGAATAACAAAAGAGGACACACACACACACACATATATATATATATAGATATATATATATGGGCAAGGGGCGTGGGGGATTGATAGGTCTAAAATTACATACCCATTTTTATGGTATAATTTTATATACTAACATGCATTAATATAAAGGTGGAATTAGAATTATACAAGATATTAATGTAAACGAAATGTTAAAATTGGTTTATGGAATTGGAAAAGCACAATGTAAAGTAATGAATAAAAATTATAAATATAATTTTAATAAAATTAAAAGAAAATAAAAATAAAAAAATGATATTCAATAAGGGATTGGTTGCCAATAAGAGATCAATCACAAATCTTCTATTTTAATTATAAATTTGATATACCCTTTATTAATAAATTGGCTAAAGGATTTGGAATTGAAAGTTTCATGGTATACTTGGAAAAGATTTTCTTGAATAGTATCACACAATAATTTATTAAATTTATATGGAAATCTATCATAACCATGGGTTTTATCATTAGTCATTTGTAAAAAAAATCATTCAATATCTCAATGGTGAGAGGTTTATTATAGACAACTTATTTCGCTTGTGAAAGCTTGTAAGGGACCATCGAAAAAAACTATTGGAGTGCTTTTTGTAACTCATGAGAAGAATCCTCAACTTTGAAAACTTTTTGGTAATGGTAGACAAAGGCTTCAACCATAATCGACACCACAATTAGCTGTTGGTTACCCTATTTAATTACTTTGATTTGATGGGCATAATGTTTTGTCTTAAGCATATGAAATAATTATTTCAAAACTTTATCACCTACCTTAGGCTAGTGCAATGTGTCTTTGATTTATGCACCATGTGCATTATAGGCATTTATAATACAAATGTGTTGTTGTAGTGCAACTACTTGCAAGTGTAGAGTCTTGAGAAAGGGTCCTTGCTCTAAGGTGGTCATCACGTGGCTTAACTCCAAAGTAGTACCATAATAGGTTTTCTTATGGATTAACACCAACTAATGGTTGTAGATGTGAATAAATCATGTTGTGTGCATGATTGCATCCAAAATCCAACCAATCCAATTAGAATTTCCTACCAGACATGGTATGAGTTTCCAAAATTTCTAGACATGAGTAATCATAATCCAGGGCATAGAGTAATTATTACCTTTATTTCTCCAAAATGATGGCCTTATTATATGGATTTATAGAAACTATTTCTAAATTATAAACACCTTAGTCTTGTACACTTGGAAAATACATATCATGGATTTACCTTCAACTTCTAGACCTTTCTGGCTGCCAAAAGGCTTGCATACACTATCTCTCTATGTCAAATTGCTTACCTCTTAGTCCAACCAATGTTATTCTGATGACTCAAACCAACTATCTTTCTCAAAATGTTATAAACTTATTTGTCTTCCTCTCTGCAAGTTCTAGACTTTCCCTACTTTCTAATTGCTCAAACACTTGTGTCTTAGTCAAACACCTGTGTTGATGCAAGAGTCTTATCCCAACACAAGTGTCTAATGCCTTAAAGTCATCCAATTTTCAAATTAAATGTATTCCTATGTTCGGCCTAAGTGATTTAATGTGAGATATTCTCTAAAGAGATTGGTATAAATATAAGATCAGCCCTCACTCATTTTGAACCTAAAAAATACCTAAAGAGACCAAGGTAACTTACCAAAAGCATTCTATCAAGTACTCAAGTCAGCAAAGCTTACCTATTTTCTCTTATTTCCATATCAATCATAGGGACAACACATCGATAGGTCTGAAGTATGAAGGAGCTTACCAAAAGCTAGGTCACTATTGTACTTGCTTATCACACATTGCATGATTCACACAAAGCCAACATATAGGGAAAAACTACATAAGTTTGAGGCCCTCTTCAGAGTATTGGTTATGTAGGTATTAATCATTGATAGAGGGTTCTTTGGGATAGCTCAACACCATGTGCCCATTAACCCATTTTTTTCATAGCCAATATGAAGATGAAGAACTAGGGTTTTACTATTTGACAAGGAGTGACAACCCAATACCTAGATTTGAATGCACTGGAGTGAAGGTGACATAGAACCCATAAGCATCAGGTGGTCACATCTAGTTTTATCAGGTATTTTACACTTGACACTTACGTCTGAGTCAGACAATAATATTGATTCATCCATCCCAAGTCAATGCAAGTGTCTATGGCTACAGAGGTATAATTTCTAGAATTAGGGGATTGATCCAAAATTCAGATCCAATCTGATTCCTTTTTGTTCTAGATCCAGATCTATATTAGCATCAAAAATAGCTAAATATCAATATCTAGCATAACTATACTTGCCATCTTTAACATCTCAACATAATAAATTCAGTATATGTTTTATCTAAGTTTCACAAATAATTGGCCTATTTTAGAGATAGTCTACCATCCTTGTTCCCTAGGATATCTCTACCCCTTTAACCCTATATTACCCACACATCTATATTTTAGTGTTAAACTTTTGGTGAGCCCAATTCATATGAATGCTTTTTTTTTTTTGATTCTTGGGGTTTTCAATCAGCTAGGGTTTTAGTTTGATGTTCAAATTTTATAATTTTTCATTTCTAAGCAATGGTAAATAGTAATAAAAAACCAAATTTTAAATGGAAGATAAAGAAACATTGATCACTCATCTCAATAATAATAAGGACCTAATAGATACATTTTTTTATGTTATAAGAGATGAAATTAGTAAGCATGATAAGACTAAGGCTTCCTCACCTAGTGATGGTGTCTCCTTAGAAGGTGCTACAACTGATTCCATGCCAATTAATCTACCTAAATCTAATTGGGGTACAAGATATGTATTTAGACCTTTGTTCCCTAAAACTACTATTGCCACATCTTACATGGGAAACCTAAATGCTTCAACTCAAATACTGGTTTCAATGCCTATATCTTCCAACTTATGGGTACACCTCCTTTTGTGACTTATCAAATGCCCAACCTAAAAGACCAAGAGGTTTAAGCTCTTATCCAAATTAGAAAACTTTTGAAAACTAAGGTTACAAATATTAAAAAAAATCCTATGAAATCTCCTTATGCTATTGATTGGCAATAGGTGTCACATAATCCTCTTACACTAGAGATATATTTACACCCTTTGCTAACTAGTTTTGTTGCACCTAAGCTCACATTTTATGATGGAAAGGGTGATCTTGAATAACATCTTTGATCTTTTTATGTGGCATACATTTATTATGCCTCTAATGATAAAATTTTGACCAAATTATTTCCAAAGAGCTTAAAACACTATGCTATAAGGTGGTTTTATGATTTGCCAACTCAATCATTAAATGCCTTCAAACCCCTTGTGGATCAGTTTTTAGAACACTTTTCTATTAATATTAATGAAAAGGTTTCCCATGCCCAAATTGCAAAGATCAAATAAGGAACCAACGAACCTATTAATGAGTATGTCTTGAGGTACAAGACAATGTTAGCTAAAATGACCAATCCTATGGCAAATAAAGAGATTCAAGACATATTCAAGCAAAGTTTGTTTTCCCCATTACATGAGTCTATTTTTTTCAAAAAGTTTAAATCTTTTGATGACTTATGCCATATTGTTCATGATCATGAAATGAAACTTATCTCATTGGACAAACTTAAATATGTAGAAAATACACCAACTAGATCTACATCCAATACCAAGTTTGCTATTAAAATAAGTAATAAGGTTGTGAGCCTAAAATAGAAGCAACCATAATAGTTAATGTGGTGTTAGAACAACCTAATTGGCTTGTCTTATCGAATGCACTATAGAGATAATTTACAAATTTACCTAAGTGTCCCACTTCATTACTCTCATGGATTGTAGAGTGTCATCTTATATCTCTACCTCATCCTATAGAGGTTGATATGATTATACCTCTACCCAAAGGGTATGATGTGAATGATTATTATGACTATAACCAAGGCCCTGAACATTATACAAATAGATGTTTCACCTTAAAGCATAAGATACAATACCACATAGATGATAATAGTATATGGTCCTCCATAAGAATCAGGTTCACAACCTAGTGACCACCATAAATATAAAATATTTAACAATCCTTTGCAAGATCATTAAAATAAGGATCTAGAAATGAAAATGGCATATAATGCACACCCTCCTCCATCTCATTATGAGCACCCATTGGATGGGATTATTGGTACTTATACATAACATACACCTCATATGGTTCATAGACCCTCTATTTGATAGTGAGATTAGGGATGATGACTCAAATCTTCATTCTTTATTCATTTGAGCATACCTTGATGACTAATGTATACATAATGTTATGATTTATAATGGTGCAAGAAAAAATGTTTATACCATCACATTACTCACGCATTTGGGTTATAAAAATCATGATTTTCATCCTTTAAATAGGTTAGAGCATTTGATGGGACCTCACAATAGTTTCTTGGTGAGATTGATTTACCTTTACAGGCAGGTCCCATCCATGTGGTTACAACCTCATTAGTTATACCTTCCATGGGTGTCTTTGAAATGTTATCAGGTTGACCTTGGATACATACAATTTGAGTAGTACCTTATAGTGCATGGGTGTGTTAAATACACTCATGTCATTTGGGTAATTATAGTTTATATAATTTCATATGGACATCCTCTTGAGCAATGGAAATTTGTACCCAAGAAATTAATTATCAATCCTCCTAAAATTAATCTTTCGTAAAAGGGTAAGCAACCAATGATTCCCTTTACTAGGTGATCAATACTTGAGAGACCTTTGCCTCAAATATCCATAGTGGGTTCCATAAAATCCTCATCTACTACATACCATATTCATATACCCAAAGCACCTACACATGTTCTTTTTATTTTTGTTCCAAAAAAGCATAGAACACTCAATGATAGGTTCCACAAACCCCTACTCCTACTATTTTTGTTTCATATCCATAGAGTCCTATTTTAAATACATAGAGCATCATAGATACTATTGTGACATATATCACACCTAAATGTGCTCCAAGTAGCGTCACCAATTTATTACACTAGGTTCATAGTGGAGAGATATATATTGACATCCTTTGGATATGATCATAGGATAGTCATTTCCTTTCAAATATGCCAAAAAATAAAAATTCCAAAATATATTTAACATTTACATATCCTATTATCTCCTTGGAATTTATGTTGTTGGTTCTATGTTGGTAGATAGAATATCAATATTTCCTATATACACATGCATTTCATAGATATTTTGAGTGTGATTCATGCATACACATATACATGATCTATGCACTTTTGGATGTTGGGCTTTCCATCTACTCACATCACTAGGGCATTGGGGGTATCCACCTTATTAATCACAATACATATAGGTTATATCATTCTATGGTCACATTACATTATCATGTTTGAGCTCATATATATACTTACACATGCCTTTATCCATGCTTATATTTTTTTTAAGTGTACTTGATTTACTATTTACTTAACGTTTTTTACTAACAAATATGTTCAGATATTTTGTTTGAACGATTGTTACAAAGGACTTGGTTTTTATTTAGAACTCTTATTTAGAATTTTTGTATAAGAAATTTTGTTTTGGACTTTTCATCAAATAATTTGTCCAAAATAAGTCATCATCAGCTTTATGCAATTTGAAGGTTTAGTTCGAAGGTTTTGATCGAACATTTTCAAGAATTTTGTTTAGGATTTGTGTTCAGAGCCTTTGGTATGTGAGAATTATTGGCTTGGTCCCAACATGACTCCCAACTCTTGACTATCAAGAGCCTACTAGACTTAGCCAACAAAGTAGAACTACTTCTTGATACTTGCCAAAGAATGTAACCTACCAACTAAACTAATGAGATTTGAATTATGCAGATAAAGCAAAGTATATGAACATTGGATGTTAAAAGTGCATGAAGGCTATAAAAATGATGCAAATCTATTGACATATTCATTACTCATAAGTGAATTCAAACTTAATTGATACTCTATGAATGAAAGCCCTAGCTATCTATGAATCCATTGCAAACAAACAACCAATGAAAAGGAGTTTTCATAGTACAAAGAAATAGACTTTGAACACACTAGATAATTGCAATGGATTAATCATCCAAGAGATTTAAAGGAGCACTTCCACCATCCCCACTCTCTATTAAGGATTCCACAGAGTTTACAGACATAGTATTTGATGCATCAATCTTCAATAGTAGGTATACTAATTACTTAGAATTGTGGGATGATATCAATGTTATGGATGCATTTTTACATGAAAGAAATCTATCACCTACACAACATCAATTGGTCATAGACTTACTCTCTCATAAGAGAAAAAGACTACACTTCACAATGGCCAAGCCAAAGGTTATGCCCTACATCGACCTACTATGAGACTTGTTTTTTGTTGTGAAGATTATGCAAAATGCCTTCTTACATCATATAGATCACCAGACGGTCATGGCCTTCATCATTGGTGATGATTTTCAAAGGTACCTATCTCTACCAATTCCAAATGAAATATTTGATAAACATAGGTTGGTAACATGGAACAAATAGAATTCAATTGATAAAGTTCTAAGCTCATGGCTTCTTTTTAGGGAGACTATGGTACTAAAGGGAAAGTCTCCCACCCCCATTAGAAAATTTAGAATGGGGGTCCATATTAGGATGGCCTTATTAAACATAATGTATGGCATGTTAAGTATCCATTTTCTCAACTTGGATTGGGTGCCATTATTGGATATGATAATGACTAGCAATGTAACTTTTTCTTTGTGAGAGGTCATCAAATTTAAGTTAAGGGAGCAAGTATTACATAAATACAAGTGACCCAATATAGTTGGCCATTTTTATATGATGTCTTAACTTATAGATGTATTAATGGGCACAATGTATAGAAACCTTGGGGGAACTTTAGAGCCCAACCACTAATTATATAAAGAATCACATTTATAATTAATACCAATTCATGTATATATGCATATACTAAGAATATGGTCTGAATTGATGCAGACGTGTATCCTCAAGTATGGTAGGTAATTCATGAGGCCCTATTGCCCAAAATTTCAAAGGGTATATCAAATACATTGACTCTTTAGGTTAATTACTAGTTATAACTAGACTACATAATAATCATGATTTTCGGCCATAAACCTCACCCCCTACACCTCCTCAAGTATGTACCAGATAATTTTGTAGAACAAGACTTACATATCAACTTTGGTGGCGTGTGGAAGAGGATTTGATAAAATAGAAGAAAAGCACATTTTATATATCACATGATCATAGATATAATGTGTTATATCATGAGGAATTATTTTGGGGATGTAGGCAATAAGAGAAAGCATTATCAGTTGCCTATCTTACCACATAGAGATTGGGACCCCCATGATTGGATCTAAAAGCATATCCAAGGTTTTGGTATTCCATACCAACATGTCCCGTTTGACTATGACTTTTTGTTCTTAAATGCTAAGGATGATGCCCAGGTCTTAGAAAGGGAAAAACTTGTAGGCCTAAAAGAAGATCATTTAAGGATTATTCAACAAGAACCTTAAATTTCAATGCAGGAAATACATACTAGGCTGCCACCCCCTAGAAGATGGGATACTTATGGATTTTTGGGAAATATACCTTAGAAACAAACATAGATACAATAAGGGCCTTCCCAAGGACTTCCTCTACTATTGAAAGCTGTTAAGAAAGAGCTTAGGTTGAGTGAGCCTGATCCCAAGGGAACACAAGGGGATCTGATTGACTAGGACTCCTTTGATGTAGAAGGCCAGGAGCATACTACTATATTGACATTGAAAACACCTACAATTTCACCACAATGGTAGTAATATATAGTGAAAGAGGTAGCTACTGCCTCAATTTAGAAAGGATTCTCCTTGGATACTAAAGCTACTATTTTCTATAAGAGGAAATCAAGGGCTCTTCCCCTCATAGATAATCCAATAGTTGATCAACCATAGGGCATACCTTTAGTTCCCCAACAACAGATAGAGGTTGAGTAACAAAAGGATGAAGAAGAAGAACTTGAAAGAGTATAGGAATTAAGCCTTACAACCAAAAAAGGGAAGTCACTGAGCCAAGATGATAAATCAGATAAGAAGGCTCAACCTTCAAACCCTTCTTCCCAAGTTTCCTCTTTTATTCCCATTTTTGGTTTTGTTCCTATTAGTGCTATTTTGAAAACTCCTTTGCTTACTCCAAAAGTGGAGGATGTCACCTCCACACATGATGTTTCAATTCCTATCACTGCTATCTTACCAACTCCCCTACTCACTCCCAAAGTAGAAGATGTTTCCTCTACCACTATTATCTTTATTTCCTCCATAGTGTTATCCATGTCCACTATAACTAGCATTATTGATATTCCCTCTAGGATAGCTACAGTCTGGACCATGAAAAATAAAAGGGCCTCTAAAAAGATTGAAATAGCACTGGTCATATCTTAACTCCATGTTTCTTCCACACAAATCAATTTACCAATGCCTTCCATAAGTTTTTCCAAATATACTATTATCACATCTTCAGGTAAGGCCAAAATAGGTAAACTAGTTTTTACAGTCCATCCACTCCCCCTATATGGAGGTGTGGATTGGTTCAAAATCATATGGCCATTCCCTATTGATATAGTTCTCAAAGAAGCTTCAGATAAATAATTGGTAGAAGATCTAGAGGTGGAGGTTATAGCTAAGGATAAGCAATTAATAGACCCAACCTAGCTAGTGATTCCACCATGGGTAGTTGATCTTAGAGTGAAGGCTTACGAAAAACCTAATTTCAAAATAACAAAACTACCATCAATAACCTCATTGTTTGATAAGCCCTTAGGGAGCATTCAAAAGGTTAAAAATAGGAAATTGGTAGATGAAGCTAGGAGGGAGATCATTCTTGAAGAAATGCAAGAAGTATATGCCTTACCTAAAAGGAAAAATAGAAAGTTGGGGTAATCCCCCTACGTAGAATATTTTAAGTCCCTAGTAGAAACCCACAAAGATGCTATGATAGAATTACATGAGGGGACTGAGATGGCAAGGCAAGAGATGGGATAGGAATTAGAGCAAATTAAAGAGCAATAACAAATATTCCACATTCCAACAGGAATTGAGACTGAAGTTCAAGAAGCTGCATCAAAATGTTATAATTTTGTAGAGGCTATTCAAGCAATGAGGGTAGAATTGTCCCCCCATATTGCAGCAACTCATCAATTGTTTAATTCTTTAAATCAAGATGAGAATAGACTAAAATTATTAATTTTGTATACTACTAATAAGGAATACAACCATTTCAACCTAATGACACCATTGGAGGCATCAAATGCCCTCATTTTGGTGGTCATTAGGATGAAAAAATCTAGAGAGTGGGTTACAACAGTTGGGGCAGTAATGCCCAAATACCTAGAGCATGAAACTCTCATCTTGTAGATCTTGTTTGAATTAAAATTGTCAAAGGCAAGGGATGATTTTGGTAAGCTAATCATTAGAATTAATTTTGATCAACTCATTCAAGAAGCATTTGAGAATAATAAGTAAAGTCTAGAGGGGTTAACACTTGAGGACATTGAAGCCAAGTTGAGTTTTGTGAGAAAGAAGGTAACCAAAGTTGAAATTTTCAAGATCAAATTTCAAAATATGAAGTTCGAGCATGCAAAACTCTTAGAGCAAGTTAACAAGGTGTATAAACCCTCATTACTTAACCTAAATATCATAAGGAAGTATCATGATGTAGGTCAAAAGTTTTATCTTGAGATAGAGGTGAAAAATAAGACTAAGTTTATCACATCTAGTTCAATGCCAACACAAATAGTGAAGAATCCTACAAACATTAATGCATCCATGTAGATGTCCACTCAACCATAGTTGAAAGGGCCAGTTTTGTGCATGTTAATTCAATATAATGATGTTAAGTTTTGTACTCATAGTATAATTATGTTATAACTTAATGCAAAAGTTGCCTAAATTATTTTTAAGCATGCACACATTGCATAATATTGTGAAGACTGACTTTAATTTTTGATAAATGTAAGTTAACTCTATGTATACAGTACATATAATTTTGAAACTATAGTTAGAACTAAGGTTCTAACTACACCATGTAACCATAATTTTTATAGGTACTTGGAGGAAGAGGTGACCCCTCCCCAAGTTTATATAAATAGATATAACCCACATTTTTTAAGGGTTAAAATATTACAATACAAAAGCAAAATCAATTTTGATTGTCACTAATGTGTTTTTGTATTTTCTCTCCAAACTTTGTGTAATTAGGTTTGATCTTTTGGTTTTTTGATTCAATAATTCTTAGTGTGTAACAACTAATAGGAATTATTTCTTGTTATGATTAGTATGATAGTTTTAAATGTGTAAAAGCTATTGAATAATTATAAATTATATTGATCATTTTTTAGTAAGTTGACTTTTTCATATTTCTAAGGGTGTAGAGGTGATTTCCATGATATAGTCTTGTGTGTATGTGAAACAACTATCTCATATACATCTTTGGTCCGAGTCATAATCTCCTGAGTAAGGGTGTGCAATAGCTAATCTAGAAGGAGCAAAATTTGACTAAGACCTATGAGTTTCCTATGTCAAACTATCCTAGACTGCTTGACCATGTCTGTCTATGTGTGTCCAATAGTTGATAGTAACAAACATTGGTTTTAAAATCACTTGTCCACTTAGAATCTAGAATAAAAGGTAATAATAAAGCCATATATTCCTTATTTTATACTTTACCCTTCCGTTTATTATTGAGTTTATTCTTGAGATCTTCCCACTCTAGATTAGTAACCATCCAACCATCAACTCACCTAGTTTTGACTTTATTTTAGTAACCATTCATCCATTCATTATCCTGATTAACAACCTACATACTCTACCTGGTATTATTTCACCTAGTTGTTAAAACCACATACCTAAAACTCATGTCCTAGAGTGGAGTTTACCTCCATTATGTGTGTAAAAACTACATTGATATAAGTTGATTTAAGATGTGCAACAACTATTGGATAATTAACAAGTATTATTGATTCTATGAAATTAGGTTGATTGTTTCAATTTTTTGAGTGTGTAGAAGTGTTTTATGTAATATAGTTTTCTATGTGTGTTCAACAGTTATCTTAGATACCTCTATGATATGAGCTATAATATTCTGACTAAGGGTGTGTTAGAGCTATCCTAAAAGAAGTAACCTTTAGTTGAGATCTTTGAGTTTCCTATATCTTATTCCCTCAAACTACCTAACTATGTTTGTTTATGGGTGTGAAAAATCTACTAGCAATAAACATTGGTTTACAAAACACTTGTCCATAAAGAAACTAGCTCTAGAAGTAATCCATTGAAACCATAGAGCCTCCCTTTTCTACCCAAACATTCCCTCTTTTTGTGTTTTTTTATGAGATTTTATTATTTTAATATAACATCAATGTAAATATATGTTCTTATATGTTAATTTAATCACTTGAGTGAATTTTCCTTGATGAGATGCAAGTCACATGTAGCTATTCCACCATTTGGTTAATCTAAAACCACATATCTGTAACACATGTCCTGGAGTGGAGTTCATGTCCATTGAGATCCTAAAACATTAGAGATTACCTCATTGTCTATGGTGTGCATAAAAACCACATCAACATCATATATCTATAGACTAGTATGTTATGTTTATGTTAGTTACTTATGATTTTATTTATGTACTTCCTTCTGTGTCTTATCTTGATATTGTCTTGCTTATTTGATCATTTTAATGTATTCTATTATTTATGACCCCCATGCATTTTTTTGCCTCTTTGACATTTGAATATGTCATTACTTGTTGTATGTTGATATTTGAATATGTCAATTCTTATTCTGTGAACATTAGACTAAGTCATGTCCCTTTGATTGTGTGGAATTTTAACATGCCCCTTGTTTGACGTCTCCTTGGATCATTGTCTTTTGATTTTATTTTGAGTGCTCTTGTGTGTGTGCTTGATTGCTTATTAAGATTGTACTATCATTATCTAGATGTTGTCATAATCTACATCATGCATCTTAGGACTTGGTATGATCACATTCTTCATTCTTCAATGATATATATGTACTAGACATGTTCTATCTATATGCTACATGGTACTTTTATACTTTACATGCTTATATTATCATTTTGAGGTAAGGTAACTATTAGTTGATACTTCCATCACCTCAAAGTGGGGGCATATTAGTGGAGGCATGCCATGGATACATGACTTCCACATTTTTTCATAATTTTAGCTTCAGTGGGGGGCACATTTTGGAAACATATTATTCGCACTTATGCAGTATGCAACATACTAGATTATAGTGGGGGCATGTTTTGGAAACATGTCCTCCACATTGGTACTTACACTAGTTATTAGATTTAGAATGTAGTGGGGGCATGTTATCCACATTGGAACTCATATTAGTTTTCAAATTTATCCATATATAGTGGGGGCATGTTTTGGAAACATATTCTCCACACTTACACAATTTTAGATAGGCCAAATTTCATAGTTATATGATTCACATACACATTTTTAGTAGAATTCTATACATTGGTACCATCATTATACTTAGTTTTAGCATAAAACATATATAAGGTGTATATGCTATACATGTGAACCTAATATTGAAAATTCAAGTCAGTTTTAGATTTCAAACATTTTATGGGACTGTCACTACCCACTAGGTTGGAATTTTATAGACTATGTTGAGTCAATCTACTGTAGTAGTTGGTTAAATTTTTGGGATGATTGAGGTGATTAAATCACTCAATATTTCTAAGTTTATAGGTTGTACTTGATTATTTCATCTAGCGTCACCAATTTTATAGTGTGAGTTGACTTGGTTCACTCACACACACTAGTTTATAAGTATGATTGGGTTGAACGGTTGAGATAATCTCAATTGATATGTGGAAACTCATCTTTTTTTCAAGGTTGGGGGTATATGTCCTCCAATATCCCTATCTCTTTGGATATATGCATTTTACATATTTATATTTTCCCTAATCTCAATTTTAGTGATTTATAATGATACATCTTTCAAATCAAATTGAAAAAAAGTAAAACGGTTGCATCGATACATATGTATACTCCTAAACTTTGATATCTTTCAATTTAAATTATTTATATGATTTTAAATTTAAGATCATATGCACTAATTATATATTTTAACATGATTTTTATTTCAGATTAGTCACCATGAAATCACTCAAGTAAAGACAAGGTGTGTATACACACCTAGGTAGACATTTCTTCTCCTTTAAACCAATAATTTCATTATTAGATTAAAGGTGGGGAATGAAAACACTATTTATAAATTATATAGAATCTCATTCTTGTACACTTCATAAATTCATATCATACATGTACCTTTTATCTCTCGCATACACTATCTCTCTATTTCTAATTACTTATCTCTTAGTTTGATCAATGTTATTATGATGACTCAGACCTACTATCTTGCCCAAAATTTTATAAACATGCCTATCTTCCATCTCTACAATTTTTGGACCTGTGCCTATTTTTTAATTACCCAGACACTTGTGTCCCATTTATATACCTACATTAACATAAGTTTCCTATCACAACACAAGTGTCTACTGCCTTAAATTCATCCCATTTTAAAATGAAATGTATTCCTATGGTAGGCCTAAGTTTTTCAATTCAAGATATTATCCAAAGGGATTGGTATAAATATAAGATCAACCCTCATTTATTCTAAACCTAAAAAATACCTAGAGAGACCAAGTCAACTTACCAAAAACATTCTATCAAGTACTCAAGTGATTAAAGCTTCTCAATTTTTTTCTATTTCCATATAAGTTATAGGGATAACACATTTACAAGTTTGAATTATTGAAGGAGCATCCCAAGAGTTATATTTACCAAGTTACAATCTAGGTCACTGTTGTACATGATTATCACACATTTCATGATTCACACACAAGCCAACACATAAGGGAGAAATACATAAGTCTGAGGCCCTCATCAGAATATTGGCTATGTAGACAACACTCATTAACATAGGGGTCTTTGGGCCAACTTGGCACCGTATGCCAACTAACCCATTTTACCCATAACTAATATGAAGATGAAGAATTAGGGTTTAACTATTTGACAAGGAGTGATAGTCTATGACCCAGATCTGAATAAACCAAAGCGAAGGTGACATAGAACCCAAAAACATCTAGGTAGTTGCATCCAATTTTAGTAGGTATTCTATACTAGATACTTGAATTTAAGTTATAAAATAACATCAACACAACCATCCTAGGTTGATGCAAGTGTTTGTGGATATAGAGGTGTAATTTATAGAATCAGGGGATTAATCTAGAATTCAGATCTAGCCTAATTCCTTCCTATTGTAGATCTAGATTTATATTATCATCAAAACTATCTATCTTGTTTTCATTAAAATTTTTATATATAACATAGTTGTACTTTCCATCTTTAGCATCTCAACATCATAAATTTATTATATGTTTTATCTAAGTTTCACAAAGAATTGGCCTAATTTAGATATAGTCTATCATCCCTATGCCCTAGGCTATCTCTGCCCCTTTAACCTTAGATTCACCACACATCTAGATTTTAGGGTTAATTAGGATCATGGGTGTGACCCCTCGAAACAAACATGCATGTTTGAAATGAAATTAAATATAAAAGATGAAAAAAAATTAAATATTTAAGCAATAAATAATTGAATTGAAATTGAATAAAATAATAACATTACCTATTTACACTATGTGGTGGCATGCCATTGCTTCAAACATATGATTGATCTTCATATTCATGATTATATGGACCATTAATATTTTTCATATCATTTGATGTGATTCAATAATTTCCATGTATATCAAATCACAACATGAGTTCATAAAATTATCTCAAACATTACAAACCTTAATAACCTCACATATTAATAACATAGCTCAAATATTACCATATTATTTTTTAGGTTCAATTGACTATGTCATACAATAGATGATGGGAATATAAAACTTGATTGATCCATCCATTCTACTCGAATTCTCCTCTTAGGTGTGGGATGCGCCCTATCCTTTACACTATCATTCTTAGGCTATGAAATAAACATAATAGTTTGAATTACCAATGCAAACTCAAAAAATTAATATAATAAATCAATAAAAAATAGCTAACCTTATTCATAAGAGTCGTGAAATGTCTTGATTGATTATATGTTTATATTTCCATTAGGGTCCTAGCGTTTTGTACTATCATGATCAATGGAAGTAATTGATTGATGCCAAAGAAAAAAAATAGAATAATTAATAGATAGGTAAGGAGGCATGTAACTTCATCCAAAAAATAAAGAACAATTATAATTTTCAATCCATTTGTAATTGTTTTCATCAATTACACCCCTCCCCCCTTCATTGTCGATGAAAAAAAATTGTTCTTTTAAGATTTTCCATTATGGTTTTGACATTTTTAATTGAGTCAAACTTGGATCTAAGCTCCACGATATTATCATTTGTTTTATTGACATAATTTTTTCAAGAAAATATCCATATAAATTATTAGAAGAGAACAATGATACAAACAACATGTGCAGGTTGATTGAAGATTAGATACATAATTATTCCTGGTTATTGTGGGTCTTCATGATGACATTTAGATGTAAAATTATACTTTTTATTTTCTCCTATGTATTAAATAGTATTTATTATTAATATGTTTCCTTTAGGATTGCCTATTTATTAGTATCGATTGCATAGGTAGTATTATAATATCCTTCACATATTAGTTTATATTGGAGAATGTGCAAGTAAAATATTTTTCCATATCCTAAAATTTTAATATATTTTTTTATTATATATATTATTTTTAAAAATTATAAAATAAGAAAATACTATTTAAAAAAAATTATTGGCTGAAGTACACTAACGAGACTATTTCATTTGGGAAATCAAGGTATTTGTCAATTAGAAAAATTATAATTTTGAAAATTCAAAGTCTGTAAAATAAAGCACTTGAATAAAATTTGAGCATAAATAGAAAATATTATTTAGATAGAATAATTTGAGCCATGTAATACTCATGAGACAAGATAAATTAACAATGTTGACTAAAAGACCCACCTCTTCATCACATTAAAAAAGGGCACACTACAACATTACTCTTAAATATAATACTATTTTTTATTAAGTGGAATCATTACATGGGAGGTGTATTCCCAAGTTGATACCAAATATTTATCTAACATATCATTAGATGTCAGCCATCTATAGATTTTCCATATATATCACCATTTTTTATAATGTTTTTTTGGTCTTTAACAATCAGACACGTGCCCAAATACACCTTCATGGCATTGTTGAGGAATTATTCTCAACTGTTGCAACACATATGAGAGAGAATATATTGCTCATCATGTTATTATTCTCCTTTTATTAAATATATGCCCTCATAAAATTTCTAATGGTCATAAACAATTAATGCAAGTGATTAAATTAAATTACATGAAAAGTGTGAAATTTAAGGAAGCCTAGCCTAAACCTATCCCAAAAAACCATGGATAGTTGATCTTAGCTTGAAAACATTCTGAGAGAGTTATAAGATAATTTGAGCATTGACTTGTTAAATTCATTTGTAGTAGTGATGAAGAATAGAGGGGTCTAGCCCACATATATGTAAATGACTAGAGGAATGGTAAATAAGAGTTGTGTAAGTCAATAGTTTAAGATATGTCAATAATTAACATTGTCAAGTACCTGTGACAAAATTTAGGTATATTGAAAATCATATCTTCATATGCATAAGATATCTCATCATATCCTCAACACTATCTTGAGGTTGATTATTACTTAATACTAAAGAAGAAAATGGGTGAATAAAAGAAGTAATGCTCCAAGTACAAATCAGTTTGAAAGTAAAGTCTTTAGCAAGGTGAAGTAAAATCAATCTTGCAAAAAAAATATAAACATGCATCTCTAATTATTGTAAGCCATGAATCCATGAAGGAACTTATATGAGTCTTTGAAGGTGCAAAAATATCACCCCTTATCTCATAGTAATGATAGCATACAATTATAAAATGATCCTTAGTTTTAGGCTCTAAAGGAATATGGTGATTCATCTATATACGAAGTGGTGTGAATTAGCTCTAAATTGTGTCAATAGAACCCTCAAATTCTGGGGTAATTGAACATTGGATGATTTATCCTCAAAGTGAAGGTATGTAATGTGGTCATATTGAATGTTTGAAAAAAGAGGTTCACGAGGCTCCAAACTTTTAGAACATAGGTAATATTTATATATCTCATATATGATACCCTATTTATATCCCTTTTAGATATATATGGTGCATTATTTGAATAAATATGCAATGGAAATCTATCCATATCATTATCTACAAGGCCTAATAGTTCATAAGCCTTGACATACTATCCATAATATATCTCACACTACACCAAAGTATACATAGATAATTTGAATGCTTAATATAGATATCTAAATAAATAAATGAAAGAGTTGGCTATTTTGTTTAATCATATGTATCATAGTCACCACTTGAAACATCACAATTGTAATAAGTGGGGTAGTAACAAACTCAAGGAGAATGAAGTATATAAGAACTAATATCTTAAAATAAATATAATTACATAACATAGAGGTAAGCACTATTTCAATTCATTTTCGATCAACATTATTATTTTATATTATTTTCGATTTGAGTTATCTAATTAAAACAAAACTATATAAAATTTCAATTTTTATAAGATATAACAATTCACATACAAATTTAAGAATGACTAGCATAGTATTACATATTTATTGTAATTTACTATTTATGAAAACACTAAAGGAATTGGGTACTTAGCTTGTTTAGGGTTCTTTTTAGCCACAATCAATAAATATGCAATATAGGGGTTATATGTTGGCTCAAATAAAAAACCAGACTATGCAAGCTGAGAAATACAAATCCGTAGCTTGTTAGATGCATGTAGTAGGACATAACCATCTGAGTTGGGCTAAAAATATATAGAAGACACACACTATATTTTGACACTTTGGATAATCGTGTATGTATTTTGTGAATCCTATGTATTTAGATACCTATGATCCTACACAAATATATTTTTTCCTCATCCTTATTCCAAAACCCTAGCATGTGCCTTTGACACTAATGTGACCTATAAAAAGGGTTAGTGGATTGGATTGGATTGACCTCAAATAATATTTGGTGACTAGTTTTATGTTGCCTACATTTCTAATACTTTGAAGAGGGATAAAATTTCATGTAGTCCTCCTTCTAATGTGTATGTGTGCCAAATCATGTGAATGAAAGTCCAAGTGAAATTTATCCTAGGTCTTTGTTTGGTATACACATGTTAAAAGATATATCCTTTAGAAACTTCATAGTTTGAATAATAATCACCTATATGTTTCCTTTTGTTATACTATTCCTTATTCTCAAAATGCTATGTTTTTAAATGCTAAAAATCATTCAATTTCTTGTCCTCCTTCTCAAACTCTAATTCCTCTATATGTTCAAAAAACATTAATGCATTCTTAATATTTGTCAAATTATTAACATGTTTCTATGATTCCTCTATTCCAAACATCCAGGGCTTCTCAAATTCCTCCTAATTTCAACAATCCTTCTTTGATTTCTCTTAATCCCATTTCTTCTTCTTCTTTTATTCTTATACAAATTTATGAAATAACTACTATGATGCAAGCATTATGTGATCTATAACAACATGTTGAATTTATTTTTGAGGATATCAAAATCCAAGTCAATGTTATTTTCACATGATATATTTATAAACCCTTTCACTCACAATGTAATTTATTAAAGTTTTCCATTTATTTTATTTCTCTTAAATTTATGTTTTATAATGAAAAAAGATAGAAAGTGATGCCATATTCCTTATAGAACTCTATAGTTCCTTATTTGGGCAAGACATAAATAGTCATGGAATGGAATATATCAAGACATTGATTTACCTTGATAATATCATAGTTTACCCTAAAATCTTGGTGTTTGAATATAAATGACCTCTGGAATCCACTCATTGAGATCACTACATGGTGCAATACCATGAAAAAGTTAGCGATTGTTGTTGATATTGATGGGCATAGTAATGCAACGTTTGTTGTAATTTTTTGTGGGTATCACTTTAAAATGGTGGAATTATATGAGAGAAAATTTGCAAGCAAATAAAATTTATAACCAATGAGATCCAATGTTATCATTATTTTAGGTTTTGATAAATGAGTTTGTCCCCCCTCAAGGAAATAAAAAAATTGAGAGTGATAAGTGGTTAGCCAAGATGCAGTTGTGTGATTTGTCTTGATTTGAATATTATTTTTTTTAGTATCACAAGCTTGATTATGAAGATAAAACCTGTACATCTGATGCTGTGAAAATGTAGTTTCTTAATTCATCTCATTATAGTCTTTTTGATCATGTTATCTCTTATATATATGTTAAAGGGTTAGATATTTTTGGTATGACCCTTATTGATGTTATTGATTTTTCAAGACAATAAGTAATGTAGTTATCACTCAGACCCATGCTATCCAAAATCTCAATAAAAACAAAGCATCCAAAGTTGTTAAAAAATTCACCGAGACATATCCCTATGGATGCAAACCCTTTGTTACCAAACCTAATTATCATAGTAAGTGTATGTACTATAAGCATTGATTATTTCTTACTTTACGCACAGCTACTCCATGCCATAATTATCTTAATTTCCATCATTTCCCATATTAAAATTATAAAACCCTTAAATTTTATATATGTAACTAGTTTGGACATATTGTGCCTAACTATTCTTGTAAAAACAAATCTATAAAAGTTATGTATTCCAATAATGAAATAGTGTGGTGGGATATTATATAATAAAATAAAGACCTATATTAGTAAAAATACAACTTCGTGACAGTTATTAAAGAAGAAAAGACTAAAGATAAATAAATCCAAAGTGGAGAAGATGAATTACAAAGTATGGCTAATGATCTTGAGGAAAATGCCACTATGATGCAAATACCATGGTCCTATAAATCATACCAAGATGAAGAAATTAGATCCACACCTCCAAGATAGAGATTTACTCCCCTACCATCTAGAGGAAGAGGAGACAAACAAATTAGTAGAGGTAGATAACATAATTTAAATTACATACCTCTTAATATAAGTAGACCTAATCCAAGACCTATTGATTTTGATCATTCTTTCAATCTTAATGATAATTGATTAGAAAGAAGTTCAACAACTTAATGTTATAAGAATAACCAATAGAGTTCCATGCACCTCAAATTACCACATGGGAACCATAATGGATAATAATAGATGAATCACCATCAAATAATGTTAAGGAAAAATTAGCTAAGATTGATCAATTAAAAATGATGAAGAGAAAATTTTTGATAATTTTGATGATTGTTTAGATTTTGAAGGAAGATATGATATACGAGGAAGAACTAGGATTGAGTCTTGGTATAAAAACACCGTTAACACTAGAGACAAAGCTATTGATGTGGGTTTTATGCACACCAAATATAATAGGTTTTCACCCTCTCATTTTAGGATTGGTGATTAATCACTCCAAGGCATGAGTTGTAGGTATGTGGTTTTAGATTAACCAAGTGGTGGAATCCCATCAAGGTAAATTCACTCAAGTGATAAAATTTACATAAAATAACATATATTTATAGTGATGATATATTAAAATAATAATATCTCATAAAAAAAGAGAGAAGGGTATGGCAAAAAAGAAGTCCTATGGACCAAACAAGATGAAACATTTCTAAGCTAGCTCTTAAACTAAGGGTTTGAGAATGTTTGATAAAAGCTAATATAAGCACACCAAAAATAAAATACAACAATAAGTCCAATAAAATAAGAATACAATAAACTAAAGCATATATAACTAAAGGTTGCCACTTTTGTAAGATTGTATTTGCACATCTACAAGGGGGATTATGATTAATACACAAAAAAAATTAAAATTAGTAATAACACAATATGAATAACTATATTGAAAAAAAACTCATGAAAAAATAAGATACTAAGATACCAAAATGATATAACTTCTTACAAGATTCACATGTTTGAAGAAGAATCATATTTGCACATCAAGAATAACTGCAAACCAATCCATATAATTTCCTTAATATTAATAGCCAAAATTCTCCTCTTTTTGGGATCAGGAAGATACAAGCATATATAAGCTTGGGATGGAGACACCTCATCTCTCAAGCAAAGTCTAAAATAACATGTCCAAAAATAAAATGATGTGTTAATTCTCATGTAGAGCATATATGTACAATGGTGTTTACCTAGAATAAAATTCTTTGACTAAAATATAGTATATATACCAAAATTAGGAATTAACAATCTCAACTTAGATGACTCATGTAAATACATACATATTTAAGGGGGTGATGATGTGGCACAATTGGAAGAATAAAATGATGGGGTAACAATTTTAGAAACTAAAATATATAAAACTGATGTATTAACTTGAGTTACAGCTACAACAAACACTATCACTATAGATACACCAGAAGTTGTGGCTAATGTAGTCATAGTAGTGAGTATTAAAAATGGTACATATAATGGCCCTAATAATTGAATGTATTAATAATCCAATTCATGTGAATTAATGGTAAAAATAAATTTCAATCCATCCCCTATCTATTCTTTCCATTTTAATTTCATAATGCTGATTTTTATGGATTTTATTGCCATGTGGATTTTTTAACCTACTCCCAGGTGCCTAGTCAACATGATGCAACATATGTCTATTTTATATGATTTTAGGCTTGGAATTGGTGTCTTTTTTATCTACTTATATGGTTGTGGGACATGTGTTCAAGTATTTATAGTCTACTTGTAAATGAGCTATGACTTGTTGTACTTTATTCTTTTGGATATGGGTTAGTTGGATAATGACACATAAACAACTCTCACTAATCCACTTACCTAGGATATTCTCTACAAGGACATATACTGACATCACCTCCAAATGAGAAAGATGATGAAACATGGATGGATCTCACTACTCTACTTTCCCAAGATAATTTTTATGAGGAACTCTGTTAACATCACCTTCGAGTGAGCGGGATGATGACACATGGATGAAACTTGATACTCTGTTTGCCCAAGATAATCTGTATGAGAATATTTGATGGCATCACCTTTGAGTGAGTTAGATGGTGACACCTGGTAAGTTCCTAATGATCCACTCTTTTTAGTGACTTATGTTCTTTATTTGGGCTCGAGGTTAGTATAATGATGTTGAATGGAAAAAGTAGATGATCTTTGAGATGTCCCTAAAAACACTTAAGCATAGGATAAGTAGTTCAAAATGTAACATAGGAAAATAAACAATTAAAAAAATAACATGTCAGCCTATTTAGCCATTAAATCATAAATCAAACCTACACATAAGTACTAAGTTAAAGGAAAATCAAAGGTGAAAGTTGAATTGTATAATATGGCATGTGCATAGCTTCGATTCTTCTATAACTTTGAAACACACTATAAACATTGAAATGACCTTAAAATTATAATTTTCAAATTATACATCATAGAATTATAGTTCAAAAGACCTCAAATTAGGATATTTAATCAATAGTGGGTCCCTATTTGGATTTTAAAAAGGGTGTGTGTGTGTGTGTGTTAGGGCACAACAAATGATGACTCAAAAGGGAAACTACTAATGTGTATTTGAGAACCCAAAATCTCAATAATGCATTATAATAAAACTTCAGATTTATTAAGAAAAAATAAACAAACTAGAACCTGAAAAAGAATCATAATTCCTCATCCAACATATTAATCCTTTCCATTTATTGGATTTGATTGTGTGATTTTTTGTGGAATTAATTTCCCTTAGTTATGAAAGTTTTAACAATGACCTGAATAAACACTATAGGTTTTGTTTTGACCTCAAATTTTGTAATTACATAGCAAGGGAATCTTAGGAATTACTATGCTACCAACCATACATCCATATCCCTAAAAATGATACCTCTGATTCTACTCTATGCATTGCTCTATTGCCAGCCAGGTATCCATAGCCCCGGTAGAGATTACTTGAATCACCCATGTTTTATCAGTTTGTATGATAATTTTTTTAAAAACACAAATAGAAAAAGGGTTGGGAGTCACCATTAGATTGATGTATGTATAATTTTTTTATTTAGTCAATACATTTCCTATCAGTGTGTATCCACCTCTATGTTTATTACCTCCCATCCAAGTTTTAGCATGTAATAGTGAAGTTAATATTTAGAAATAAAATGTCTTTCTAAAATTTGTGTGACTATATTAGAGTGAATCCTAGAGGTCTAATAAAATCATTTAGTCTAAGAATAACCTAATTCATTTATAACACATATCTCAATCCCATAAGCTCACGTACTACCAGAACAAATCTTTGTGAAAACCAATTGTGTATCCTTTTAAATCATCCCCTTGTTTTTGGAAAGTCTTTTGTACTTCCAACATATAAAATCAATTGGTATGCTTTTTTAATTTTATAAAACTAATATAGAGAGCACAAAAAATAATCTACCCAAAGTAAATACATAAAATAGTAAATCTAATATAGAAAGTAGGAAAGACTAATCTAGAAAGTAGGAAATCTAATCTAGAAAGTAAAAAAGACTACTTTAGAAAGCAAGAAATCTAATCTAGAAAACAGTAGATCTATTCGGACTCTAAAAAAATAATTCCAAACAAATTTGGGAGGGTAGGTTTGTAAATTTTTTTTAGAATGTCTCTCACTCTTTGGTAGAAGCAAGCTTCTTCCAGTTAAATTCCTCAAACGCGAAATACCATCTTTGTATTCATTTGACAATTCTTTTAGTTTCTTTCTTTTAAACCCCAAATAATTTGTATACATGTATTCAACATAATCATCTTTATTAATTCCAAAATTAGAATAAACATTGGTATATGAAATGTTTACCTGAAAGTCTTACCTAACATAAATAAGGGATTTATTTACCTAAAATTTGGTGAATATGATGTTTGGAGCAAGAAGTTGAATAAATATCAATTCTTTGAGATTTGAATCATCTGATAAATAAACATATTCTTTTACTTCTTCTTGAATGTGTTGATTATGCTCTTTTGGATTTGAAATTTATTTGTATTCATCATCATCTAAAATGTCTTTTTTTCTTCAATCGTATCATGATTTATAAAAGTAAAAGCTTTATGATCAACTTGCTCATACTGAAAGGCTTTTGTTGGAACAATGATATGATCCCATTTTTTTATTCTTTGGCACAATATTTTGAAAAGAAAATAGATCATCCATTTTACCTCTATTTGTGCATGATAACTAATTATCCACTTGAATAGATTTTACATAAGATAAAACCAAAGTATTTACTGTAGACATTCTCACAAAAGTGAAGGTCAATAGATACAAAGCATACAAATACATATCTAAAACCATTACTTCAAAAGGTCTATGATTAATTAGGATTTTTTTGAAATCCAAAATTAAAATCCCTAATTACCTCATGAGGTTATCTTTTGATCATAATAAATTATTTGATCAAAACGTGAGCATCAATCATTTGACCAAATTTAAACAAAAATTGATTTTTAAAACTCTTCTAACTAGTGATAGAATTATGTTCCAAGCCTAAAAAACAATCATAAAATTTTTCCTCTAAAGTAAAAGGAAATAATCTACAAGATACATCCTAAAATTTCACATTCAAAACATTCATAGTAGATTTGTAAGCAACAAGATGTTCTTCAATAGTTCTTTTGTGATTGTTTTAAAAACTAGGAAGTAAAATAAATGGATCATGTGATAAATCATGCTGAATACCTAGGATGTTTCTAGGTGATTCAGTAAGCCAAGACATTTTTTTTAAAATTTATTTATTTTTTCTAAATTTTGTGATTTTTTTTAATGTTTAGATTCTAAAAAGCAACTAAAATAAAATGATGCATTAAATTAAAATTGATCACAAGAGGTCCTCCTTCTAGCGCTAACTTTTTGTTGATCTGTGTTTTATGCACACCACAGATATTAAATTTTCACCCTCTCATTTTAGGATCGGTGATTAATTACTCCAAGACATGAGTTACAGGTATGCAATTTTAGATTAACCAATTGGTGGAATAGTAGCATGTGACCTACATCCTATCAATGTAAATTCACTCAAGTGATTAAATTAACATTCAAAAACATATATTTGTAGTGGTGCTATATTAAATTAATAAGATCTCATAACAAAAAAAAAAGAGAGAGAAGAGTAGGGTAGAAAATAAGGCTTTGGACCAAACAAGCTGAAACATTTTAAAGCCAACTCTTAAACTAGGGGTTGGATAAGTAATCATAAACCAATGTTTACTACAAGCTGATATCAACACACCAACAATCAAGCATAGTTAAGAGTCCAAGGAAACAATAATACAATAAAATTAAGCACAAATAATAAAAGTTTATTGCATTTGTAAGATTGTGTTTACACATCTACAAGGGGGGATTATGATTAATAGACAAAAGGTATTTAAATTGGTAAAATCATAATATAAATAACTATATTGAAAATAAAACTCATGTACAACTAAGAGACTAAGATACCTGCATGATATAACTTCTTATAAGATTCATAGGTTTGGATAAGAATCAGATTTACACATCGAGAATAACTATAGAACAATTTGTAGAATTTTTTATTAATCTTAAAAGTCAAAATTCTCCTCCTTTTAGGATTAGGAGGATAGAATTATATATAAGTTTGGAATGGGGATGCCTCATCTCTCAATCAAATTCTAAAATTACATGTCCAAAAATAGAATGATGTGTCAATTCTCATGTAAAACATGCATGTATGATGGTTTTTACCTAGAATAGAATTCTTGACTCACACACACACACACACACACACACACACACACACACACACACACACACACACACACACACACACACACACACACACACACACACACACACACACACACACACACACACACACATGCCAAAATTAGGAACTAATAGTCCCAACTTAGCTGAATCATGTAAATACATAAGTATTTGAGAGGATGTTGATGTGGCACCATTATAAGAAGAAAAATATAGGATAACAACTATAGAAATTAAAGTGGATGAAACTATTGTAGTAGCTTAAGTTATAGCTAGAACATACACTGTCACTATAAATATTCTAGAAGTTATGACCAATATAGTCATAATAGTGAGTATCAAAAGTGGCACATATGCTATCCATGAGAGTTGAATGTATTAATTCACCAATTCATGTGAATTAATGGTACAAGCAAATTTTGATCTATCCCTTGTCTATTATTTTTATTTGAATTTTATAACACTGATTTCCATGGATTTTATTATGATATGGCTTCTTTTACCTACTCCCATATGCCTAGTCAGCATGATTTGATAGATGTCTATTTTATATGATTTTGGGCTTAACATTCATGTCTTTTTTATCTACTTATGTGTCTAAGGGACACATGTCCAAGTATCATTACTCCACTCATAACTGAGCTATGGCTTATTGTACTTTGTTCTTTTGACCACAAGTTAGTGAGATGATGACATATGTATGGCTCTCACTATTCTATTTACTTGGGTTATTCTATACAAAGAAATCTATTGATGTCACCTTTGGGTGAGTGAGAAGATGACACATGGATGACTCTCTCTACTCTAATTGCTCGGTATAATTTGTATGATAAAATATATTTACATGACCTTCATGTGAGTGAGATGATGTCATATGGATGGATCTTGATGCTCTACTTTCTCAAGATAATCCATACAAAGAACTCTCCTGGTGTCACCTCTAGGTGAGTGGGATGGTGACACCTAGTAAGATTCTAATAATCCACTTATTTGGGTGACTTATGTTCTTCACTTGGGATTCAAGTTAGCAAAATGATGTTATATGGTACAATTAGATGAGCTCTAGGATATCTTGAAAAATACTTAAGTATAGAATAACCTGTTCAAATGCAACACAGGCAAAGAACCAACTAAAAACATAACACATCAACCCAGTTAGTCATTAAATCATAAATCAAAACTACACATAAGTACTAAGTTAAAGAAAAATCAAAGGCAAAAAGTGAATCGTATAAAATGGCTTGTGCAAAGTGTCGATTATCTTATAACTTTGAAACATACTAAAAACATAAAAATTACCTTAAGTTTATGCTTTTCAAATTCCATGTTGTAAACTTCTTGTTCATAAGACCTCGAATTGGGATATTCAAACAATAATGGGTCCCTATTTGGGAAGAACCTCTAATGGAAGAACTTGAAAAATAAGTTGAATAACTTATGGAAATACCCCTATGTAATCCTTCTCAATACAAATTGGTATGCATAATTATTCCTATCAATGAAGAAACAAATCATGTGTATATCACCTAGGTTATTAATGAAAGGTATGCATAATTTATTTCTGTATAAATAAATGTAAAATCTTATGATGCTCAATTAGACATAAGATCATCCCATTCATTTGCTAAATCACATGCAATAACTGATTGGGAAAAAATAAAAATAAAATAGGTGTATAAATCTCTTGATGTCCAAGGAAATTCATTTACTAATCATTTTTTAAACATAAAGAACCAATATTAATTTAAAGAAAGAAATTATTCAATGATTTCTTTTAGTATGATAATATCCCTATAGACATCCTACTAGGAGGATATTTTAATGATAAATATTCTCTTTATGACTTAACACCCAAGAATATTTTATTTACATTGCAAGGAGAAATAATTAGAGCCCCTATCTATGCAACTAAAACATTTCCAGAAAAATTGAGCCAATATCCAATAAATGCTACCCTTTCTCAAATTGAAAAATTAGGGTAGTTAATTAAAGAGGAAATATGTTTAGATGATCCTCATAGGTTCTAATAGAAAAGGATGCCATAAATGGAAATCAAGATAAAGGAGGGAAATGATTGAGATCCTTTATAGGAAATCCTTACGAAAAGTAATAAATTTTTCTAGATAAATAGCCATACAAAATATGTCCAAACAATAAAATCAAAGGTACAGTGTTTACTAGTCTTGCATATCCCTAAATATTAACATTTTTTTCTATATATTGATGCATATGATAACGCATGAGGAGGTATATTGTATTGTATTAAACATGGTAAAGATTTTGTTTGTGAGTATGCCAATGAAGTGTTTACGAAGATGTGAAAAAATGGACCTCCTCTAAAAAATAAATATATCTAGTCAAGAAATGCTTAGAAGTTTTTACTCTCAGACTCATGTATTTAAAAAATTTCTTGATTAGAATAAACTATAGTAGATTCCTATTCTTCAAGGAAAAATACCATGGAAGGAAAGATGATCATGGTAAATATGTTCAATGGAAATATTATTTTAATCATGTTAACAATTCTATTAAACATATTGAATTTAGAAGAATGTGGTAGCTAATTGGTTGAGTCACAATCCAACTGTAACTCTCATGTTCAAACATAGTCCTTCTTTGAATCTAACTAAGATCAAGAATCAAAAGTTTTATGAATTAAATATATTGATACAATAATAAACATTGCATTAAGGAATACATCCTTGATATTTGAGGTTTTAAAGAGTAATGTTTATGGATCACCACATGCTAAGAGCAACACATGTTGCAGCCAATGCTAGGATAAATGAGGGAGAAATTACTATTCATTGAATCAACAATGAACTCTAAATATTATAGTTCTCTGATATTCTCAGAAGGCCTAATTGGACATGCATGTAAAAATCAAGACTATACATAATCAATACCTGTATAGATTCAAGGAACACTTTGGTACACATATCATCCATGAATAAGAAAGGCACTCTACTGAAACCATTGTGTACACTATTATCTAGAGGAGGTTGGAATGGGAATATTTATTCTACATCAATCCATGACACGAGGAAAATAAAGAAGGTACTAGAACACACATCATGTGTTTCGAATAAGATGTCTTTTCAATCCTATCAATGATGATGAGTTATTAAGTGAAGTGGAAGCCATGTTGGACCCACAACCAATGTCATCATAATATTTAAACTCAAAAAACATCTCACTTTAAGTACTAATTGTAAATAAATTAAGATAGTGGGTATCTCTTTTTATAGTGTGTTATCTTTATGTGTTGTAAAACATGGTTGATAGATGACACTACTAGAAAAATATTCCTTGGTAGGACCCTATCACTTAATATAAATAAGAGTGTTTTGTGATGCATTTGGAATTGGCCAAGTGAGTTTAATTATGTCTAGGAAGTCTAGAGTCATAGAAATAAGATGTATGCTTTTCTCTTGCAATTTTATGCAACCCTGAGAATCATAAATCTATTTATAGGATTATAATAATATATTATAATCTAAGTTTATAAGAAATACGAAGCCATATCCATTTGGTCACAACCTCCATCATTGTTTTCAACCAATTTCCTATGTAGTCAAATCCATTTCCTCTAATTGAAGCCATATCCATTCGGCCATAACCTCCATCATTTTTTTGACCAAGATCATGTGTAGTCAAATCCATTTGTTACCCTTCTTTCCATATTATACCATTTTGTGCCTCTTTCTTAACCATTTCTCATAATTATAATTTTTTAAACTATGACATGTCTAAAAGATCTTAAGGGATTATGCACTTGATTAGTTCTATACTTTGTCATGTAGTTTCATACATTGTTTTTCACTTTTAGTTGATTTTTTGACTCATTTTCAAATCAATATTTTTCATAAGATTACCTTTTTGGAATTAACTCTAATTAAGAAATCTTATAATGAACACATTATATTATGTTCTTTGAGTCAAGACCATGGTAATTAATATGATTTATCAACTGAAAGATAATGAATTTCAAAATATTTTTATCAATAGTATATAATCAATTATCAAATAAAAAATATCTTAAAAAACTTATAAATATTTTTATGAATTTTTTCATGTAGTTAAACACTTTGAATTCAAGTTATTAAAGGAAAACATGCTTAAATATGAGTCTAGTGCTATGGCTAATTCAAGAATTTTAAAAAAAAAAGTTTTAGGGCTAAAACCAATGACCACAAGTTTCAAAAAATAATGATGCTAAGAGGATTGTGAATGATACTGAGCAACCATATAATAATATATTTTTTATCTCAACAAAATGAGTGCATTCAATTTACAAGGTTAAGTTAAATCCCTCAAATTTTAATGAAAAAGTTACTTGAATGAAACATGAGTACTTTACCACAAACAAGGAAATTTGATACTTCAAGCATATTTATTAAATATTTTGATGGCACTCTACAAATATATGTATTAATTTGAACAATAATATTTAAGATTCAATTGATAGTGGTCAAAATCAAGTAGGCAATACACATATAAAATTGAGTACAACAACTAAAATATATACTCATAAGGAGTGCTTAACTAATTATATATATATATATATATATATATATATATAAAACACAATTTGAGTAGATGTTGCATTCTTCTTGATTGAATCAATTATTCCAATAAAGCCATCAAGTGAACTTTATTTTAATACATAGATACATTGTTGCACTTTGGTTTGACTACCATATATATATATATGGTAGTCAAACCAAAGTGCAACAATGTATCTATGTATTAAAATAAAGTTCACTTGATGGCTTTATTGGAATAATTGATTCAATCAAGAAGAATGCAACATCTACTCAAATTGTGTTTAGTGGAGATGATAGGCCACATTATAGTTCATATTATGAACCACTATTTATATAATGGAAAATAAAGAGATGACATTTAATTGTAGACAATTGTTTGAATTTGAATATATACATTGAGAAATTTATTTGTATCCATGGAATCAACTTGGATGATTTATCTTATACTCTTATAATTATAATAGGATGTGATGGTATTATAAGGGAACCCATTGATCATGTTATTCTATTTATTATAGTTATACCATATGGTTCCCCCTACTAGATAATATAATATTTTTCTATGTTGACATGTGGATAAATTAAATAAAACTAATACCTTATATTATGTATTAATGCTTAAAATTTAGACATCAAGGTCAACTGGTTATAATTCAAAAGGATATTAATCTTCTAAAGTAAAATTAATCATTATACTAAGGATTTAGTGGTATACATAGTGATGTCACATTAATCATTAATATTCACTTAAAGAAAGAGTGCATAAAGTATAAATGCATAATTCAATTCTAATTAAGGTGCAATCATCACATACTATGACCCCAAGGAAAACACAAATCATAAATAAAATCAATTTGTGAGAGACATTAGGTAAACAATGAATAATATCATAAATTATTATGATTAAGGTATTCTATTTTTATGCTTATGAGTCCCACCATAACTTATACATGTTGCATATGGTTTTAATGCTTCCATTGTCATACTTTACATGATTATAATAAACCTCTTAGCATTATTTTTTTAGATTTTCCAACAACCCTATTATTTAGGACACTAAACACTTTGTATTATTTATGTAATGTATTTGATTGCTTTGCATGATTATGATTTTACACTTTCCTTACATGTTTCTTATGATCCATATTTATTAATTATTATATTCCTATTTATAGATATTGTACTATTTACACACAAAATACTAATGATATTATTGAGATAAATTCAAGATCTACACATACACATGATTAAAGATTCATAGTTGGTTGGGGGCACCTTTCATGCTCACTCTGAGGGAATTTAGAGGCATCTCTTGGTAGTAGTTCATGTTCTATATTTTATGATTTCCTTTAACATATTGAGCTCTCATGTAATTGTATATATTATGGTCTATCTTTCCTAATGGATGTACCTTTGTGTGATTAGTGCTTTCATGTAATAATGCTTATAATCTTGGTGTACTTTCTATGACCTTAGTGTTTCTTTGTGATTTATTATGTGGGTGCGTTACTTTAGTGTTTCGAAGATTATAGCATACCTTGATCATATAAACATTGATCCCTACTTCCACATAATTCACTACCAACCCACAAATTAGTATCAACCAACGATATTGATCTAGATTAGTGGAATCAACTTAGTGTAGACAAATAATCAAATTTAGAGCCAAACAAACCACAAACATTCTTTATCCCAAATTTCACTTCCAAAATATAGTTACATTAAACCCAATATAATTTCCAATTTTTTTAGGTTTTCATCCCTCACAAGCACATCCAGAGTTTAGAATCAAAGGAGATTATTTTTTGGAGTTGTGCACATCATCAATGTTCGAGATCATGAATATAGATCAAACAAAGATAGGGATAGGTGACCATACAAGCATTGATCCTTAATTCCATCCAAGTTAACTTATCAACTGATGATATTTATCCAAATCAATGGAGCTGACCCAACATAGACAAAGAATCAATTTCAGAGCCAAACAAACCACATGCATTATTTATCTTAATTTTTAGTTCTAGAATACAGTCACAATCAGACAATCAACTAAGAAAAAACTAAGTATTCATCTCTTTGTAGTACTTATTATATTGAGCATATGTCACTTGTCAAATTAAAAGAATCAATCTTGATCTTTTACATTCAGATATATGATTGAATGTCATGTCATAATATCTAAATTACATTTCAAACTTATACCTTAATTAGATTAATTTCATCACCTTAATCCAAATTAGGGCAAGACATATTGGTGAACTTGTACACATATCGAACAATGCAAAAACCTAGGTTTTACCTTAGAGTTTCATATTTCTAAAGTTTCAATTTTTTGTCCTAGGGTTTCAAATATTATTTTTGATCTTCTCACACAAAAATATGCCTCATATTTTTTGTCCTTGGGTTTCATTGTTCTGATTTTTTTGTTTGTACATAATTACAAATTTTCAATGGTTTTTCCATTTTATTTCTTGTTGAATATGATCAAAGTAGGTCCAAAAAACATCTTCAGATATCTAACACTCTAGGGATATCAAGTATAGAAGGTTCATATTATCTTTTGGTATTTAATATGATCCCTTTTTTATAGATGATGAAATTTTTGGTTCAAATAGTTGACAGTTACAAAACCATTAGTTTGTATTGACAAGTGGTTACATAACCATCCTGATGGTTTTGAAACCATTAGTTTGAGGTAAACATATGTTTTATCTATGTTGGTTACAAAAAAGAGTAACTATCGAGAAAGATGCATTTTTCTATTTGAATAATTTTCCAAGAATATATGAACTCAAATAAACACCCTAGCTTGCAGTGAAGAGACAAAAGAGAATCAAATTACTTAGATATTTAGCTTCAAAAAAATAAAATGGGAGTTATCACTTAGAAGAGTTTGATTATCTTCAATAGATGAAAAAGAGAGTATAGTGTGACTGTAAGAGAGGAGGGACTAGTAAGAACTACTCGAGTTTATTGAGGGACTAGATTGTATAATCCTCAACTTCATATTCATATTTCAATAAACAAAATAAGTGTGTGGGTATGTGTGTGAAATAATATGTGATGTTTTCATATAAATAAAATAAAGTATGAATTTAGTCTCAAGTATTAGTATGTTGTGTTTAATTGTGCTTCCATTAAAGAATACTTGGATTATGGGAAAAGGCCACCATTAATTTAGTCTCTTCTTAACTCTTATGCATTAAATTTATTTATATTTTTATCACATACAATTATATTTTTAAAAATATATTTTATTATTTTTAAATAGCTTTAGAGTATGACATTATACATGCAATAATTTTAAATGCTTATTGAATAAAAAGATGAAATATATCCAACCTTTATGGCGATTTCCATTGATATGTTCTCACAAACTTTGTATAGGATTCATATTTTTTAACCGAAACAATGATTAGTATTTATATACTTTAGGTATGCTTGTATGTATAAGATTTTGTTTCCTTTAACGTAAATGATAATGACATTTGAACTCTACAATTAATTTGGATAAAGTTTATATTAAATTATGTTATCAGTATGAGTCCATTATATGTCTTCCTTCATGTACATGTCCTTTCATACATATTTTTCTGTGTGGTGTTTGTTATATGATTAGAAAAATAATATTAGGTGTGACCTTTATTCTCTTTAATTTTATGATATTTTAGAATGATGTATATAATTAAAATGAGGTTATAAGGTTTTATTAATTCTAATAAGTTTAAATTTAAATTAAGTTTAACAATTCAATTTTAAAATTTTAAGTTTGAAAATTAAATTCAAAGATTTAAATTTAAAATTTTAAGTTAAAAATTTTTAATTTAAAAAATTAAATTTAAATTTTTTTGATTAAAATTTTCAAAATTTAAATGTAAAGTTTAAGATATTAAATTTAAATTTTCAAAATCAAATTTAAATTTAAAATCTCAATTTCAAGTTTAATTATAAAATCTCAATTTTAAAAGTTAAAATTCCAAAACTCAAATTTAAAAAAAAAAAAAAAAAATTAAAAAGTTTAAATTAAAATAAAAAATAATATTTAACTTTAAATTTAAAAGTTTAAGTTTAAATTGAAATTAAAATTTACATAGAATTTATTTATTTACATTAAATTTGAATTTTGTATTATATTAAAAACATTTTATTTAAATAAAATATAATAATATATCTTTTTTAATCACTTATACGTACATGAGTCAAAAATAAATAATTGTATACCATCTATATAAGGTAAATACTTACATACATTATAGAAGATAATGTTTTTTTAATTTATAAATCCTATTTTTCATTTTTATCACTTTTTAAAACTCTTTAATTTATATATATATTTAAATTATTGATTATAATTTTATCATCTATTTATTTTATCTCTCTTAAATAATATAATATTTAATTGGATTTCAATTCAATTTTATTTAGAATGAAATATTTGTGGATTAAATTGTGTAATAGATTTTTAAATTAATGTTTTAGATCATACTTTATAAACATCATAAAGAGGAGAATAGAATGAATATTACATTAGTTTTATAATTTTTATTATAAATATTTGATCGAATTTTTCTAATATTTTTTAAAACTCATTTAAATTTTATTTTATATAAATATTTAAAATAAGAGTACATTACAATATTACATGACACTTATTAGTATATAAAAATTGCTTGTTAATAATAATAAAAGTTAATTTATTTGTAATCACAACCACTTAAACAAAGTTTATAAAAACATTAAATACAAAGGTATGAAACACAAATATATATGTGCTTATTAAGTGAGATTAAACATGATGATAGTTAAAATAATGGAGTTTATTTCAAAAATCTTGGTTGAGAATATAAAATAATAATATTTTTTTGTATACATTTAATTTTGGTTCAGGGATAGTTGTAGTTGTCAGATTATGTTCTTAGGGTACTTGTACATTTATCGATTGTTAATCTATATAAGAATTTTATTGGCATGCTTTTCCTTTTGTATTAGCCATATTATTTCCTATCTACTTCTCCTCCCTAACTTGTTCTCTCCTACCCATTATTTTTTTTTCTAGGATTTTTAAAAAGAAATGTAGTAGTATACTTATAGTCTATCAAATCCTTGCTATTACAATTATGTTCATCTTCTTGGTGAAAATTTTTGACCATGTTTTAGATTTGTCAGGATTTCTTGCCCTCTTGTGTCACAAATTTCCACCCATTGTGTGTTGGCTCACATGCCAATTTGACCTTAATTTCAATTTGAAAAGTCTATAAATACATAAGTGCATTAGTGCATATAGATGAATGAAATGAGAGAGAATGAGACATGAATTAAAATTAATATTTAGCTATTTATTGAAAGAGTATATTTTAAAATTTTAGTATTAAACTTGATTCAATATTTTATGTCTATTGGCATCATTCCACTTGTTCATGTTAGAGCAAAAAATCATTTAGAGATTAGGGATTTCATCTATGAATTTCTTATTGAAGCACATTAAGTATTTCCTTCTAAAAAATTCTAACACTTCGGCATGATAATGATAGAGATATAACACATACCCCTCATAGACTTACCCATATTTTATTGATTTGTGATGGGTTGTTAAGGTTGATGAAAAAGAGATCTATTTCCTAGAGATATGCGTATACTTATAGAAAAATGACTGAGTCTTTCATAACCTAAGAGTATAAAAAATGATTGTCAAAGTTGTCAAATCAATTTTATAGTATATAACAGTTTACAAAAATGTACTACTATAGTTCTAACTATTCCACTAAAGGAGTGCTATGGTCTAAATAATATTGATAAATTTTTTAATTTATTCAAAGTTTTATTGGTTTTATTTTTATTTATATTTAGACCTATTTTTGGATGTATGTTTCTTTTAACTATATCTATATTTGTGAAAATTCATACCTTCTCTTATACTTCTTAATATTTTCAAAATATTCCTTATTAAAATTAGATTAGATTTTACATTTTTATTAGAATATAATTAAATTAGTATAACTAAATGTATTGCATTTTGATGTACAACCACTTTTTCTACCACATTTTGGAAAATTTGTAATCTTTTAAACATTTTAGGGTTAGGTCTTATTTTTTTTAGTGGATCTAATTTTTATTTAGGGTTTTATAAACCTTTGATATGTCATGCTCTCCTATTAAGGTTATATCTTCTTTGTTCATAATATTTCATTTAATTAATGTTTATGTTGATTTATGTTAGATATATTTATACCTAATTTAATTATACTTGTTTCAAATAATGTTCTTGTGATATATCACCCTTTGGATTTGCTTTTTAAATATGTTTAAAATGCTTATATACATAACATGTCTTTTGATAATGATGTAGAAGTTATAAAATATAGTTTGTATGAGATTAAGTAAACAAGTGTTAGCATGTAACAAATAAAATTATAGTGATATAGATTTAGACTGATATGCACACAACAAAATGTTAGTAAAGCATAAGAAAATCTTAGTACACATTGTAAAGGTTATTATGGATTTAGATGCTTATTTTCATGTAGATATAATGTTCCTTATTTAAATACCAATGATAATAATAATATGAATATTAGAGCATCTTAAGATTATTATTAGAATGAGATGAAAAAATTATGATTATGAAATTCAATTATAAGATCAAATTAAATATAAACTTGTTGATTATACAAATATATATGCTAAGAGTAATGATATTGATATCTATAGAATTATGAATGTATTGAAATAAGTTTCATATAAAAATATCCTTTATGAGGGTATTTCTTCATAGGTTCCTCCTAACTCTAGTCTCATGTTTCCATTTATTCTATTATTCTTTATTCTCAAAATTTTATATTTCCAAAAGCAAAAAATAATTTTATTTTTTGTCTTCCTCCTCAAACTCCAATTCTTCTAAATGTTCAAAAAAATTAAATGCCTTCTCATTTCTCAACATGTTTTTATAATTTCTCTATTCCAACCATCCAAGGTTTCTTAAATTTAACCTAATTTCATTTATTTCTCGTATTCTCATTTCTCCTTCTCCTTTTATTCCTATGAAAATATATGAAATTACTACTATTATTCAAGCCTTGCATGATTTATAACAATAAGTTATTTTTTTTTTTAAAGGATCACATATAGTTTCTTCCCATGATATACTTCAAAATCCTTTCACTCATGATGTTATTTCTTATCCTTTTCTAATTTGTTTTATTGTTCCTAAATTTATGTTTTATAATGGAAAAGGATACTTTTCTTGGCATATTATATAATTTTATGTCTCTTTCTTAACCATTTTTCATGATGATAAATTATTTAACTTAATTAATTAATAAGGATCTTAACATAATATATACTTGATTAATTATATATTTTATCATGTTGTTTTATACTTTTTTTTCTAGATTTAATTGATAATTTTTTCACTCTTTTTCAAATCAAATTTTTTCATAAGGTTACAATTTTGGAATTAACTCCAATTAAAAAAGCTTCTAATGAATATATTAAATATTATGTACTTTGATTCAATATTATGGTAACTAATATGACTTATCAATAAAAATATAGTGAATTGCATTTTTATCAATAGTATACTATCAATTATTAAAGATAAAGTAGATTTAAACACTTATCAATATTTTTATGAACTTTATTAAAAAATTTTGAAGTCAAGATTTTAAAGGTAAACATGTATAAATATGAGGCTAGTGCTATGACTAATTCAAAATAAAAAAAGTTTTAAGGCTAAAACAAATGATCATGAGTTTCAATAAAATAATAATGTTAAGAGGATGGTCAATGTTATTGAGCAACCATATAAGAATTTTTTGTTAACTCAAAAAGATGAGCACATAAAATTTATAAGGTAAAGTTAAAGTCTTTGACATTTATTTAAAAAGTTAATTGAATGAAACATGATTACATTACCACCAATAATATAATTTGATACTTCGACAATATTGCCTAAAGATTTTTATGCCAATGCATAGTATGATCTCCACAATATTAAAAGGTACTTTAAAAATATATGTATTATTTTGAACAATGACATTCAATATATAATTAATAGTGGTCACAATTAAGTGGATGATAAACACATAAATTCAACTATGACAATTGAAATATCTACTTACAAGGAGCATTTAACTGATAATAGTAAGGTCCATATGGTATTCAAACCAAAGTACAATAATATACCTATGTAATATAAAAAAGTTCACTTGATGGTTTGATTTGAAGAAATTTATTCAATCAAGAAGAATAAACATTTATTCAAATTGTGTTTAATGAAGAGGACATGCTAGATGATAGTTAGATGAAAAAGAAATAAATGGCATAATAGAAGATAATTGTTCTAATTTGAATATATGTATTGAGTAATTTATTTATATCCTTGGAATCATCTTGGATGATTGAGATTATAATTCTAAAATTGTCATAGAATATGATGGTACTAGAAAGGAACCCTTTATTTTTTAATTCTACTTATTAAAGTTATGTTATGTGGTGAACATTACTTGATCATACAATGCTTTGTTATGTCGGCTTGTGGATATATGAAATGAAATCAATACTTTCCACTATGCATTAATGCTTAAAATTCAGACATCAAAATTAAGAGGTTATAATTCAAAGGGATACTAATTTTCTAATGGAATAAACCACATATACAATGGTATACATAGAGATGTATTAATCATTACAATATCCACCTAAAGAAAGAGCATACAAAGTATAATGAAATAATTTTAATTCTAATCAAGGTGTAATCATCACTTACTATGCCTCCAAGGGAAACACATAATCATAAATAAAATCAATGTGTATGTGACATTATGTACACAATAAATAAAATATACTAATTTTATTTATTATGACTTGTTATTTTTACAATCATGGGTCCCTCCATGCCTTATACATGTTATATTTGGTCTTAATACTTCCATTGTCATGTCTTATAACTTGATTTTCATAGACCTAATAACATTAATTATTATATTTTCTCTCTCTCTCACACACACACACACACACACACACACACACACACACACACACACACACACACACACACACACACACACACACACACACACACACACACACACACACACACACACACACACACACACACACACACACAATGTATTTGATTTCTTTGCATTGTTATGATTGTTTATCTATTTTATGTGTTGCTTATGATCCATAGTTGTTCATAGTTATCTACCTATTGATAGATTTTGTATTATTTATACATATACTACTCATGATATTGTTGAGATACATTTGGGTTTTATATATACATATGATTATGGGTTCATAGTTAGTCGGAGGCACATTTCATACTCACTCTGGGGGCATTTTGGGGCATCTCTTTGCAACACTTCATGTTATATATTTTATGATTTCCTTTAGCATATTTAATTATCATGTGATTTTATATATTATAATATATCTTGCCTATTGCATGTACCCTTGTTTAATTAGTGTTTTCATGTGATCATACTCTCGTTGTATTTGCTATGACCTTAGTGTTTCTTGGTGCTTGATTATGTAGGTGATTTACTTTAGTTTTGTGATGATTATAACATACCTTAACTTTTTGATTCATATGATTATTATTTTTCATGATATCTTGATTTATTCATGTTTGATGTGTGTTCCTTGTTTCCATTGTAAACTTTGTTTCACATTCTTGTGTTTTTTTACTTCAAATGCTCTTATTGTTTTGTTTCATTTCCACCTTGTGTGTGACATTACCTTATCTTTTTATTCTATGTGGGGGTTTCTTACCTTATGCTTAATGTGTATTCATTATTTCTCTTGTTTATTATGTGTGTATGGTGTGTTCGTTGTAATTTTAGTGTGCTTTCATTTCTTGCTTTATGTTACTATATGGTTGGTGCCATGATTTATGTCATGAATAGTTCTCTTTGTTTTTTCATGATTCATATCACACAGTTGTCTTTACTTACTTGCCTACATTACCTTAATTTCTATCATGCATATATTGAATTAAGGTTCCATGTGTATATTTAAATTTGATATATTTTTTTCTACATTAATTTTATTGAGGCATGCTATCTTAGTGCTTCATTTATTATATCTTTTCCATAGGAGCATATCACTATTGTGCTTAGATTGCTTATATATTTTCCATGGGGAGCATCTCATTATTAAAATTCTTATATTTATTATATCTTTATTACTTGGATCATGTTACACTTACACTTATATAGAGTATACTTCAGACCCATTTAGGGTTATTTATATACAACACACATGATTTCGTAATGATAATTTATTATGTTATCATTAGTGATTTTATTTTCAATATTAAAAATTGTCATGTCCCCTTACTAAAATTAATATCAAAATATCAGATCTAAAATTACCTTTGTATCATGAATAATTTTTGTATAAGTTATGCCCTTTCTACACTAGCTAGTGAACCCAAAATTTGATTTTTTTGTGAAATACCACAATAACTCAATCCCAACAGACATGGAACCTTTATTATATTATAATAAATCAAAAAATATTAAAATTACTTAAATAGACTCAAAAAAATAATTTTTAAATGAAATACAAAGTTTGGAAAAAACCTTTGCCAGTTCCACACACATGCACTACAAATATTGTTTAGAACATGACATAAATTCATAATACTCATAGTTTGATTACCAAAACTATAAAATATTAGAGTAACATGAAATTAAACTCACCAAACACTTGATGTATATTTTAACACAACCCAAAAATATTAAAATGCCTATCCAACCCTACTCACATGAACAATCTACATAAAACTCTGAAAACTAGCTAAATCTACACTCCTTGAAGCTCTGTTACAATTATTGAGTGGAATTATGTCTCTATATCACAGGGTTTCATCCTAAAATATTTAGAATCCTTGGGTTTTCATCCAAGTACCACCTTCATCCAAGAGTTTTTGTTTTAGGACGATCTAAAGAACACTGCATGCACACTGTTCCACAAGAAAAAAATATTAGTTAGAAAAACATAGCCCAGAAAGAAAATTTGACATATAAATACACAAGAGGCCCCAAGGTTGGTGCCAAAATCCCAATCTCCTTGATTTGAGAAGATGACATGAGTTAGAAAAGGCAACTCATTATATCTTTATCCTTTTTCCCATGAAACATTTAGATCTTGATTTTTCCCTTCCTTTGTTTCCATTTCCCAAACTTTTCTAAATTTGAACCACTTATCTTGAGGATTTAAAAAAAGAACAAATTAGCAAGTTGCCTTGGAAATCATCATTGTCATGTCTTAGAAAGCCATGCCCCACTTGGTAAGTTTCCTTTAGGACTCATCATGATCTTCACTTCCACATCTCTTACACCTGTCATAAAGTTTCTATATTGTAACTTCTACACCAAGATTCTCTCCACTAAATGTGCTTCCATCAAGGATTTTCATGTCACTCTTTGAATATTTACTCAATATTAATAATATTTTTATTAATTATTGGCCCCCGTTTATCCAAAATATGAACTAATGAATCTCTTGGGCCCAC
Organism: Torreya grandis; assembly: GCA_037957365.1. NCBI lineage: Eukaryota > Viridiplantae > Streptophyta > Pinopsida > Cupressales > Taxaceae > Torreya > Torreya grandis. The sequence goes on from JARHVA010004652.1 coordinate 1,135,854, forward strand.
ATAATAATAAAATTTGATTTTCCTTTTCTCGTCTCTAAGCCCAAAGAAATATTGGAATGGGCGTTTTCCCCAAAAAATCAAATTAATAAAAAAGGGGACATGACACAAATGGTGTGCATAATCATTTATTATAAGATATGTGCTTCACATGTTTACTTGCATCTCAAAAGGGTGGCAAAGATTATCCATTTGTCTTCTACACCTAGACCTCCTAACACTTTCATACCATTTTTTCATCCATGAGAGGAAAGTGATAGATTGACATTTGAGATGTACACAACAGATTATATTTGTTCCCACCAAGGGATACCTCCATGATACTTTATATTTTTATCCTTTATTTTATTTACATTTACTTAGAGTAAATTTTTTATGACTAAACATTGTACTCATAATACATGCAAGATTTAACACAAGCTCTGAGACTTAAGAAAATTTTAAAGGCCATTTCCACATGTTCCAACCAAGCCAAGTGCAATATGTTTGATATTTTTCTTTTAGATTTACATATTATATATTTTTAAATACTTATTGATGCATATGTTGTGCTCTTATGCCCCACATGACACCCACACTAAACTTAAAGAGATTAAATTTTTATTGCATGACACATGAGCATGGATGTTTGTTCTAGAATCTTCATGACCATTCATGGAAACAATCAAACATTCTCTCTTTCCTCTTGACTTTCAATTAATCATTATTCCTATACTAATTTTGATAACTCTTATAGATTTTAATGATTAAGGTCCATCTTCTACAAACCCTATGGGGAAGCTTCTTTATTTTACTTTGATATGTATACATGCACACACATTAAAATGGGGCATTATCTAGGTACCTAATCTTGGTTTGAATGCACTTTTAGTTGTCAAATTGCATTGTTTAAAGGTATTTTTATGTTTGTCGATTATCAGTTTGTATTAGACTCTTATTGATATGGTTTTACATATGTTTTAACCATTGCGTCTGTTTCTTCTTCTCCTTCTCATCTTTCTTGTTATTTTCTTCTCTTTTTTAGAAATGTAGTAGTATGGTTCTAGTTTTCTAAAACCGTACCACTACGATTCTAGTCACCTTCTTGGTGGGCCATTTTGACCCTTGTTTTGAGTCCCTAGGTTTTTGTTCATCCGTTTTTGTATTTTTTTATCTATTGTGTGTCATTTTGTGCACTAATTTGGTTCTTATAATTTGAATTTAAAAAGTCTATAAATACACAGGGGCATTACTGTATATGATGAAAGAAATGAGAGAGACTGAGTCATGATTTGAAAAAAATAGTCAAACATTTATTAAAAAATAAAATTTTGAATGTTAAGGGCCAAATTTGATTTAAGATTAGAGTCTTTATTTGCATTGTACCCTTGTTCATGTTAGTGTGAAAATTCATATAGGAATTACGGCTTGTATCTATGAATTGGTTGTTGAAGTGCATTAAGTGTTATCTTCCAAATTTATTCTAGAACAAGGACTTAATAATAATGGAATAATAATACATACCCCTTATTGATTCCCCTATTTTTAATTAGTCTAGATAAGTTAAGAGTTGTAGAGAAAGAGATCAATTTCCTAAATATTTAAGTAAAATTTTAAAGAAATAAATAATGTTTTCGAACCTGAAATAAAATAATAAAATAATCAAATCAATTTCATAGTATAAGTTTCCATAAACATACTGTTACACTTTTGAATGTGCTACTTTAAAAAAACTACAATTTTAATTATGAGCAAATTCCTATATTCTTTTTAAATTTTTGAGTTTTGTTGGTTTTACTATCTAAACATATTTTTAATGCCTATTTATTCCAATTATCTCCAAATTTATAATAATTTAAATATTCTTTTAGAACCTCTTTTAAGAATTTTCAATTATTCTAAAAATAAACCTTACTCTAACTAAACAAAAAAATTCCTTTTGCTCATGTGCGCAGGCTGTAGCCCAGGAAGCTCACTATTTACAAGCAAGTCCGACACACAATGGTTTAGAAGAAAATAATTTACTGTACGACGAGGACTAAAATACTTTCTTGGTAATTGATGAAATGGCCATTTTATCTCCAACAAGCAGCATAAAGTCAAACAAAAGGAAAATTTCTGATGTATAAATCCGCAATAAAATCCAGAAGAATTAAAGCTTTGATTATTTAAAAGACTATTCAACCAATCAACTATCTAACATTGATTGAGAGATACGCTGAGATCAAATCGATTATTTCCATGAGAGCAAGAACTAATCAAGTTTATTGAGGGACTAGATTGTATGGTCCCCACCTTCACGTTTGTATGTGAAAAAAAAACAATGTGATATTTCCATACGACTGAGATAAAAGTATTAGCTTAGTATGACCTTTATTAATAAATTGGTCAAGGGATTTGGAATTGAAAGCTTCACAGTATATTTGAAAACGATTTTCTCCAATTCGCAAAATATTTTATAAAATTTATATGAAAAGTTGTCACAATCAAGAATTTTATTATTGATTATTTATAAAACAATTTCATATAAGTCTCTATTGGTATGAGGCCTATCACATAGAACTTGTTGGGCTTCTCAAAACTTGGAAGGTTCCATTGAATTTTTTCATTAAAGTGCTTATTGTCATTTATGAAGAGGATTATGAGCTTTAGAAATTTGTTGGTAATGGTAGATAAAGAATTAAATCATAGTTGACACTTCAATTAATCATTGGTTACTTTGTTTAATGACTTTTATTTGACGGGTATAATGATTTGCCTTAAACATTTGAAAGAATTCTCTTAAAACTTTATCAACTATTTTAAAACAATGTAATATGGCTTTGATTTGTGCAACATGTGTATTGTAGGTATTGCAAACTGAATGTATTGTCATAATACAACTACTTACATGTGTAGAGGCTCATGAAAGGGCATTTTGTCTAAGGTGGTCATCATGTGGCACAACTCTGAAGTGGTGGCAAAATAAGTTTTCTTGTGGATAGGAGCCAACTAATGGCCATAAATGTGAAGAAATCACATTGTGTGTGTGATGGCATTCGATTGCCAACCAATCCACCCAAAATTCTCTACTAATCATGGCACAAGATTCCAAACTTTCAAGATGAGTAATCATGATCCAAGGCATGAATGAATTATTACCTTTATTCTCCAAAATGATGGCCTTAATATGTGCATCATGGGTGTGACCCATCAAACTGAACATGCATGTTTGAAATAAAATTTTACATAAAAGATGAAAATAAACACTAATCATTTAAGGCACATAAATTTGAATTTAAATTGACTAAAACAATTATATTACCCTTTTACACTATGTGGTGGGACGTCATTGCTTCAAACATGTCGCTGATCTTTATCTTCATCTTTAGATGGATTCTCATTTTTTTTCATATCATTTAATATGATTAGAGATTCCCATGGATGTCATAGCACAACACGATTTTACAAAATTATCCCAAACTCATGAACTTCATAAACCTCACATTTAAACAACATAACTCAAAGATTACCATATTCTTTTTTTTTTGGTTCAATCAACAATGTCATACAATAGATGATGGAAATACAACACTTGCTTGCTTCATCCATTCTACTTAAATTCTCCTCCTACGTATCATTCTTAGGCTATGAAATAAACATAGCAATTAGAATTACCAATGCAAACACAACAAATGAATATAAGAAATCAATAAAAAATAGCTCACCTTATTCATAAGATTCATGGAGCATCTTGCTTGTTCACATGGCTGATTTCCTTGATGGATGCCAAAGAATAAAAAACAATTAGAATAATTAATAGAAATGTAAGCAAACATGTACCGTTGTCCAAAGAATAAATAACAATTAGAATTGTTATTCCATTTGCAATTGTGTTCACCGATTACGCCCCTTCCCCTCCACCATCAATAACCAACTTGTTCTTTTAAGATTTTCCATTATGTTGTTGACATTTTTAACTAAAGAAGACTTAGGTCTAAGTTCCACAATATGCTCATCTTTTTTCTTATCGACATCGTTCTGTCAAGAAAATATCCATACAAACAAATTTTTAGAAGAGAACAACCACATAAGAAACACGGGCAGGTGGATTAAGGATTAGATACATAATTCTCTCCCAATTATTTTGGGCCTTTATGATGATCATTTGGATGCAAAAGTTTTCTTTTGATTTTCTCCTATCTATTAGTTACTCTTTCTTATTAAGATGTTGCCTTTAGGCTTGCCTAATTATTAGTACCCACTACAAAGTTAATATCATAATCGTTTTCACCTATTAATTTGTGTTGAAGAATGTACAGGGTAGATGCAGGATAATGGAGGATAAAGGGGGTTTAAAGCGCTATTTTTTTACTGAAAATAACAATAGTTAAACTTGCAAAGAATTTTAGAGATACTTGGAAAAAGAATTTGAAAATAACGTAGGAATAGGAATTTTGACATTCCGAATGTAGTTTTTGATTTTTTTTTTCAATACCTACTTGATAAAAATGTGCGAAATTGATGCATTCATGACAATGGCTTGGCACTTTTTTGTGCAAATATAAAGAGATTGCATGTGTACGAACACACTTGTTTCAGTAAATAATAATTTTACCATTCAATAAAGTTAGAAAATTGAAAGTGCAAGTGTACGAACACAACTTTTTTGATTTTAACTTCATGAAAATCATTTTTATTAAAAACATAGCTAACAATGTGTAGATTGTTGAGATATAAGTTTTATAAACTTTTGATTAATGTTCAAAAAGTTATAAAGGTATTTGTACCGATATGTATATAACACATAATGAGGTATGTTTCATAGAAAGTAAGTAATAATTAAAAATAGTAATTTAATATTGAAAAAATTATACATTAAAAACTATGTTTTCCCCTTTACAAACCCTATATTTTTTTAAATAATAAAATCTAACTAATCAGATGTGCCAACAAAGACAAAAAAGACATGTAAATTTCTTAAAAATCATGTGTGCTAGTCCATGATAGGGTTTAGGCTAGGTTCGGACCCCCCAAGCCTAAAACCGAGCCAATTTTGGAGGGAAAGTAAATAAGTTAAAACTTAGAAATATTAAAAGGGCATACACCCTTTATATAAGGATGAATGCCCTTTATAAAGGGCATATGCCCTTTACAAATAAATTACACCCTTTACCAAGGGCATTCACCTTTTTATAAAAGGTGCATGTCATTTTGAAGTCAACACACCTCATTAAATATTATTTATCATTTGGAACTACTTCCAAATAGGGCGTGCATGATTTAAAAGGGGTGCACGCCCTTGTATTTCACAAAATTTATTTTTTCCCCATGAAATTCAACCATTTATTTTACATTTTACAAACTTCAAACTAATATTTACTGTCGACACTTTGAAAATTCTCTATTTACTTTGTCTCAATCACTATAAATTATTTAATTTACATTATAGACTTGGACGTATTTCAGTAAAGACAAATAATGAAGTTAGGTAGTCATAAAAAATATGAATTAAGGAGCTAAAAAATGAGGAAATTAAAGTCCAGAGATAAAAAGACAAACAAATAGGAGAGCATCCATAAGAGCTTCTAGGCAAGGTGAAAATACTTCATCCATACCAAGTAATATTTAAAATAAAAATAACATGCCTTAATTCATGGAATTTAACTTAGATATGTCTTCAAATTAAATAAGAGAACTTAATTAATCCTTGTTGAATGATGAAATGCAAAATGTAGAACATGTAACTAATGAATTCGTATTGAATGATGAAACACACGGATAAATACAATATAATGAAACATTCATCCATAATGAAGTTTTTGAGCATGATGATAATCAACATTACATAATGACTCAAATTCATCTCTCTCTTAATGAAGATAAATTCACTTCACCTATAAGGTCTAATGTTAACCAACACTCTAATATTCTTTCTATGATTGAAGTGATAACACCATCAAATTCAATAAAAAAATGTAGCTTCTAGACCCACACATCAAAGGATAATGTGACAAAAACAAAGGTATTTGATTGAAATAGTTGAGAAAATAATAAAATCTATGGAATATAAAATGTCAATAATATCAGTTCTATGTCATGTTTAATGTGTATGAGACTATGCATTTGAGAAGAAAAGCCATACAAAATAATGTCAACTATTTGCTAAATTAATTAAAATGTAAAAAAATGCACCTTGTGGTGAATAATTTAGGGTTAAGAACAAGAAATATAAAGGGAAGAAATAATGAAGTAGTAAAGAATATATACTTATGCATTTAATACAATAGGTAATAAAAATCGCAAAAAGATAGTAATGTGGTAAGATGGCTAATAACATAATCTATAGTGAGTAATTCAACATCTAGAGCTTGATTTATTAGTCAACCAAGTACATCCTTGAAATTGAATAGAAAAACTCTAATAAAATCCATAAAAAGTTGAACAAGGCTCGATGACTCTTTACTCACAAATTATTAGGCATTTAGTAGTAGACTCCTATGATAAGACAAGGTATTAGTTGAATAAATAAGATGTTTGATTGAAAATATTTTGCATGAAAACACAAGAGTCTCATCTAATGTGAAAGATGCTAAAATATGGAAAAGATAAAAAAAACTATGAGCCACATGTAAAACATTTCTTGGACTTGACACAAACAAAGTTTTATAAAAAGTTTATTGAGAAATTTAATAGATAATTGATAATTAGCCATTGGTAATTTGATATGTGCAAGCCTTTCTACGCTAAAATCATCTAAACAAGCACCACATGTCGTAAGATCCATGTTGAATTTACTATATATTTTGATATTTTTCATCATATACATTGTGCTTTACATACTAACAAGATTATGCAAGAATGTATGGTGGATTCCCCACCTAAACTGTCAAGAGAGTTAATCCCAAGTCTTTTTTGTCAAAGACCCGAAGGACATTTTTTTTGCTAAAGAATGTTTAGATGAAATATGTAACATTGTGGTGGTTTATCACATATGACCATTTGTATACATGAATAAATTTTACATGAATTTGGAATGCAACTAGATGATTTTAAGAAGTAAAAATTTGTAAAATATGTATTAAAGGATGGAAAAGAGTCATCAAGGTGCAATTTGGTTATGACCCAAATATCTATATCTGATTTTATGTTTGAAATTTAAGAAGAATACTATCTATCAATATGCAAGAGACACACACAAGGAAAAATGGTTAGATAATAAATTCATGTTATACAAGAACAACTTCCTAGTTGGGACCATTATTTCGATTGTGGATTTTTCTAAAAACTACACACTACAACTAGGGAATGAAGCTCAATATCAATACTATAATTTAATTCAAGTTAATTTTTTTTATGTATATTACATTCAAATATGCACAAATAACACAAAAGATAATATAAATTTTTGAGGGAGTAACACTTCTATGTGAGGGATGACAAATTGCATTCTCTAGAGTTTATCCAAGGTTTTTTTGAGATATTTTATATAAATATGAATTCAAAAGCAATCATGTAAAATACACACTACGTTTGGTCAAATGATTGTGTAGGATAGTTTAAGAATTTTAGAATATTTTAATGGTTAAACATGATGCATAAGAAGAATGGGGTTCAAAATTTTTGTATTTTATTTGAGGCTAGGCATGGCAAAGGGGAACATGATGGTGTAGGTGCATGTATAAAAATACCTCTTTAATCAATGCTACAAGTACTGTGATTTGGTGTAATGAAGTATTTTCTCATGGATCAGATAAATATTCTCACGTGGAAATATTATTTTGGTTAATGGAGAAAGAAGATAAGGTGATGTATGAATATTACAGTACAACACTTGGATTGAATGTTTTAATCTCCATTCAAAGCTCAGATTCTAGTTCATGGACTATTTATACTAGGGATATGGCATGATTTTGTTTGGGCTATATGGAATATAATTGGAATGAATGCGAGTCAAAAGAATGGGTTGATGGATGGTATTGTAGACCCTTAACATCTATTGAAACTAATAATTGATTCCAACCACTAGGGGACCATGAAATGACCTCATCAGTTGAATTCAACCACATTTCAAATATTGTGTGACTAAGTACAACTTATTTATAATTTAAATGTAGTCTTAAAACTATTAGTGATATCTTAATATTTTCATACATGTCTTTAAAAATTGATTATAATTCAAATATAGGGAAAGTTTTTGTAGTAATTGTACCAAGAAAAATGATGAGGGAACAAACTACTACTTGTCTCATTATGTAGAGGTAAAAAAAATTAATCACAACTATCATGGATGGAGAAGACCTAGTTTATCCCACTAGATTTGTGGTGGTTACAAGAACTTGGATTCAAAGATACTTTCATAAAAAAATAGAAAAATGGTTATTTGAGAACTTTGAAACACATAGGGTGGTGATTAATTATTCAAATTTGGTTATCATTACAAATATTCAAATGATACAATTTTGTGGAAAGACTCACAACAAGATTTTGTGGAGAATTCGTGAATCCAAGCATGAAGGATTCTTGAAACACTTAAAAATAGAGTTGATCCTGAAGGTGCATTAGATTGAATTGGTAAAGTTAGTATTCAATATATCCAAAATTTCAAATTACTAAAGTTACTTTATTTGATTTAGTGTATTTGATTTTTAAATTATTTTATCATTATGTGTTTATTTCTATTTGAAATTTTTACTAATAAATTTAATGTAGGTTAGTGGTCTTAGATGAGATTTCATCTTCATGTAATTGGTGTTGTGAGTAGAAAAGATTATCTTCTTGAAACAAGATAAAATTTAAAAAATACGTGTTGATTAGACACTTTTCTTCCTCATCCCGAGTGGTAGAGAATCCTCAGAGGACTGACTTATTCAACTATAGGAGCTGACGGTTCATGTCTACCCCTCATGGTTCTCATGTAATGCTTGCTTGAAGTTCTCTCAGTCTTAACCATATTTATAATTGGCCTTTTATATATATTTTTATTTCAATTAAAAAACCATGCTAACCAAAATATAATTATTACCTTAATCTTATTGTGTCCTAGGTGGTACTTCTCTCTCTCTCTGTCTCTCTCTCTCTCTCTCTCACTCACACACACACACACACACACACACACACCCTACCTGGCAAGTTTAGACTAACCAATATGTGTCTCGTATAATTTACTGGAGAATCAACACTATAAATGCATAACTATGGAGAATTTGTGTCCCAAAATAGGATTGAGTATAATTTATAAGTCGATTCGAAATACATGTATAATAAATTCTATAAAATTGAGGCTATTTGATCTATGCATATTTTTGTAGAATTAACCATTTTCAAATTTAAAAAAACCTACTTATAGCCTTTTAACTATAAATAGCCTCTAAAATTTTCCCTATTGCATTGTGATACTTATTTATGTCAACGTAAAAATTCCTATAGGAATTAGGGATTACATCTATGAATTTCGTGCTAAACTGCATTGAGTGTTGTCTTTCAAATTTATTTTAGAATAAGTGCCTAATAATAATGGAGGAATAATGCTTCTCCTTATTGATTCTCCCTTTTCAATTAGTCCATGATGAGCTAGGGTTGCAAATAAGGAGGCCAATTTATCAAGATTTGTATAGAATTTTAGAAAAACAAGTGATGTTTTATGAGCCCTAAATAGAAGAGAAAGGTGGTTAGATCAATTACCTAGTATCTCCAGATTTGTATTAATTTAGATATTCTTCTACAACCCTCTCTTTATAATTTTAAACTATTATAAATATATTTTTTTATTGTAATTAAATTAAATTTATTTTTTTAAAGATAAATTAGATTAAATAAGATTGAAAAACAATGTAGATGAATGCAATTCATTTTTGATATAAAACCTCTTTTCATATATAAGAGTTTCAAAAAATTTAGTAGAAAACGTGCATTTATAACTTATTGAACGCATAAAATTAGACACAAGCATCGGTAAATCATCAAATATGAGTAATTGGGATTAGCTCAACCCATTACACTTTCCCTATTTTGTATGTTTCTATCCCTCACAATTATATCTAGGGTTTCAAGGCAACATAGATTAATTTTTGGCGCTGCACACATCATCAAGGTTTGAGATCATGAATACAGAGAAAAAAAAGATAGGCATAGGTGATTATACAAACATTGGGCCCTACTTCCACATAATTCACTACTAGCCTACATGTTAGTATCAACCAACGGTGTTGATCCATATTGGTGGAATCGACTTAATGCAAACAAAGAATCATATTTGGAGCCAAAAAAACCACAAACATGCTTTATCCTGACTTTCACTTCTAGAATATAGTCACACTAAACCCAATACACTTTCTAAAATTTGTAGGTTTCTATCCCTCACAAGCACATCTAGGGTTTCAAGGCAAAGGAGACTAATTTTTGGAGTTGTGCACATCATCAATGTCTAAAATCACGAATACAGAGTAAACAAAGACAAACGTAGGTGACTATACAAGCACTGGGCCTTACTTCCATGAAAGTTAAGTTATCAACCGATGATATTGATCTAGATCGGTGGAATTAACCCAACATAGACAAAGAATCAATTTTAGAGCTAAACAAGCCACATACATTCTTTATCCCAATTTTCACTTCTAGAATATAGTCACAATCAGACAGTCACCTAGAAAAACTAAGTATTCATCTCTTTTTAGTACTTACTATATTTAACATATGTCACTTGTCAAATCAGAAGAATCAATCTCAATATTTTACATTCACATGTATGCTTGAATGTCATATTTTAATATCTAAATTACATTTCAAACTTAGACTTTAATTAGATTAATTTCATCACCTTAATTCAAATTAGGATAAAATATATTAGTGAACCTGTACACATATCAAACAATACAAAACCATAAGTTTTTTCTTAGAGTTTCATCCTTACAAGGTTTCAATTTTAAATATGCCTCATATTTTTTTTCCCAAGTTTTCATTGATTTGAATTTTTTGTTTGTGCATAATTGTAAATTTTCAATGGTGTTTCCATTTTATTTCTTGGTGAAGATGATCTATGTAGGTCCAAGAAACATCTATATATATCCAACAATCTAAGGATGTCAAGTACATAAGGTTTATATTATCTTTTAGTGTTCAATATAATCCCTTCTTTATTGACGATGAAATTTTTGGTTAAAATAATTGACAGTTACAAAACCATTGGTCTTCAAAATCCATCCTCTATAGAATACAAGATCAATAAACATTTATGGCGATTTCCATTGATATGTTCTCCTCACAAACTTTGGATAGGATTCATATTTTTTAACCGAAACAATGATTAGTATTTATTTATAAGATTTTGTTTCTAAAGAATTTTTTGTAATGTAAACGATAGTGACATTTGAACCCTTTAATTAATTAGGATAAAATTTACATTAAATTTTGTTGTCATTATGAGTTCATTATATGTCTCCCTCATCCGTCCTTCCATACATGTTTTATGTGTGGTTTTCGTTACATAGTTAGAAAAATAATATTAGCAAGTTTAATTTTATAATTTGAATAAGTTTAAGTTTAAATTTAATTTAACAATTTAATTTTAAAAGTTTAAATTTAATTTAACAATTTAATTTTAAAAGTTAAATTTAAAAATTTAATTTAAAATTATAAATTAAATTTTTTAAATTTTAAAAATTAAAAATTTAAAGTTTAAAATATTGATTTAAAAAATTTAAAGTCAAGTTTAAGTTTAAAAATTTAAATTTAAAAATATCAAATTTAAATTTAATTTTAAAAACTCAAATTTAAAAAGTTAATATTTTAACATTCAAGTTAAAATAAATTAAGTTAAAAAGTTCAAATTAAAATTAAAATTTAACTTAAAATTTAAAAATTTAAGTTCAAATTATTTTCTTCAAATAAAATATAATAATATTTTTTTTACTAATCATTTATATGCACATAAACTGAAAATAAATAATTTTAAACTATCCATATAAGATAAATACATACATATATTATAGAAGATAATATTTTTCATTTATAATCATATTCTTCATCTTTATCACTTTTTAAAACTCTTTATTTTATATTTATATATATATATATATATATATATATATATATATATATATATATATATATAGATTATAATTTCATCATCAATCTTTTTTATCTCTCTCAAATAATATAATATTTAATTGAATGGCAATTCAATTTTATTTAGAATGAAATATTTGAAGATTAAATTGTGTGAGATTTTTAGATTAATGTTTTGGATCACATTTTATGAACATCATTAAAAAGATAATAGAATGAGTATTACACTAATTCTATAATTTTTATTATAAACATTCAATTGACCTTTTCTAATATTCTTTAAAAATCCATTTAAAATTTATTTTATATAAATATTTGAGAGAAGGATACATTACAATATTACATGTTACTTATTAGTATATAAAAATCACCTACTAATAATAAAAAAAGTTAATTTATTTGTAATCACAACCACTTCTAACAGTGTATAAAAATATTGAATGCAAAGGCATGAATCATAAATGTATACATGCTTACTAAGTGAGATTAAATATGATGATAGTTAAAATAATGGAGTTTATTTCAATTATTTTGGTTGAGAATATAAATAATAATATTTTTTTCTTTTTTTTTTAGACATTTAATTTTGGTCTAAGGATAGTTGTAGTTGTCAAATTATATTCTTAGAGTATTTATACGTTTGTCGATTATCAATCTATATGAAAATCTTATTGACTTATTTTTCTTTGTGTATTGTCCATATTATTCCCTATCTACTTCCTCCCTAACTTGTTCTCTCCTCCCCATTCTTATTTTTGTTATGGAATTTTTAATAGAAATATAGCAATATACTTATAGTTTGCCAAAACCCTGCTACTACAATTATGTTCATCTTCTTGGTGGGAACTTTTGACCATGTTTTAAGTTTGTCAATTATTTTTGTCCTCATTGTCAAAATTTTCTACCCATTGTATGTCGGTTAACATGCCAATTTGGCCTTAATTTGGATTTGAGAAGTTTGTAAATACACAAGTGTAGTAATGCATATAGATGAATGAAATGAAAGAATGAGATATGAATTGAAATTAATATCCAATCATTTATGGAAAGAATATATTTTGAAATTTTAGTATTAAATTTGATTTATGTCCATTGACATCATTCTGCTTGTTTATATTAGTGCGTAAAGTCATATGGGCATTAGGGATTTCATCCATGAATTTCTTATTAAAGCACATTGAGTATTACCTTTCGAAAAAAATTCAACACATGGGCATGATAATAATGGAGATATAGCACATACCCCTCATAGATTTACTCACATTTTATTGATTTTTGTAATCGGTTGTTAGGGTTGATGAAAAATGAGATCCATTTCCTAGAGATATGAGTATAATTATATAAAAGTCATTGAGGCTTTCATAACCTAAAAGTATAAAAAATGATTTTCAATTATTATCAAATCAATTTCATAGTATCTAACAGTTTCTAGAAATGTACTACTACAATTCTAGCTATTCCACTAAAGGAGTGCTATGGTCTAAGTAGTATTGATAAAGTTTTTAATTTTTTTTTAAGAAAAAATTGATTTTATTTATATTTCCATGTAGACCTATTTTTTGATGTATGTTTCTTTTAATTATATCAATATTTGTGAAAATTCATATATTATTATAGAGGGTTCTCTTTCACTTCTTAATATTTACAAATTATTCCTTATTACAATTAGATTTGATTTTACACTTTTATTAAAATAAGCTTAATTATATCTTATTAAAAATTAATATAACTCAATGTCTTGCATTTTGATGTACAACCACTTTTTATACCACATTTTAGAAAACTCATACCATTTTACACATTTTAGGGTTAGGTCTTACTTATTTTTCAATAGATCTCATTTTTGTTTAGGATTTTTTAGATCCTTGATGTGTTATGCCTTTCTATTAAGGTTATAGCTTGCTATAACTTTATAATGTTTTCTTTTATTAGTGTTTGTGTTGATTTATGTTAGATATATTTATGCTTAATTTAATTATACTTGTTTCAAACTATAATGTTCTTGTGATGAATCACTTTTTAGATTTTATTTTTAATATGTCTAAAATGCTTATATAAATGACATGTCTTTTGATAATGATGTAAAAGATATACATAATAATTTGTATGATAGTAAATAAAAAAATGTTAACATGTAACAAATAAAACTATAGTGATATGGATTTGTACTAATATGTACACAATCACATATTGATTCTTTTGTAAAGTATAAGAAAATATTAACACACATTTTAGGCGTTATTATGGATTTAGATGCTTATTTTCATGTAGATATAATACTCTTTATTTAAATATTAATGATGATAATAATATGAATGTTATATCCTCTCAAGATTATTATTGGAGTGAAATGAAAAATTATGATTACAAGATTTAATTATAAGAACAAAATAAATATAAACTCATTAATTATACAAATATATATACTATGAGTAATAATATTGATATTTATAGAATTATAAATGTATTGAAAGAAGTTTCTTGTCAAAATATCGTTTCTGAGAGTGTTTCTTCATAGGTTCATCCTAACTCTACTCTCAAGTTTATTTTTATTATATTATCCCTTCTTATCAAAAAGTTATGTTTTCAAGAGCAAAAAATGGTTCTATTTCTTGTCCTCTTCCTCAAACTCCAATTCCTCTAGATGTTCAAAAAAAATTTAATGCCTTCTCAAGATCTCAATTTCTCAACATGTTTCTATAATTCCTCTATTCCAGCCATCCAAGGCTTCTCAAATTTAACCTAATTTTTTGTAAGGATCACAAAATCCAAGTCATGCAGTTTCTTCCCTTGATATACTTCTAAACCTTTTCGGTCATGATGTAATTTCTTATCCTTTTCCAATTTGTTTTATTGCTCTTAAATTTATGCTTTATAATGAAAAAGGATACCTTATTACCATATTATATCATTTTATGCCTCTTTCTTAACCATTTCTCATGATGATAATTTTTTTAACTAAGTTATTTGTAAGGATCTTAAGGTACTATGCACTTGACTAGTTCTATATTTTCTCATGTTCCATACATTCTTTTTCATATTTAATTGATAATTTCTTGCCTCATTTTCAAATCAAAATTTCTCATAAGGTTACATTTTTGGAATTAACTCCAATTAGACAAGCTTCTAATGAACACATTGAATATTATGTATTTTGATTCAAAATTAAGGTAACTAAAATAAATTATAAACTAAAAAATAGTGAATTACATTTTTATCAATAGTATACTATAAATTATCAATGATAAAGTATCATCATAAACACTTATCAGTCTTTTATGAACTTTATTAAAACACCTAAAAGTCAAGCTTTCAAAGGCAAACATGCATAAATATGAGGCTAGTGATATGACTAATTCAAAATAAGCAAAGTTTTATGACTAAAATAAATGATCACAAGTTTCAATAAAATAATGATGCTAAAACGAAGGTCAATGCTATTGAATAACTATATAAGAATATTTTGTTAACTCAAAAAGATCATCACATAAAATTTACAAAGTTAAGTTAAAGTCTTTGACATTTATAGAAGAAGTTACTTGAATGAAACATGATTTATTTACCACCAACAATATAATTTGATATTTCGATAATATTTCTAAAATATTTTTATGCCAATGCATATTGTGATATCCATAATATTCAAAGGTAATTTACAAATATATGTGTTATTTTGAACAATAACATTCAATATATAATTGATAGTAGTCAAAATCAAATGGATGATAAACACATAAATTCAACTATGACAATTGAAACATCTACTCACAAAGAGCACTTAACTGATAATAGTAAGATCTATATGGTAGTCAAATCAAAGTACAATAATATACTTGTGTAATACAAAAAAAAGTTCACTTCATGGTTTTATTTGGACCAATTTATTCAATCAAAAAGAAATAAACATCTATTCAAATTGTGTTTAGTGAAGAGGATAGGGCAGATGATAGTTCATATGATGGACCACTATATATACAAAAAACATATAGATGAAAAAGAAATTAATGGCATAATGGTAGATAATTATTCTAATTTGAATATATGCATTGATTAATTTATTTGTATCCTTGGAATTAGTTTGGATGATTTAGATTATAATTCTACAGTTATCATAGGATATGATGGTATTAGAAGGGAACCCTTTGTTTTTTAGTTCTACCTATTAGAGTTATGTCATACGGTGAACACTACTCGATCATATAATATTTTGTTATATCAACTTGTGGATACATGAAATGAAAGCAATACCTTCTATTATATATTAATGCATAAAATTCAAACATAAAAGTCAAGAGGTTACAATTCAAAGGGATACTAATTTTATAAAGGAACAAACCAAGGATACAATGGTATACATAGAGATGTATTAATCATTACAATATTCACCTAAAGAAAAAGCATATAAAATATAATGAAATAATTTAATTCTAATCAAGGTGCGATCATCACATATTATGCCTCCAAGAGAAACACATAATCATAAATAAAATCAATCTGTACGAGACATGAAGTACACAAAAAATAAAATATATTAATTTTTTAATTATGACTTGCTATTTTTACACTCATGGGTCCCTTCATGCCTTATACATGTTGCATATGGTCTTAATGCTTTCATTGCCATGCCTTATAACTTGATTTTTTATATATCATAACAAACTTATTAGTTTGATATATTCCAAATTTATTTTAGAAGAGGGACTTAATAATAATGTAAGAAGAACACATGCCCCTTATTGATTCCTCTATTTTTAATTAGTTTATGATGAGTTAAGAGTTGTACAAAAAGAGATCAATTTCTCAGATATTTGAGTAAAATTTTAGAGAAGCAAGTGATGTTTTTGGAGTCTGGAATAGAAGAATAAAGTAGTCAAATCAATTTCATAAGATCTAAAAATTTGCAGAAACATACTGCTACAATTCTAGGTATGCTATTAAAAAAAT
The DNA here is from genome assembly GCA_037957365.1 of Torreya grandis. Taxonomy (NCBI): domain Eukaryota; kingdom Viridiplantae; phylum Streptophyta; class Pinopsida; order Cupressales; family Taxaceae; genus Torreya; species Torreya grandis. The sequence goes on from JARHVA010004652.1 coordinate 1,152,819, forward strand.
ACTATGAATCTAATAATGAACAAAGTCCTATATTCTTTTCAAATTTCTGGATTTTCTTCATCTTACTATCTAAACATGTTTTCAATGCCTATTTATTCCAACTATCTCTAAATTTCTAATAATTTAAATATTCTTTTAAAACCCTCTTTTAACAACTTTTAATCATTCTAAAAATATTCTTTACTATGACTAAATAATAAAAGTCCTTTTGGTCATGTGCAAAAAGAAATCAAGTCCAGGAAGCTCACCATTTACAATCAAGTCCGATACACAATGGTTTAGAAGAAAACAAAGTACTTTACGACGAAGACTAAAGTACTTTCTTAGTATTTGATGAAATGGCCATTTTATCTCCAACAAGCAGCATAAAGTCAAACAAAAGGAAAATTTCTGATGTATAAATCCGCAATCAAAGCCAGAAGAATCCAGTTTATGAATTAAAGCTTTGATTATTTTAAAGACCATTCAACCAATCGACTATCCAAAATGCTCCGAGGTGACACCATTGATTGAGAGATACGCTGAAGCATATACAAACAACATCTGGATTGACTAAAGAAAAGGAAATTGGGATCAAATCGATTATTTCCATGAGAGCGAGAATCAGTCGACTAGACTGTATGGTCCCCACCTTCAGAGCGACTAGATTGAATTGTCCCCACCTTCACGTTTGTATTTCAATAAACAAGTGGGTATGTGGAAAAAAAACAATGTGATTTTTCCATACGATTGAGATAAAAGTATGAATTTAGTATGACCTTTATTAATTAATTGGTCAAGGGATTTGGAATTGAAAGCTTTATAATATATTTTGAAAAGATTTTCTCCAATAACATCGTAAAGTATTTTATAAAATTTATATAAAAAGTTGTCACAATTAAAAGTTTTATTATTGATTATTTACAAAATAACTATTATGCAAGTTTTTATTGGTGTGAGACTTATCATAGGCAACTTGTTGGGCTTGTTACTTATGAGAAGGATTATGAGTTTTTGAAATTTGTTGGTAATGGTAGACAAAGGATTAAATTATAATTGACACTTCAATTAATCATTGGTCAACCTCTTTAATGGTTTTGATTTAATGGGCATAATGTTTTGTCTTAAGTGTCTGAAAGAATTCTCTCAATATTTTATCGACTACCTTAAGACAACATAATATGGCTTTGATTTATGCAACATGTGTATTATAGGCATTTGTAAACTGATTGTGTTGTCATAGTGCAACTACTTACATGTGTAGAGGCTCATGAAAGGGCATTTTCTCTAAGGTGGTCATCATGTGGCACAACTTTGAAGTGGTGGCAAAGTAAGTTTTTTTGTGGATTGGAGCCAACTGATGGCCATAAATGTGAAGAAATCACATTGTGTGTGTGATGGCATTTAATCGCCAACCAATCCACCTAGAATTCCTTATTAACCATGGCACAAGATTCCAAACTTTCAAGATGAGTAATCATAATCTAGGGCATGGAGGAATTATTGTATTTATTTCTCCAAAATGACATCCTTAGTATGTGCATCATGGGTGTGACCCATCAAATTGAACAAGCATGTTTGAAATGAAATTTTACATAAAAGATGAAAATAAATATTAAGTATTTAAGGCATAGAGATTTGAATTGAAATTGACTAAAATAATTACATTACCCTTTTACACTATGTGGTGGCATGCCATTGCTTCAAATATGTGGTTGATCTTCATCTTCATCATTAAATGGATACTTATTTTTTTCCATATCATTTGATATGATTAAAGATTCCCATGGTTGTCAAAGCACAACACGCTTTTGAAAAATTATCCCAAACTTATGAACTTCACAAATCTCACATTTAAATAACATAGCTCAAAGATTATCATATTCTTTTTTTTTGGGTTCAATTGACTATGTCTTACAATAGATGTTGAGTTGTGGAGCTAAAAGCTTCAACTCTTTGCAAACAGGTGGAACAGGAAGGTTGCTGAGATCCAGGAGCACTGGCGTCGGCAGCAGGACCGATGTCGGTCGTGACCCAGTGCAGAAGGCCACCGGCGACGGCAGGGAGCCGGCCGACGTCGACAGAACCAGACTAGCAGGGACCGACGTCGGTCGCCTGTGTGTTCCCGAACTGCTCGTTACACGGACAGTTAGTTAAGTGAACGAAGTGTTTGCATGTAAAGGCCAGTTAGAGTCTTTGGTTGCGAGGATAATTGTCTAAATTAAGAGTCTAAGTTAGTGTTTGAGTTGGGGATCTATTTATAGACCCATTGGCATGTATTGTAATTAAGGCATGAGATAGAAAGGAAGGCAAATAAGTTGCTTCCATTGTAAGATCATTGAGTTGCAGGTTGTTGCAAGCTCATAGGGGATCTACATGTGAGTATGGTCTGTTGAATTGCAGGTTGCAGGTTCATGGGAGATCAACTTGAAGTACTTTTGAGTGCTTGGTGAACTGGCAGGGTTATTACTGACTAGTTGTAGAGGTGAACACCAATTTTGTTTGTGAGTTGGTTGTTGGGACCTTTTTTTTGTGTAGGAGAGTGTTGTGTGAGAAGAATTACTGTACACTTGAGGTGTGGCAAACCTCTGTAAGGTGAAAGAGTGTGGCGGCTCTTTGTTGTATTCTTTTCTGTAAAGTGTTAATACAAGATAGTGTATTGTCTCTCATATTCTGTGCTATTGGTGAATTCTAGCTATTTGTGTTTCTGGTTATTTCTACATTTATAATTGCTTATATTTGGTAATCATACTGTGCTCTTTCTAAGGAGCAAGATCCAACAAGAGGAATCAGAACAGAGGTGTGTTTGTTCTTGGACTTCCCTGACAAGTGGTATCAGAGCTTCAGGTTGGGATACTAACAGATTGGATTAGATCTGGTTAGTGTGTTTTGATTACAGGTACTCACAGGGTTTCTGTTTGAGTGGGAGTTGAGCAATGACAGAAGACAGTAAGCTACGGATGGAAAAGTTTAATGGCAAGAACTACCAATTATGGAGGATGCAGATTGAGGATTATCTATATCAAAAAGATTTGTACTTACCGTTGGGAGGGGTTACTTGCAAACCCTCAGATATGAAAGATGAAGAACGGGAGGTTCTTGATCGGAAGGCTCTGGGATCTATTAGATTGAGTCTTGCATCATCTGTGATTTCCAGCTTATCACAGTGTAAGACAACGGTGGAGTTGATGGAATCTTTGGCAAATTTATATGAAAAACCCTCAGCTTCTAATAAGGTATTTCTTATGAAGCGTTTATTTAATTTGCAAATGTTGGAAGGTGGATCTGTTCATAGCCATATTAGTGATTTCCATGGTTTAGTAAACCAGCTAAGTTTAGTCAATATTGTATTTGATGATGAAATTAGAGCTCTCTTAATTTTGTGTTCATTACCTGAAAGTTGGGAAGGTTTGGTAATGGCAGTTTCTAATACTGTGTCTCCTTCAAAAGTCTTAAAAGTGGATGATGTTGTGAGTGTAATCTTGAATGAAGAGATACGCAGGAATAGCACAGGTGAATCATCAGGAAATGCTTTGAGTGTTGAAGGAAGAGGAAGGCAAAGAGAAAAGATAGAGCATGGGAGATCAAGGTCCAAGACAGGGAGAAGATCCAAGTCCAGGTATGGCAGAATAACCTGCTGGAAGTGTGGAAAGCAAGGGCACTTAAAGAGAGATTGCAGATCAGGTATAGATCAGCATGAAGAACATGAAGAAGAAGCAGAAGTTGCAGATTATGCTGCATGGGATGCTCTGGTATGTTCTTTGGATAAAGTAGAATCTTGGGTTTTAGATTCTGGTGCCTCTTTTCATGCATCCCCACATAGGGAATTTTTTCATGAGTATGTCCAGGGAGATTTTGGAGAAATTTATGTAGGGGATGGTAAGCCTTGTCAGATTGTTGGCAAAGGGAAAGTGAAGCTGAAACTGCAGACAGGTAACACATGGGTGTTAAAAGAAGTCATGCATGTCCCAGTTCTGGAGCAGAATTTAATTTCTGTTAGAAGTTTGGGTGATGAGGGTTGCACAGTAACTCTCACAGCGGACTCTTGGAAGCTTACCAAGGGTACACTTGTTGTAGCTAGAGGTAAGAAAGTAGGTACGCTTTATCTATCTACTTATACTACTGATTCTCTTTCTGGGTTTTCTACTTCAGCTGTAGATTCAGAGATGTGGCTTGATAGGCTTGGTCACACAGATAAGAAAGAGATGCTTGTTCTTGAGTCAAAGGATATGCTTTCGGATTTGGAAGGTATGGATCGTGGTTTCTGTATGCAGAAGAAGAAGGTAACGTTTCTTGAGGAACCCGATGTTAGTGACAAGAATAGGAAAGCCTTGGTTTTTAAGGAGAAGGTGACGGACAGAGTTCAACACAAGATGCAGAAGAATTCTGAGCAGAGCAAGGGTGATTTGGACAAGGATTTGATCCAAAAAGAGCTCATGGGAAAAAGTCAGGTCTCACAAGAAAAACACAGAGACCGACGTCGGTAGGAAAACCGGCGTCGGCGTCCAGACAGGGACCGACGTCGGCTATGTGCAGACTGACGTTGGTGACTCAGGGTAGATATTGATTGGCGTCGGCCAGGGGAAATCGACGTCGGTAAGGTGGTAGTCACAGGAAACTGACTTCGGTCGTCTGCAGACTGAGATGTGACCGGCATCGGTTACTGAGACAAATTTTGGGTGGACAGCAAGCTGTCATGGAGTCTCAAGCGCCCATATGGAGGACCGAAGGTGTAAGTAAGTTCTTAAATTCGTTATTTCCCTTCTTTACACTACTTGTTGCTCACTTATGGCATAGGACCAGGAAGTTGTTGAAGAAGCAGAACAGGTAGGTCCAGGAAATAGTGGGAGCTTGGCATGGATGAGGATGTGATTCCTTGGAGGAGAACCAAACAGGGGTTTTTGGTAGAGTTGCTAGCTGGAAGTAAGCACTGAGAGATGAATGGATGTTCAAGATGAAGAAGAGAGGAAATGGATACGTGAGATGGAAGATCAGGGTATTTGATCTTGTATGAGCTGTAGGGCAATGGAGGTTTGATCATTGTGTTTCTCTTTACCAGGGTAGATAGTATTAGCTACACTATCCTATTTCTGTATGATGTGCTTGTTGCAGGGTTACATATACAGGTATTGCTGAACTAAAGGTAAAGCTAGTTCAGGTGTTTGTCATGGAGAATCTGGGAGCAACAAGATTCTTTGGCATGAGTGTGTTCTAGAGACATGGTAGGTCACATGTTGACTTTGTTTCAGGATGATTGTGTGAAACCGGTTAGCACGCCGATGGTTGGACAGTTCTATGAACATGTGTCTTGATTCACATAATGAGGTTGAGTGCATGGTATGTACTAAACCTGAGTTTTCCCAAGCAGTGGGAGTTGTCAGAAGTTGGAGCCAATCCGAGAGAGAACCATTGGAGGACAGTTCAGTGGATTCTTACAGGGACTAGCAGCAGGTGCACTTGCTATGCAGGTTCAGGGTAATTTCTACATGGTTGTAAATGTGGATGTGGCAGGTGATTTGGATGACAAGTTTTACACTACAGGTTTGTGGTGGTTGGTCTTCAAGAGTGATCTTGAGGAGGGATACAAAGCCAAGGGAACAAACTAGATGAAGTATAGGTACAGGTACAGGTTGCAGCTATTTATCTCCAAGTGGGAGATTGTTGAGTTGTGGAGCTAAAAGCTTCAACTCTTTGCAAACAGGTGGAACAGGAAGGTTGCTGAGATCCAGGAGCACCGGCGTCGGCAACAGGACCGACGTCGATCATGACCCAGTGCAGAAGGCCACCGGTGACGGTAGGGAGCCGGCTGACGTCGGCAGAACTAGACTAGCAGGGACCGACGTCAGTCGCCTGTGTGTTCCCGAACTGCTCGTTACACGGACATTTAGTTAAGTGAACGAAGTGTTTGCATGTAAAGGCCAATTAGAGTCTTTGGTTGCGAGGATAATTGTCTTAATTAAGAGTCTAAGTTAGTGTTTGAGTTAGGGATCTATTTATAGACCCATTGGCATGTATTGTAATTAAGGCATGAGATAGAAAGGAAGGCAAATAAGTTGTTTCCATTGTAAGATCATTGAGTTGCAGGTTGTTGCAAGCTCATAGGGGATCTACATGTGAGTATGGTCTGTTGAATTGCAGGTTGCAGGTTCATGGGAGATCAACTTGAAGTACTTTTGAGTGCTTGGTGAACTGGCAGGGTTATTACTGACTAGTTGTAGAGGTGAACACCAATTCTGTTTGTGAGTTGGTTGTTGGGACCATTTTTTTTGTGTAGGAGAGTGTTGTGTGAGAAGAATTACTGTACACTTGAGGTGTGGCAAACCTCTGTAAGGTGAAAGAGTGTGGCGGCTCTTTGTTGTATTATTTTCTGTAAAGTGTTAATACAAGATAGTGTATTGTCTCTCATATTCTGTGCTATTGGTGAATTCTAGCTATTTGTGTTTCTGGTTATTTCCGCATTTATAATTGCTTATATTTGGTAATCATACTGTGCTCTTTCTGAGGAGCAAGATCCAACAAGAGGAATCAGAACAGAGGTGTGTTTGTTCTTGGACTTCCCTAACAATAGATGATGGGAATACAACACTTGCTTGCTTCATCCATTCTACTCAAATTATCCTCCTAGGTATAGGATGGGCCCCTGCCCTCTACACTATCATTCTTAGGCTATGAAATAAACATAGAAAAAATAATTACCAATGCAAACTCAACAAATGAATATATGAAATCAATTGAAAATAGCTCACCTTATTCATAAGAGTCATGGAGCATCTTGTTTGTTTACATGGTTGATTTCCCTTAGGGTGCTAAGGCTTAGCACTGTCATGATCAATGGAAATACTTGATGGATGTTAAAGAAAAAAAATTTAGAATGGTTAATAAAAATGTAAGCAAACATTTACCTTTGTCTAAAGAATAAATAACAATTAGAATTGCTATTCCATTTGCAATTATGCTCACCGATTACACCCATCCCCCTCCACCATCAATAACCAACTTGTTCTTTTAAGATTTTCCATTATGTTGTTGACATTTTAACTGAAGAAGACTTAGGTCTAAGTTCCACAATATTTCATCTTTTTTTCTAGTCGACATCATTCTATCAAGAAAAATACATACAAATAAATTTTTAAAAGAGAACAACTACATAAGAAACATGGGCAGGTGGATTAAGGATTAGATAAATAATTCTTCCCAATTATTTTGGGCCTTCATGACAATCATTTGGATTCAAAACTCTACTTTTGATTTTCTCCTATCTATTATCTACTCTTTCTTATTAAGATCTTGCCTTTAGGCTTGCCTAATTATTAGTACCTACTGAAAAGTTGATATATAATCATCTTCACCTATTAATTTATATTGAAGAATGTATGTAATATCCCTTCGGATACCAAAACAAAAAGCTCTGATACCACTGTAATATCCCTTCGGATACCAAAACAAAAGCTCTGATACCACTGTAATATCCCTTCGAATACCAAAACAAAAGCTCTGATACCACTGTAATATCCCCAATTTCCCCTCAAATCTGAAACTGGATATTTTCCTGACTATCTTTCTGTATTTTGCTTTTTAGATATTTTACATGAGTAAAGATGCGATTTTGGAAGATAAATTCAAATAAACGAATAAACCACAGTAAATATCTTAACTGGCAAATCAATGCTCTTATTATTCTTCAAAATGATTACAATAATGAATCTTTGGCATGCATATAAAAGAATACAAATATCATCTCAAAACCTGATCTTTTGCAAATCTGGGACGGCTCTAATACAGAAGATATTTATTTGTGCAATATCTGAATCAAAACCCTGAATCAAAAACTTAATAAAATAAATCCCTGTAAATACCTGTGATAACTTCTGTGTGAAGTTATCTCTCAAACCTGTAAACCTCTATAATAACTTCTGTATGAAGCTATCTCTCAAATTGGCAATAGATCGGCTGATCTCTCACAACCTCTGAATTGCACACAATGAAGAGTGGACGTTCTTCAATGCAAATGGAATCCTGGAACCCTTGGCTCAGTCTTCATAGAAGAATTCTTAACAAGAATCAATATCAATAATCAATCAAATTCAAACTCTCTCCCATGAGAAACCCTTATACCCTCCAAAAAGGTGTGTTTCCAAAATTAGATTTTCTTAAATTAGAATTAGGGTTTCTTAAATTAGAATTAGGGTCTTAAAATTAGACCAATTCTTAAATTAGAATTAGGGTCTTAAAATTAGACCTAATAATTAATAATTAATAATTAATTAAAATTAGACCAAATAATTAATAATTAATTAAAATTAGACCAAATAATTAATATTTGATTAGATCAATCAAATATTAATATCTCCCTTAATTCATGTCCGAAAGAGCCCGAACGAAAGCCAATTTTAGGAATTCTGCTAATCGTAGCCAAGCCAATCTCCATCATGACCCTCTATTCATCCTATCAGCCTACGAGGGTCGCATAATAGGCTAACCATCAAGACTGACAATGTCCACTAAAAAAGGGGACATGACAATCCGCCCCTCCTGAAATTGCTTGCCCTCAAGCAATCGCTGAATGATACTTGTAAATTACACTCTTTCATTTTTCTCAAAATAATCAAAATTACACAGCCACCCATTTGCACGCCACTATTAATTCCTCCTGAAGGTTGTAAATTATTATTCTCCAAACCCTTTCTTTCAATTTGTATACCTCTATGCCCTGCATTTTCTCTTACAATTTGCATTAGGGTTTGATAATTATCTTCCTCATGAAGATGCTCGCTGCTATCAACTCCATCGGCTGCACGTCCAACTTCATCTCCACCTTCGTTCGAGTTTCCAAAATTTTTAGGGTTTTCAGCTTCAATTCTCGAAATACCATTGTTTTTCGTCCACAGTCGCTTCCAGATCTCAAACAAGGCTGGTTTGTGAGGGTTTTTGTAACCGAATGTTTCTTTAGATATTTTGTGGTGCTTTAGCTGAGAGTTTATAGAGAAAAACCTAGCCTTTATGTGCCTCATCTTGTCATAAAGCTGCCTGTTACTTCTGAGGTAAAAATATCCATTTATTCCCCAGTCTGTGCCCCATGAATTCTTCACTATCCAGTAATCCTCGCTGCCTTCAGATGAATAGCCCATGATTAGCACTGCGTGGTCGATGTCGTCAGGGTCGCTTGAGCAGTCTCCATCGTATATGCCCCCAGTGTAAAGCTGAAAGTCCCAGGCGGAGCCATCGATGCCAACGCTGACTGGCTGCTGTGCGGCCACACACAGAAGTGCAAAATCTGACTCTGCCACATTAGTGTAACCGTCTATCATCACTATTTTCTTTTCTTCCTCAAATTGTAGCGCTTCCTTTGCTTATTGATAAAAAGATGATATGTTGATTTTGCCTTCTGGCAAAGTGCATTCCAAGAAGATCCTCGCCACATATATCTCTTCATTTTTGGACCATCTCTTTGCCGAATCAGCTGCTTTCACAGGCGTTTTCCCTGCTATGTTTATCTTTGCCTTTTTTGATATGCAGATGGAGCCTTCATCAGAGATTTTGTTTGATTTAGTGGTGGGTGTAGAAACGTGCTTGGCATATGTTTGCATTAGGAGCTCTTCTAAGTCAATTGCACCACAATTGTAAACACTTTTCTCCATTACAAGCTCCCTTTTAGCTGTAGGAGACCTCGACGGATTTTTCTGAGTTTCTTGGTTCATATCTAAAATTTCTACAACAAATTTACTAGTAAACAAAAAATGAGGTGGGAAAAAAAATTTCCTGGATCCCAAATGTAGTCATGATCTACATCGCGGTCAATCAATGCATGTTCCTACAATATCCTCTGAAATAGAACAAAGAAGAATCCATGATCAAACTGGCGAATGCAACTCAACCAAACTCCAAGATCACAAATACCATATACACATTCCACCATGCTATGCGGAAGGCACACTCCAACTCTGCAATAACTCCCAAATGGAACTACACCAAGTGTGGAGAATCCACACACTGTACCTCTACTGTAATCAACATATCGCTGCAGATCACTAGTCACAGTCTCATCACCCAAAATCTTATGCATCACTGATAATGGAGAGACATCACATACTGGATAGCAAGAACACAAACCCAATCTAATCTCTGAAGTACTACCATCCATACTCTGCGAATTAACTCCGAAGCTCATATCAACATACATAGTATTAAAAACTATAGCATCATTATCTGACTCCTCCATACCAAAAGAAACTGCCGAAGAAACTAAGTCCTCAAAACTTTCCACTACATTCTCCTGGGTGACATCTGCAATAATCAGATCCTGGGACTCTTCTACAATCTCTGTCATATCTGAGAGATCATCAACACTCAGTGTACTAACATCTGAGCACACCTCCACACTCTGAATGCAAGCATCAGACTCATCCTTATCTAACTCTGAAGACGCTGCTGCTGAAACTATTTCATCATCACCATCTCCTATCTCATAAGAATCATGGGACATGCTGTTGCCCTATCTAACTGATCTATAGTGCTCTCTCTTCAGATTAACAAAGCGATCAAAAGACAACCTCTCCTGAACTTGAGGAGCTAATAAGTCCCACTCATCATTTGCAGCCATGAGAGCATCCATAGGACGTGTAGGCCTATCAGTTTTGGAATGGGTCCGCTGTGGTCTCTGATTAAAAGTAGCACTCCTGTTATCTCCTTGCTTCCCACTTTGTGTTGTGGACCCTTTAACAATGAATGCAATATTCCATGTTAATTTGTCTTCGAATGTAGGGTCTGAAAGAAATTCATTTATCCTCTTCAAACTTTGTTTCAGCTTCTCCATATCCTTGTCCCACTATTTCTGAGTACTTGAAGTACCCATGATTTACTAACAAATTTAATGTCCAATCTACCCAACAGGATGGCAGAATTTAGCTCTGATACCACTGTAATATCCCTTCAGATACCAAAACAAAAGCTCTGATACCACTGTAATATCCCTTCGGATACCAAAACAAAAGCTCTGATACCACTGTAATATCCCCAATTTCCCCTCAAATCTGAAACTGGATATTTTCCTGACTATCTTTCTGTATTTTGCTTTTTAGATATTTTGCATGATTAAAGATGCGATTTTGCAAGATAAATTCAAATAAACAAATAAACCACAGTAAATCTCTTAACTGGCAAATCAGTGCTCTTATTATTCTTCAGAATGATTACAATAATGAATCTCTGGCACGCATATAAAAGAATACAAATATCGTCTCAAAACCTGATCTTTTGCAAATCTGGGACGGCTCTAATACAGAAGATATTTATCTGTGCAATATCTAAATCAAAACCCTGAATCAAAAACTTAATAAAATAAATCCCTGTAAATACCTGTGATAACTTCTGTGTGAAGTTATCTCTCAAACCTGTAAACCTCTATAATAACTTCTGTATGAAGCTATCTCTCAAATTGGCAATAGATCGGCTGATCTCTCACAACCTCTGAATCGCACACAATGAATAGTGGACGTTCTTCAATGCAAATGGAATCTTGGAACCCTTGGCTCAGTCTTCACAGAAGAATTCTTAACAAGAATCAATATCAATAATCAATCATATTCAAACTCTCTCCCATGAGAAACCCTTATACCCTCCAAAAAGGTGTGTTTCCAAAATTAGATTTTCTTAAATTAGAATTAGGGTCTTAAAATTATACCTAATAATTAATAATTAATAATTAATTAAAATTAGACCAAATAATTAATAATTAATTAAAATTAGACCAAATAATTAATATTTGATTAAATCAATCAAATATTAATATCTCCCTAAATTCATGTCTAAAAGAGCCCGAACGAAAGCCAACTGTAGGAATTCTGCTAATCGTAGCCAAGCCAATCTCCATCATGACCCTCTATTCATCCTATCAGCCTACGAGGGTCGCATAATAGGCTAACCATCAAGTCTGACGATGTCCACTAAAAAAGGGGACATGACAATGTACGAGGTAGATGCAGGATAATGGGGGATAAAAAGGGGGTTTACAGTGTTACATTTTTTTTGAAAATAACAATATTTGAATTTGGAGAGAATTTTAGAGATATTGGAAAAAGAATTTGACAATAACGCAAGAATATGAATTGTGGAATTTCAAATATAGTTTCTAAATATATAATTTTTTTCAATACACAAATGATAAAATTATGTGAAATTTATGTATTTATGATAATGGCTTGGCACGTTTATGTGAAAAGATAAGGAAACTGCATATGTATGAACACACTTTTTTGAGTAAATGAATGGATTGTTGTATGAAATTTCATATGGATAGATGAAATGTCAAAGATTATTGAGAATATTTTTTATTAATTTTTTCAATATATATATCTATACATTTTAAATAATTTTATAAGTTAAAAAAACTGAAATTGTAAGTGTACAAACACAATTTTTTCACTTTAACTTTATATATTTTTTTAAAGCATAATGAATAATGTGTAGACTAATGAGATATAAGTTTTATAAACTTTCAATTAATGGTTAAAAAATTATAAAGGTATTTGTATTGATATGTATATAGTCCATAATAAGGTATGTTGTATAGAAATTCAGTAATAATTAAAAATATTAATTTAACATTAAAAAATTATATATTCAAAAATTACGTTTTCCCCTCTACAAACTCATTATTTTTTTAAATAATAAAATATAATTGCTTAGATGTGCCGGCAAAGATGGAAAAGACATGTAGATTTTCTATAAATTACGTGTGCTAGTCCATGACATGGTTTATGCTAAGTTCAAACCCCCAAGCCTAAAACCGAGCCAATTTTAGAGGGAAAGTGAAAAAGTCAAATATTAAAAATCTTAAAAGGGCATACACCCTTTATAAGGAGCAAAAACCCTTTATAAAGAGAATATGCCCTTTTCAAAGAAAGCACACCCTTTCAAAACGGTGTACGCTCTTTACAAAAGGGATTCACCATTCTATGAATGGTGTATGCCCTTTTGAAGTCAACACACCTCATTAAATGTTAATGCCCATTTGGAACTACTTCCAAATAGGGCATGCATGATTTCAAAAGGGTGCACATCTCTTGTAGTTCATGAATTTTACTTCTTTGCCCATGAAATTCAATCATTTATTTTACATTTTACAAACTTTAAACTAGTTTACTGTTGAAACTCTATAAATTCTCCATTTATTTTATCTCAATCACTACAAATTATTCAATTTCTATTCTAGACTTGGATGCATTTCAATAAATATAAATAATGGGGTTGAGTAGTTACCGAAAAAGATGAAATAAGGAGCTAGAAAATGAAGAAATTAAAGTCAAGAGAGAAAAAGAAATAAAAATACAATCACATAAGAGAGCATTCATAAGATATTTTGGGAAAGGTGATAGTACTTCATCAACACTCAGTAATATTTCAAATAAAAATGACATACCCAATTCCATGGAATTTAATTTTGATATGTATTCAAATGAGATAAGAGAATTAAATCAATCTTTATTGAATGATGAAATTTAAAACGTAGAACATGTAACTAATGAATTTACATTGTGTGATGAAACACATGGATAAATATAATATAATGCAACATCCATCCATAATGAAATTTTGAGCATGATGATAATGAACATCAAATAATGACCCAAATTCATCTCTCTCCTAATGAAAAGGAATTCACTTCGCTTGTAGGGTATAATGTTAACCAACACTATAATATCCCTTTTATGGTTGAAGTGCTAACACCATCAAATTTAATAAAAAATATAGCTTGTGGACCCACACCTACAAGAATATTGTGACAAACACCAAGGTATTTGATTGAAATAGATGAGAAAATAATAGAACCTATGTAAGGTAAAATTTCAAGAAGATTAGCTCTACCTCATGCTCAATATGTATGGAACTATGCATTTGAGAAGAAAAGCCATACAAAATGATGTCAAATATTTGTTTAATTAATAAAAATGCAAAAAATATGCCCTGTGATGAATAATTTAGGGTTAAAATCAAGCAATATAGAGGGAATAAATAATAAAATAGTAATGAATCTATTTAATGCATCTAATGTAACAGGTAATAGAACTAAAAAAAGATAATAATGTGGTAAAATGAGCAATAACATAATTTATAGTGAGAAAGTCAACATCTAGAGCTTGATTTCTTAGTCAAACAAGTAAATCCCTAAAATTGAATAGAAAAACTATAACAAAATCTATAAAAATAATAACAAGGCTCGATGACCAATTACACTTAGATTATTGGGTATTTAGCGGTAGACTCCGACAAAAGACAAGGTATTATTTGAAGGAACAAGACATTTGACTGATTTTTTTAGCATGACAACACAAGGGTATCATCTAATGTAAAAGTTGTTAAAATAAGAAAATGTTTAAAAAACTAAGAGCCACATGGAAGACATTTCTTGGACATGACACAATCAAAATTTTATAAAAGAATTTATTGAGAAATTGATAATTAGCCAAAGGTCATTTGAGCTGTGCAAGACTTTTTATGTTAAAATTAGCCAAAAATGCACCACATGTTGTTATAGGATCCATGTTGAATATACTATGCATTTTGATGTTTTTCATCATATATATTATATTTTACATACTAATGAGATTATATAAGAATATATAGCGGCTTTCCCACATAAAACATCAAGATAGTTAATTTCAAGTCTTTTTTTGTCAAAGACCTAATGGACATTTATTTTTCCAAAGAATATTTAGATGAAATATGTAATACTTGTGTTAGTTTGTCACATATGACCAACTATATACATGAATAAAATTCACATGAATTTGAAAAGTAGCTAGTTGATTTTAAGAATTATAAATCTGTAAAATATGTAATAAAAGATAAAAAAGAGACATAAAGATATGAGTTAGTTATGACCTAGGTATCTATATTTGATTTCATATTTGAATTCAAGAATAATATTATCTATCAATATTCAAGGCACACACACAAGGCAAAATTGTTAGATAATCAATTCAAGTTTTGCAAGGACAACTTCTCAGTTGGGACCATGGTTTCGATTGTGGACTTCACTAAAAACTACACACTACAACTCTATAATGAGGTTCAATATTAGTACTATAATTTAATTCAAATTATTTTTTTGTGTATATTACATTCATACATGCACTTGATAGCATAGAGGATAATAGAAAGATTTTAAGGGATTACCAATTTTATATGAATGATGACAGATCACCTTCTTTAGAGTTTTTCCAAGGTTTTTTTGATATATTTTATATAAATATGAATTCAATATAAATCATGATTAATACACACTACATTTGGTTAGACAATTGTGCATGATAGTCTAATAATGCTTGAATGTTTTACTGGTTAAGTAGGATGCATAAGAAGAATGAGATTCAACATTTTTAGAGTTTCTTTGAGGCTGGGCATGGCAAAGGGGAACATGATGGTATAGATGCATGTATAAAAATATCCCTTAAAAAATATTAGGGAAAACACAAGGATGGTAATAATTTCATCGATGCTACAAGTATTGTAACTTGCTATAATGAAAAAATTCTCACAAATTAGATAAATATTGTCATGTGTGAATATTATTTTGGTTAATGGAGGAAGAAGATAAGAAAATATGTGAAGATTGTAGTATAATAATTGGATCGAATGTTTTCCACTCTATACAAAATTCAAATTCTAGTTCATGGACTATTTATACTAGGGATATGGCATGCTTTTAGTTAGGCTATATATAATTTAATTGGAATGAATGTGAGTCAAAAGAATGGGTTGATGAATAGTATTGTATAACCCTAATTCTTATGGTTATTAGAGATTCATTCCAGCCACTAGGGTATCATTAAAAGGCATCATTAGTTTACTTTGACCACATTTCAAATCTTTTACAACTAGGTATAATTTATTTATAATTTAAGTGTAACGTCAAAACTATTAATGATATCTTAATATTTTTGTACATGTCCTTAAAAATTGATTATAATTTAAATGCATGGTAAGTTTTTGCAATAATTTCACTTGAGGATAATGATGGTGGAACATACTGATACTTGTTTTTTTTGAAAAGGAAAAAAATTAACCACAACTATCATGGATGGAGAAGACCTAGTTTATCCCACTAGGTCTGTGGTGGTTATAGGAACTTGGATTCATATATACTTTCATAAAAAATTAAAGAAATGGTTATTTAAGGAATTTTAAACACATAGGGTGGTACTTCATTATTGAAATTTGGTTATCGCTACACATATTCAAATGATCAAATTTCATGGAAAGCCTCACAATGAAATTTTGTGGAAAGTTTGTGAATCTGAGAATGAAAGATTCTTGAAACACTTAAAAGAAGATTTGATCTTGAAGGTATATTGGATTGAAATGGTAAGGTTAGTATTAAATACATACAATATTTAAAATTATTAAAGTTAACTTATTTGATTTAGTATATTTTAATTTTGAATTATTTTATCATTGTGTTTATTTATGTTTGAAATTTTTACTAACAAATTTAATGTAGGCTAGTGGCACCAAATAAGATTCCACCTTCACATGGTTAGTACCACGAGTAGAGAATATTATATTATTAAAATAAAGAGAATATTAAAAAAATAATTGCTAAGTAGATACTTTTATTCCTCATATTGAGTGGTAGAGAATCCTTAGAGGACTCACTCATGAAACTGTAGGAGTTGATAGTTTATCTCTACCCCTCATGGTTCTCCTACAATGTTAACCTAACATTTGCTCAGTTTTGAAACTTAATAATGAAAAGATTATCCTAAGGAATGTGTTTATATACTTAATAATTTTAACCCTAGCTCATAACAAATATTGGACAAGGGCTATTATAAAGTTTACACACCCATCTAGACACATCTGCACAGATGGTTTGTTGATTGGGATATTGATTCAAAACATATGTGACCCAAATGCCAAATTTTGGTCCTTTAAGAGAAATTTGGATGTAATATAAAATGAACCACCATGTATCTTTTGTTGTGAATGAGAGATAATAATCTAAGGGGTGCTTATAGGACTCACCCATGTAACTATAGAATATAACAATTCATCTCTACCCCTCATGGTTATCCTACAATACTCACCCAAAGTTCACTTAGTTTAGACACTCAAGGCTAAGAATATTATCTCAAATAATGCATTTTAACTCCAGTCACTTTTAACATAAGGATAGTTAAATAATAGATAAAGGACATTCTAGTGTTTATACACCCATCCAAATACATTTGTATATATGGTTTATTGATTGGGCTAGAGATTCAAAATATATGTGACCCACATGACAAATTTTGATCCCTTAAGAGAAATTTGAATGAGAGAGAAAATTTACCTCAATGTCTCCCTCATATAGAGTGGGAGAGAATCCTTTGGGGTATACTCAAACAACACACCTATATAATTTTAGGAGATGCCAATTTATCTCTACCCCTCATGATTTTACTGCAATGCTTTCCTAAATTTTGCTTAGTTTTGACACTCAGGGATGAAAAGAGTCTCTTAAGGAATTCATTCATCCAAATTCTAATTTAAATCCTAGGATTAGACAAAGAGTGGATGGGGGCCATTCTAGTATTTATATGCCCATCTAGACACATCTGTGTATGTAGTTCATCGATTGGGATAGCAAGTCAAAAGATATGTAATCAAATGACCAAATTTTTATCCCTTAATAAGCATTTATATATAAGATAAAAAGTGCCACCATGATTCCCTAATCCTAGTGGGAGACAATCCTATATGGGTGTTCATAAGACTCACCCATGCAATTTAGGAGTTGACAGTTTGTTTCTAACCCTCACACTTTTCCTACAATTCTTGAAGTTCAATTAGTTTTGACACTTGGGATAAGAATATTATATTAAATAATACATTTTTAGAACTAATAATTTCAACCCCATGGCATTATGGAGAGTATATGGAGGCCATTACAGTGTTTATATGCCCATTTAGTTGTGTATGCACAAATGATTTATCAATTAGTCTAGCGAGTCATAATATATATAACCCACAGGATAAATTTTAGTCCCTTGAAATATCATGTTTACATCATCTTTAGTAGGATATAATCCTCTAGGGGGAGTTTAGAATACTTAATTATACAACTGTAGGAGCTGATGATTTATCTCTACCCATCACGGTTCTCCTATAATGCTCACTTGAAATTCACTCACTTTCAACACTTAGGGAAGAGAAGATTATCTTAATAAATGAATTTAGTTGATTCCTATTTTGATCCCAAGGCTGGACTAAGAATATATGAGGGCCATTCTAACATTTATACACCCATTTGGATGCATATGTGTAGATGGTTCATTGAATGGGCTAGTGAGTAAAAAGATATGCGACCCACTGATCAAATTTTGGTCCCTTAAGATAAATTTATAGATAATAATAATTATGACATTGTGTCTTATTCATCTTAATTTGGAGAGAATACTGTATATGATTCTTATATTACTTGATCACTAAACTTTAGGAGTTAATGGTTTGTCTCTACCCCTCACAGTTATCTTATAAAACTAGCATAAAGTTCTCTTAATTTCAACACTAAGGGATGAGAATATTATCTTAAGAGATGAATCTAAATACCTAATAATTCAAAACTCATCACAAAATGAAGACCATTATAGTGTTTAAACACCCATCTAAATGCATCAATATAGATGGTTTATCAATTATGATAGTGAGTCAAAAGATATGTGACCCATTAAATAACTTTTGGTTCCTTAAGATACATTTGGATACAAGATAAAATACACTACCTTTATTCACTCATCTTGAGTGGCACTAAATAATCAAAATGGTGATAAGAAGACTATCCCATGAAAATTTAGGAGTTGACAGCCTCCCTCTACCCCTCACAATTCCCCTTTAACACTCAATATAAGTTCACTCAATTTTTACACTCAGGGATGACAATATTATATTAAGGGATGCATATGAATACCTAAAAATTTATACCCTAGGGCCTACATAGATATGAAAATGGATATTCTAGTGTTTATATACCCATCTAGATGTGTCTACGTAAACAATTTTTTGATTGGGCTAGTGAGTCAAAAGATACGTGAACCACTAACTTTTAGTACCTTAAGAAACATTTGGTTGTGAGAGAAAATAAGCCCCATGGCATTAAATCCTCTAGGGCTGATTATAGGACTCTCCTATGAAACTATAGGAGTTTTCAACCCATCTCTATCCCTCACAGTTCTCTTAAAATGCTCACCTAAAGTTCACTAATTTTATACATTAAGAGATGAGAAGATTCTGTTAAGGGATGAATTTGATAGCTTACAAATTTCAACCCTAGTGTCTAACAAAGAGTGTAATGGAGATATTCTATCATTTATACACCCATATGGACATGTTCATATAAACATATCATTGATTGGGTTAGAGAGTCAAAAGATACACCATCCACATTCTAATTTTTGGTTAGTTAAGAAACATCTGTTTACGAGAGAAAACACACTACCATGTCTCCCTCATCCTAAGTGAGAGATGATAATATAGGGGGTGATTATAAGACTCACCCATAAAAATTATAGGAGCTAACAGTTCATCTCTATCTCTCACGGTTCTCCTACAATGCTTGCCTGAAGTTTGCTTAGTTTTAACACTCAAGAACGAAAAGATTCTCTTTAAGAATGCATCTAGATACTTATTACTTTTGATATTGGGGATATATGGAGAGTAGATAGGATCCATTATAATATTTATATTCCCATTTATATGCATCTATGGATATGGTTCATCGATTGGGATAGTGATTCAAATAATATGCCATCCACAAGCTAACTTTTAGTCCCTTAAGATACATTTGGATGCAAAAGAAAACGTGCCACCATGTCTCCCTCATACCAAATGGGAGATAATACTCTATGAGATAATAAAAATACTAACCTATGTAATTATAGGAGTTGATAATTCATCTCTACCACTTACGAATTTCTTACAATGCTCACCTGAAGTTAGCTCAGTTTCAACACTTAGGGATGAGAAGATTCTCTTAAACATGTGTCTAGCTAACTACTAGTTTTGACCCCAAATATATATGGAGAGTAGAGAAGGGCCATTATAAAATTTATATGACCATATGGAAATGTTTATATAGATGGTTTATTAATTGGGATATCTAGTCAAAAGATACATGAACTAGTGACCAACTACTAGTCCCTTAAGAGATATTTGGTTTTAATAAAAAATGTGCTACCATGTCTCCCTCATCTTGAGTGGAAAAGAATACTATAGATTAGAGGGCTCACTCATGTAACTATATGAGTTGACAGTTTGTCTCTACCCTTCATGGCTATCCTGCAATGCTCATCCTAAGGTATCTCAATTTTGACACTAAAGGATGAGAATATTCTCTTAAATAATACATCCAACTAATTTCTAATTTCAACCTTAGGGATAGATGAAGAGTAGACATGAGCCATTCTAGTGTTTATACACCCATCTAGATTCATCCACATAGATAGTTTATTGATTAGGCTAAAGTTTTTCGATTAGGCTAATGAGTTAAAATATATGACCCACTGACCATTTTTTGGTCCTTTAAGATACATTTGGTTGCAAGAGAAAATATGCCCGGTGTCTCACTCATTTTGAGTGCCATTGAATCTTATATAAGATACTCAGTATACTCTCTGATGAAAATTTTTAGGAGTGAACAACCCATTTATGCCCCTCATGATTCTCCTATAATGGTCACCCAAAGTTCGCTTAGTTTCTACACTTAGGGAGGATAAGATTATCTTAATGGATACATCTGACTACCTATAACTTTCTACCCTAGGGCTTGATGGATAGTGGATGGGGGATATTCTAGTATTTATATGCCCATATAGATGTGTGTGCATAGACATTTTTTAAGTTGGGATAGAGACTCAAAAGATACATGGCCCATCGACCAACTTTTAGTCCCTTAAGAGATGTTTGGTTGCAAGAGGAATGTGCCATCATATCTCCATCATCTTGAGTGGAATTGAATCCTATAGGTGGTGCTTAGAGGACTCCCTTGCAAAACTATAGGGGCTGATAGACCATCTCTAAACCTCATGGTTCTCTTATAACACTCACCCAAAGTTAAATTAGTTTCTACACTCAGGGACAAGAAGATTCTCTTAAGGGATGCATTTGACCACCTAAAAATTTCCATCCTAGGGAATGACAAAGAGTAGACGAGGGATATTATAGTGTTTAGGCACCTCTATAGATGTATCCATATAGATGGTTCATTGATTGGGCTAGTGAGCAAAAATATACATGACCCATATGCCAAATTTTGGTCCCTTAAAAGACATTTGGTTATGAGATAAAATACACCAATGTGTCTCCCTAATATCATGTTGGAGATAATCCTCTAGGGGGTGCTCAGAGGGACTTACCCTTGTAATTTTAGGAGATGAAAATTCATCTCTACCCCTAACAGTTCTTTTGAAATACTCATCTGAAGTTATATTAGTTTTGACATTCAAGGATGAGAATATTCTCTTAAGGAATTCATTTGGCTGCCTGCTATTTTCAACTTTAGGGATATAAAGAGAGTGGAAAAGGGACATTATAAAATTTATACACCAATTTAGATTCATCTTCATATACGGTTCATCGATTGGGCTAATGGGTCAAAATATACATGACCCATAAGCCAACTTTTAGTCTCTTAAGAAATATTTAGCTACAATAGAAAACATGACACCATGTCTCTTTCATCTCAAGTGGGAGATAATACTATAGGGGTTGCATAGAGGAATCCTTCATGCAAGTATAGGATCTAATGGTTTGTGTCAACCCCTCATGGTTCTCCTACAATACTCACCCAAAGTTTAGTTAGTTTTGATACTTAGGGATGAGAAGATTCTCTTAAAGAATGCATATGAACACATAATAATTTTGACATCAAGTCCAAATCAAGAGTATATGGGGGAAATTATAGCATTTATATTCCAATCTAGATGTGTACATATATAGTTTGTCAATTAGGATAAAAATTCAAAAGATATGTGACCTACTGACCAATTTTGGTTCCCTTAAGAGACATTTGACTGTAATAAAAAAATGTGACACCATGTCTCACTCATCTCAAGTGGAATTTAATATTAAAGGAAGTTATTAGGGTATTCACTTATATAATTTTAGGAGTTGATAGTTCATCTCTACCCCTCACGGTTCTCTTGCAATGCTCACCCAAATTTTGTTCAATTTTGACACTCAGGGATGAGAATATTCTCTTATGGAATGCATTTGATCACCTAATAATTTACATCTTAGGGATTGATATAGATTGTATGGTGCCGTTATAGTGTTTATACACCCATCTAGATGCATCTATATTGATGGTTTGTCTATTGGGCTAATGAGTCAAAATATACGCAACCCATTGATATTGATCCCTTAAGAGACATTTGACTGCCAGATAAAATACACCACCATGTTTCAATCATATTGAGTGACAAAAAATATTATAGAGGGTGATCATAGGACTCTCTTATACAACTATAATATCTAATATCTCATATATACCCCTCATGGTTCTCTTGTAACACTCTCTCGAAGTTCGCTCAATTTTTACACTCAAGTATAAGATGATTTTCTTATGGGATGCACTCGACTACCTAAAAATTTACACCCTAAGGTTTGAATGAGAGTATAAGAGGGATATTAAAAAATTTATACACCCATTAAAACATGTCTGCATAGATTGTTCATTTATTGGGTTAGCAAGTCAAAATATACAGGACCCACAACCAACTTTTGGTTCCTTAAGAGATATTTGGCTATGAGAAACAATAGACTACCATGCTTCCCTCATCTTCAGTGGCACCAAATCCTCCAAGGAATGATCAAAATAATTTCTTATACAAATTTAGGAGCTGATAGTTGATCTATACCTCACACGGTTATCCTGCAATGCTTTCTTGAAGTTCACTCAATTTTGACAATCAGGGATGAGAAGATTCTCTTAAGAAATGCATCTATCTACATGCTAATTTTGACCCATTGGAACTATGGAGAGTAGGTAATGGCCATTACAAAATTTATACACCTATTTATATGTATCTATATAGATGATTCATCAATTGGTCTAGTGATTCAAAAGATACACCACCCATAAGCCAACTTTGGGTTCCTAAAGAGAAGTGGTTACAAGAGAAAATGAACCACCTTGTCTCTACCATTTTAAATGAGAGAGAATCCTCTATGGGGATATTAGATAACTTTCATGTGTAACTTTAAGATTTTATGGTTTGCCTCTACTCCTCACGGTTCTAATGCGATAATTTTTAGAAGTTTACCCAGTTTCAACACTCAGCGACGAGAAGATTCTCTTAGGGAGTACATCTATCCACCTAGTATTTTTTACCTTGGAGATAGATGAAGATTATATGGGGGTAAATTATATAATTTATACACCCCTATGAACATATCAATGTAGATGGTTTATCTATTTATCTAGGGAGTCAAAATATAAGTGACCCACTAACTAATATTTGGTCCCTTAAGAGATATTTGGTTGCGAGAGAAAACACATTGCCATGTCTCACTCATATGTAGAACCAAATTATATTATGGGTTCTTATATAAATTTATTATGAAAATTTAGGAGTTGATGGTTCATCTCTACCCCTCATGATTCTCTTTCAATGCTCATCTGAAGTTCACTCTGTTGCTGCACTCAGGGACGAGAAGATTTTCTTAAGAAATGCATATAATCACCTATAAATTTCTACCTCAGGTCATAATGAAGAGTAGTTTGAGGGATATTTAAAGGTTTATATGCCCATATATATGTTTCCATGTAGATGGTTCATCAATTAGGATATATAGTTAAAATATATGTGACCCATTGACCAACTTTTGGTCCCTTAAAAGACATTTGGATACTATAGAAAATGATTCATCATGTATCCCTCATCCTAAATGGCACCAAATCCTCAAGGGAGTGATTACAATAATCTCCCATGAAAATATAAGAGTTGATGTTCCATCTCTACCTCTCATGGTTCTCCTATAATGCTCACTTGAAGTTCACTCAACTTTTACACTTAGGGATGAAAAGATTCTCTAAAGGGATGCATCTGGTCACCTAAAACTTTCCACCTTGGGACATGAAAAAGAGTGGAGGAAGGTTATTCTAACATTTATATGTCCATTTAGACATGTTCATGTAGGTAGTCATCGATTGGGCTAAAAATTCAAAAGATACATGACCTACTGTTCAACTTTTGGTCCCTTAAGAGATATTTGGCTATGAGATAAAATGTGATGTCATGCCTTTTTAATTCTAAGTGGCATAAAATACTATGATAGGTGCTTAGAGGAATATCCTATACAACTATAGGAGCTAATGACTTATCTCTACAAATCATTATTATATTACAATGCTTGCCCTATGTTTACTTAGTTTCTACACTAAGGGATGCAAATATTCTCTTAAGGGTTGCATTTGATTGCCTAAAAATTTACACTCTAGAGATTGATGGAGAGTGGATGGGGGTAATTTAAATATTTATACACCCATTTAGATGCATATATATATATGGTTCATTGATTAGACTAATGAATCAAAATATACACGACCTAATGGCCAATTTTTGGTCCCTTAAGAGACATTTAGTTGCGAGAGAAAATGTGTCATTGTGTCTCCCTCATTTTGAGTGGAATTGAATCTTATGGGGGGTGCTTAGTGGAATCCCATGTGTAACTATAGCAGCCAACAACTTGTCTCTACCCCTATAATTGATTATTATGAGAGATGGACTCTTAGATTTGCACATTGATATAACAAGTCCAAATCCTACATAATCTTTTAGAAGGTAAGGCAAGGAAAGTGGACATACATACATACATACATACATACATACATACATACATACATACATACATACATACATACATACATACATACATATATGCACACACCCACACACACACACACACACACACACACACACACACACACACACACACACACACACACACACACACAAACCAAACCTCCGCTTTTGCCTCCCCCCTCCTAGAGGGATATTTTCATAGTTGATATTTGGTTATTATTTAGTTATAGCTCTCAAGAAAGTAATATGATAGTTAGTTATTATTTATTAATGAAGGTTGGTATAATGTAAAGTGTAATATTCATATGCACATGTTATGAATACACGAGATTCATGAGATCTCCATAATTGTGATGAATCTTAGCTTATTTTGTGAGTTGATATGCCTTTTTGTGAATTATGCATGTTAGGTTTTGAATCTTGTTGAATGTCATGGATTGCTTGTAGAGTTAATAATTAAGAATGATATTTATTTGTATTGTGAGAATAAATTTACCATAGTAAGTTTTTAATGTAAAAGTGAGGTTGTTAATCTATAAAATCACTTACGTAGTTTTTAGTTAGTTTGTTAATTATTAAACTAAGTTAGTAGAATAAATTTGTTATGGACTTAATATGTAATTTAGAAGATTATAGATTATTATTTGTGTTGAGGTGTGGAGCTAAAAGCTTCACGAAATGAGCGAGTTTGCAAGTTGCAAGATTTACACAATCACCAGCGTCGGTCAGGAGCAACTGACGTTGGTCAGGAGTCGACTGGGAGATGCCGGCGTCGGTTATGTTCGGCCGACATCGGTTAGGTGCAGACAGGCAGGGACCAATGTCGGTCACCTGTGCATCTAGAATGCTATTTTCGCGGATAGAACATAATGTTTGCATGATAGGATTAAGTGTTAGTCTTAAGTCTGCATCTCTATCTTTAGTAAGACTGTTTAGAGCCCTTGATTAGGAGGTGCATCTAATGGCTGTAATTGTATGCTCATGTTTCCTAATATTATATATAGGATTAGATCTTCATAGCTTATGGAATTAAACAGTACAAGATTGTATATGTGTATCAATCCAGGTTGTTGGAATTGATTGTAATTGAGAGAGAGAGAGCTCTTGAGGGAAAGAGATTTGTACATTTGAGAGAGGTGTGGAAGAAAAGAAGTTTCTTCAATTGTATTCCTTTTGTAAAGAGTTTAATACAAGTTTTCAGGGTGGTTTCTTGTATCTCTTATTGTTTACTATTTTCTGATTCTAGTTACTTATCATTCTGGTTAATTTCATGTTTTATTGCTTTCACATAGTAATCAAGTTTGTTGGTTGATCCCCAACAAGTGGTATTAGAGCGAGGTTGTTAGCTCATAGCTTGATACCATTAACAGTGGTATCAGAGCTCAGGTTGACTAACAGGTGTTTCAGATCTGGTTAGTGTGTATTCAGGGAAGTGGGTTCTCAGGTATCTATCTCCCACTTGGAGATAAATAGCTGCACCAGTACCTGTACAACAACATCTTCTATCTCCTCCATCTTCAAACTCAATCATGAAGACCAACAAAAGTTTAATGAAGATTCAACTTCTCCTTTGTTACTAGCTTGGTTAACATATCAGCAGGGTTCTTATCTATATGGATCTTTTCCAGCTTCAACTCACCATCCTCCAATACCTGTCTAATGAAGTGGTACCTAAGCTATATATGCTTTGTTCTTGAATGAAAGGCTGAATTCTTAGCCAAATGAATTGCACTCTGACTATCACTGTATAATCTGCAACTCTTTAGCTCCTTTCCAAGCTCTTCCATGAACCGTGTCATCCATATCATCTCTTTGCTAGCCTTTGTGACTGTAATATATTCTACTTCTGTAGTTGACAAGGCAACAACCTTCTACAACTTTGAAATCCAGCTAACCGCCATTCCACCAATAGTGAAAACATATCTTGTGGTTCTTCTCCTGCTATCCAAATCACCTGCCATATCTGAATCTACATAACCATGTAGATAAGTGTTTGACCCACCATAGCACAAATGCCTACTGCTGGTCCCTCTTAGATATCTAAGGATCCACTGAACTGCTTTCCAGTGCTCCTTCCCTAGATTGGCCATATACTTACTTACAACTCCCACTGCTTGGGCAATATCTGGTCTAGTACAAACCATTGCATACATTAAGCTCCCTATTACGGAAGCATATGGAACTCTACTCATGTACTATACCTCATCATGTGAATTAGGACACTGTTCTTTACTCAATTTAAAATTTCCAGCCAAAGGTGTGCTTACTGGTTTTACATCCTGCATATTAAACCGTTTCAACACCTTGTTCACATAATCCTCTTGAGACAAAATCAACCTATGATTTTTTTTGTCTCTCTTAATACTCATGCCAAGGATTTTCTTTGCTGCTTCTAAATCCTTCATGGCAAATGTGTGAGCTAATTTCACCTTAAGCTCAGAGATATCCTGCATGTGTGATCCTGCAACTAGCATATCATCTACATACAATGACAAAATAATATATCTACCATTATCCAATCACTTAAAATACACACAATGGTCAGATTGACACCTACTGTAGCCATGCTCAGTCATAAACCTGTCAAATCTCAGATACCATTGTCTAGGAGCTTGCTTGAGACCATACAAGCTTTTTTTCAATCTGCACACTAACTTCTCCTTACCTTTGACCTCAAATCCTTCTGGCTGATCCATATATATTTCTTCATCCAAATCTCCATGAAGAAATGTTGTCTTAACATCAAGCTGCTCAAGATGCAAATCCTCAATAGCAAATAAAGACAATACAGTCCGTATAGAAGTCATTTTAACTACAGAAGAAAAAATCTTACCAAAATCAATACCTGGTTTTTGTGCAAATCCTTTCACTACCAACCTAGCCTTATATCTCATCTGTCCATTCTCACCTTCCTTCAATCTGTAGATCCATCTGTTCTTCAGTGTCTTCTTTCCCGCTAGCAACTCAACCAAATCCCATGTTTGGTTCTCTCTCAAGGAATCAATCTCCTCATTCATGCCTAGCTCCCACTGATTCTTGGATTCCACCTGTATTGCTTCATCAAAACTCTCTGGTTCTCCACCATCAGTAAGTAATAAATAGAATAATGAAGGGGAATATCGAATTGGAGGTTTACTTACCCTTCTAGACCTCTTGATGGGCATTTGAGACTCATTCACAACACGTTATCCGCCCAAATTCTCTGACAGTGACCGACCTCGGTCACCTCCAGGCCTATTACTGGCCGACATCGGTTCTGCATGACCGACGTCAGTTCCTGCCTGACCGACATCGGTCACTATCTGACCGACATTGGTTCTTGTATTGCCGACATCGATTCCTACCTGACCGAAGTCAGTCTCTGTGTTTTTCTGTCTGTGATTAATTTTTCTTGTGAGCTCATTTTGGAATGTCACCTCATCCAATTCTCCATTGCTCTGCCCAAATTGATTCAACTTCTTAAGCTGATCACTATACATCACTTTTTCATTGAAAACAACATCACGGCTCCTAATAATTTTGTTAGTTCCTAGATTTCAAAACCTGAATCCGAAATCATCAGAGCCATAGCCAATAAATGTGCATCTCATAGACTTAGCATCCAGCTTCTTTCTATTTTCCTTATCAACGTGCACAAAGGCTTCACAACCAAAAACTTTGAGAAATGAGAGATCTACCTTTTTACCTGTCCATGCCTCTTCTGGAATTCCACCATCTAGAGCTGTAGAGGGTCCTCTGTTAATCAAGTACACTGCAGTATCCACAGCTTCTGCCCAAAACTCTAAGGGCAAACCATCATGCAACCTCATACACCTTGCACACTCCATTACTATTTTGTTCATCCTTTCAGCAACTCCATTTTGCTGAGGTGTCCTTGGAACCATCCTTTGCCTGCATATTCCATGCATATAACAATACCAGTTGAACTTGTGGCTACAGAACTCACCACCATTGTCAGATCTCAGGCACTTCAATCTCCTGCCTATTTCATTCTCAACCATAGCTTTCCAAATCTTAAAAGTGTCAAAAACATCAGATTTTTTCTTTATACAATAGACCCATACCTTTCTTGTAGCATCATCTATGAAAGAGACATAGTACTGTGATCCTTCAATAGAAGCAACCTGAGCCGGTTCCCACACGTCTGTGTGAACAAGCTACAATTTGTGTTTCTTCTTTGTTGACCCAGTCTTGAGAAAACTTACCCTCTTCTGTTTCCCAAAAGTACAGTGCTCACAAAAATCTAGATCTATGCTTTTCAAATCTGAAAGCTTACCTTTTGACTTAAGAATATACATTCCCTTCTCACTCATGTGGCCGAGCCTAGAGTGCCACAACTTTGCATCCACATCTGAAGTAGATAATATAGAAGAAGAATTATTAGTAATACAATTACATAAATAGAGAGTACCTACTCTCTTACCTCTGGCCAATACAAGTGCACCCTTGGTCACCTTTCAAGATTCAGCTATGAGAGTTACTATACAACCCTCATCCCCTAACTTTCCTGCAGAAATCAAATTCCTCTTCAGGCTGGGAACATGCATGACATCTCTCAACACCCATGTGTTGCCATTCTACATTTTTAGTTGCACTTTTCCTTTGCCAAAAATTTTACAAGGCTCATCATCCCCTAAATAAACTATTCTAAAAATCTCCATGGACATAGTCACTAAAATATTCTCTATTAGGGGTAGCATGAAAAGAGGCACTAGAATCTAATACCCAAGATTCTATATTATTATGCAAAGAGAATATAAGAGCATCTTGTGCAATACCTGCAACTTTTGCTTCTTCTTTACCTTCATGCTGATTGTCTTCTTTAGGCTTTGACCATCAATCTTTGCTTATGTGCCCTATCTTTCCACAATTCTAGCATTGTGGCTTCCTGCCATTTCTAGATTTGGATCTACCTCTCACCTTTGACTTAGACCTTGATCTCCCTTTCTCGCCCTTCTCTTTTTGCCTTCCCCTGCTCTCAAAATTTAAAGCATTCCCTGATGTTTCCTCTGTGCTTTTCCTACGAATTTCTTCATTCAAGATTACACTAACAACATCCTCTACTTTTAAAATATTTGAAGCAGATGTAGTATTACTAACTGCCATTACCAAGCTATGCCAGTTTTCAGGCAAAGAACATAATATTAAAAGAGCCTTAATTTCATCATCAAACAATATTTTGACTGAATTTAATTGATTTATAATTCCATGGAAATCATTAAGATGATTAAATACAGATCCACCTTCCTGCATTTGCAAATTAAATAACTGCTTCATAAGATATACCTTATTTGAAGCTGAGGGTTTTTCATATAAATTTGCTAAAGTAGTCATCAACTCTACCATTGTCTTTTCCTATGATAAATTAGATATCAAAGTAGATGCCAGACTCAATCTTATAGATCCAAGAGCCTTTCTATCAAGAACTTCCCATTCTTCATCATCCATGTCTTTGGGCTTCTTTGAAACCCCACCTAACGATAAGTATAGATCTTTTTGATACAAAAAATCTTCTATCTGCATTCTCCAATGTTGATAATTCTTGCCATTGAACTTCTCCATTCTCAGTTTACTTTCTTCTGCCATTGCTTCTCCCACTCAAACAAAAATCCCTATGAGTAACCTGTAATCAATACACACTAACCAGATCTAAAACACCTGTTAGTCAACCTGAGCTCTGATACCACTGTTAATGGTATCAAGCTATGAGCCAACAACCTCGCTCTGATAGCAATTGTTAGGAACCCATGAAAGCACAATTGATTACCAAGTAACTAAACAACTTAAATATGCGGAATTAACCAGAAGTAACAAGCAACTAGAAATCAGAAAGAACACAGAATATGAGAGACAATACCCAATTGTATTAATACTCATCCAGAAAAGAATACAATAAAGAAGATGCCACTTCTTCTTCACACCTCTTAGAGGCTTCCCACACCTCAAGTGTACAGTAATTCTTTCCTCAAAGCTCTCTCTCTTACGGTCCCAACACACAACTCAAACACAGAGTTGGTGTTCACCTCCAACTAGTCAGTATCCACTACTATCAGTACACTGAGTATACAAACATACTCAATCAAGTACACAACACACTCCAAGTAGATCTCCCATGAACCTGCAATAACATGCAACTCAAATGATCTTACTTATGGATGGAACTACCTTGCCTTCCTCTTTGCTCTCTAACTGAGTACACACCATACTCCAAGTAGATCCTGCCTGATCTTGCTACCTGTTGTGTTGCTGTCACCTTGATTTTGCTGTCACCTACAGATCAACCTGGTTTTGCAAACCTACAAACCTAGACCTTGCACACACAAACACCTGCATATCAATGATCTTACTTACCATGCAGATCTCTAAATGTAGCCATGCACACCTGCTGACCAAGATCATACATACATGAAGAATCCTTCTGATTCTCCAAACCAACACCCACACTTGGCATAGTGGCACTAGGAGGAACACACCATGCTCTCTTCACACACAGAAGGAGCTAATATTTGCTCTCTTACTCTCTAGCACAAATTACAATACAGCCCATGAGTCTATTATATAGATCTCATGCAAACAATAATTAGACATCTAATTACAATAATTAGATCCACAGCTTCAAGTCTAAAATTGGCTCTTAACATGCAAACACTCAGTTCGTTAACACACTGTTCGTGCAATCGACAATTCCAGAACCGCACAGGCGACCGACATCGGTCCCTGTCTGCTGGAGGTGACTGACGTCGGCCGACTCTTGCCGACGTCGGTTGCATTCCTATCCACCATTGGCCGACGTCGGTCGGCTTAATCGACACTGGTGACTGTGACACTCAACAACCTCCTTCCCTTTTTGCATCAGTGAAGCTTTTAGCTCCACAACCTAACAATTTGGTTATATACTCATTTTATTTCTTAGGATTATTATGAGCATATGTAGGCTTATTTATATGGCTCTATAATTTGAATTATGTAAGATCGATAAATATTATCAGATTTATGCTCAAATTTGGTATCAAAGTAGATCATTTATAAAGCTAAAATATAAAAAATTCTTTTGTGCAAGTTAGATTACACTTACAGAAGTTTTTGGCCATTTTGAGTGCATTAAAGTTCAAAATCTCTCTCCTAGCTATACATTTTTCCTCATTTCAGGTTGTACACACATTTGGAAGGAGATTTTACTTTCAACATATTATTGACTAAATCTTACATTGTTTGAAATTTTCTTGGGTCATTTTCATCTAGGTTATATATCCCTTTGGGTCTTTGGAAGTGTTTTGGTATATGTGTGTCCTTTTATTTGCAAATCGACCAATAGTATGACTTTTCTCAATATCTAACTATACAAATATTTTCAATTTTTTTTTCAGACTTATGTTACTCCTCTATGTAGCCTTTGTCCATAGGTCATATATTTTTTAGTAGGTCATACAACTATTTATATGCTTGCACTTTTTTATTAGACAAATTAGACCTACAGATTAGTTTTCTCTTATTCTAGGTCATACAAAGATAATTTGGTAGATATATTTTTTGGATATTGTACTCTATTTAGACTATTATCATCCCACACTTGGACGTACACTTGTGAAATATGCTATACAACTATTTGGAAGATTAAATGTTGCAACAAACACTTTAACTAGAAAACTGTGTTTCAGATCAATTTTTCTTTTGTGTGAGACGAACAGTTAGTATTCTTAAAATCTATGTTTTGTATGTTGTTCTCTATTCCATGATGGAATAGTCAAACCTACATTGTAAACCTTTTATTATTTCCATTCAACAAATTGGAGCCAGTAAAGTGATGTAATTATTTAGAGCTACATTTTGAGAAGCAGATCAATTTTTTTCTATTGTAGATCGTACAAACCTAAAATTTCAGATTTGACTACTGGGCATGATTATCTGCTATATATTATTTTACCTCAAAGTTTGAGGTACACTTGGGGATAGTGTTATACACATATTTAGTTGCTTGAAAGTTGTCATGTTATTAAATCTTGTTACATAGAGTATAAATGAGTAGATTGTCTCAGTTTCTCCTGCCAACTAAGCACACCCATGGTGGATTATGATTTAAAAGGTGTGATTTTAAGAATTTAAATATCATTTTTGTCCTTTATAAATTTTAACCTAGACAAGTGGGAGGTCTGTTAGGAATATAGAATATAGATCAATATTAATGAAAAAAAAGAAAAAAAAAAGAAAAAGAGAGACACATATTTAACATAGTTCACCCAATATCAGTTTATCCACTAAAAAAATCTAGTTATTCTCTTATTCAGTCCAGTAAATAAAGGGATAAACTTGCAATACATCCACTATAATCTCCTCTTCACTCACACATAGTGTACTGCCATGATTACAATGCCCTCATATCAAAGGAGGGTTACATATTAGGGTAAAAATGCACCAACATAATTTCTATTGTTTGATCTACAGCCTAATAATGAATGGTCTAGATTTACTATGAAACTACAATATTTTATAATGCATTTTTCATAATTTTTTTTCTTTGGTGGTGTTTCCCTCGAACCCCCGCTAGGGGTGGTTCCATGTATGGTTTCCCCGCCCGCCCAAACCCCCCGCCCCCCCCGTCAACGTCAAGGGCTAGGCAATCT
The DNA here is from genome assembly GCA_037957365.1 of Torreya grandis. Lineage (NCBI taxonomy): Eukaryota > Viridiplantae > Streptophyta > Pinopsida > Cupressales > Taxaceae > Torreya > Torreya grandis. Next base: position 1,186,258 of record JARHVA010004652.1, read on the forward strand.
AATAAGATCAGGGTCTACCATCTAACAAGGTCTAGATTTCAAATCACCAAAAGCTCCTTTTTAGTCAAATTTTTACTTTTGCAAAAAGATAAATTATGAATAGCACAATTTTGGGGGAATTATTTTTAATTATTTTCAAATTTTTATATTTACATTTTATGTACTTGTAAAATATAATTTTAAAAAATTTGTAAAATTTTGATTCCTAGTAAATTAAATCAATGCAAAAACAACAAAATTGTAAAATCTCATTCACAGTGTTCGGTATCAACAATGCCTATGGTTCACATTTATGGGTAATGCCATTATACTTTGAACTAATGCATTTATATCCTAACATAGATTCAAAAATGGAATTTGGGCATCAAACCTTTAAATCATGAGGGAGTAATAAGGTTCAGATATTTTCATAAACCATTCCTTCGTTACCCATTAATTACTATCAATAAACATAAATCCTGACAGTTGGAATTTCCAAGTATATAAGGAAGTTATGCCCATGTATGTATAATTATTTATAAGCACATGTTGATGAAAGAATGAATCTATTTCATGTACTATCTATGTATCTAGTACCATTCTTCTCTCATGTATATTAAAATCTCTTTCACATACCAATGGGTATATCAAAAGGATGAGCTCTTCCAGTACCAAAGGGTATATCACAAGGTGTGCATATAGAGAGGTCTATTATATCGATGTGAAAATATATAGAAAGGGTGGCCTTTTCGGGTTATAGGGCACTAATCCATCTCCTTTCTACAGTATGATCAAATTTGCACATATGGACATAAATTAATCACATTTTGTTATACCAAACACTCATCTTCTTCAAGGTGAAAACTATGCCATGTGAAAAACTAAGGTTAAAACCCAAATTAAATTTGAGGACATATGGAAAATTAATTATGGAACATAGACCCAACATGCTACTGAAGTTGATCAACAATGTAAATATAACAAATCCAATCAGAAGGCTAAGCTCATAATCATATTCAGAGTCTCAAATGAGGTTCAACCTCATTTGTAATTCCATTACATCTTAGGATTCTTGGGATGAGCTTCAAACTATCTTTGAGGTGAAGAATCAAAACTATATTCTTCATCTAAAAGGCCAAATACATAGTGTAATGTTGAAATTTGAGGAAAAAGTGGAGGCTTTTCTTCATAGAGTTGCAAACTTGTGGGATTTGCTTGAAAAATTAGGAAAACCAGTAAAAGATGACTCTTTAGCTCTTATATTCCTAAGAGCTCTTTGTTAAAAAATCATCCTTTGCCTCATTGGTTAACATGTTGAAATAGGAAGAATCCATGTAAAATTTAGAGGAACCTAATGAAGAGAATAGACTTACCTCCTCTCAGAAAGGGAAGAAGCCCATGTGGACTTCTAAACAAAACACTAAGAAGAATAATCAACAACACTAACAAGGAAAAAATATAGTTCACAAAAGGTTTGTCTTATTTTTATAAAGACACGGCATGGCCTTAAACATTGATGGTATAATGGATTCACACAGGGTTCATCTAGTAAGAAACCCATTTCATAGAATCCACCTCAGTATCTGAAGCCTAAACCCCATTACAAAAAGCATTGGAAGAAGAAACAAAAACATGGGAATGTTGATGAGGATGATCATTCTTTAGAAGATGATAATGCATTTACTATATAGACACATGAGGAACCTTATTCTTCAAAATCCATTTGGTATGTTGATTCTGGTGCCACAAGGCACATGATAGGACATAAAGAATGGTTTTCCACTATAAATGAATCATGATCTCAAGGTAATGTTTCTCTTGGTGACAACTCATCATACACTATTCAAGGTAAAGGTGATGTTTCTCTACAACTTGGTAACCACACTACTATGATCACAAATATCTTGTATGTTCTATGACTCACTAAGAACTTATTGTTTGTAAATCAACTTATCATCACATTATCAAAGTTGAGTTTGATCACAACCATGGTGAGAAGTTTTGCCTTATCAAGAACAAGTATTGAGGTTATAGAACTATTACATAAGCTTCAAATACAGGCAAGATGTTTCAACTTGATCTTGTACATAATGACCATCACGAATTTGTAGTTACAGGTAAAAATAAACCTCAACTATGGCATAAAAGATATGGTCATTTGAGTTATGGGTATTTTCTTGCATTAATCAAACATAACATGGTCAGAGGTCTTCCCACACTCAAACCATATTCTGATATCTATTCTAGTTGCTTAACTATTAAAAAATAAAGAGCTCCTTTTGGCAAAAGTAAATATCGATCTCCTTATCCACTAGATATGGTACACACTAATATGCATGGACCTATGAATTCTAGCCTAAAAGGATATTAGTATTTATAAATTTTTACTGATGATCATTCCCAATAGATGTGGGTTTACTTGTTGAAGACTAAGGATCAAGTATTTCAATACTTCAAAGAGTTCAAGGCCTCTATTGAAAATTAAACTAGTCAAAAAGTCAAGGCCCTCTACTCAGATAATGGGGGGAATACACTAGTAAAAATTTCACTACATACCTTGCAGAGCATGGAATACATTGTCAATACATTGCTCCTTATACACTACAATAGAATGGTGTTACAGAAAGATGTAACCATGTCATTAAAGTTATGTTTCAAATCATGGTTGAGGATACATAACTACCTCATTCATATTGGGTAGAAGTGTGTCTCATAGCCATCTACCTGCTAAATAGGTCACCCATAAAAGCTCTTAATGATATCACACCATAGGAAGCATGGATTGGGATAAAGTCAAAAGTATCTCATCTTTAATTTTATGGTTGTAAGACATATATGCATGTCCCAAAGAATAAAAGAATAAATTTGATAATAAAATTTAGAAATCTATTTTTGTGGGATATAGTAACGAGTTAAAAACATATTAGCTCATTAATCCAAAAACTCTAAAGATACTTATTAGCAAGGATGTAATGCTTTATGAGAAAGGTGAAATTATTTCATCTTCAACATAAGCATATGATACAAGTATCAAACATGTAAAATTTCTACATGAAAATAGTGGTGATGGTCAGTTAGAATCTATAGAACCACCAAATACTACTCAACATATTCCTAAGTGGTATATGAGTAAAATTCGAGATGTAAAACTAGATGGACCTCCAAAATCTTCATCTACAAGACTGAGGACTCACTATATGGCTCATGTCAAAGTAAATTTGGCCTTAATAAGCATTGTTACATAAAATTTTGAGCCCTCTATAGTCTGTGAAGCTCTAGATTCCAAACTTTGGAAAGATGCCATGGATGCATAATATCAATCTCTCATGAATAATGACACATGGAAACTTGTTGATCTTCCACCAGGGAAGAAACCTATCAAATGAAAATGTGTACTTAAGACCAATATGAAATAGATGGTAGTATAGACAAGCACAAGGAAAGACTCATAACAAAGGGTTATGCATAGAAAGAAGGTATAGACTATGAGGAGACTTTTACTCCTACACCTAAGATAAAGAAAATAAAAATGATCTTTGTAAAAGCTACACATTTTAGTTGTAATTTTCATCATATGGATGTTAAAAGTGCCTTCTTAAATAGAGATCTATAGGAATAGATTTACATGACTCAACCAGAAGGTTATGTCATGCCAGGGCAAGTGTAAAAGGTGTGCAAACTCATAAAATCTCTTTATGGTCTCAAATAGGCTCCTAGATCTTAGTACATAAAAATTGATAAGCATTTTTTGAATCATGGATTTTAGAGGAATCCATACGATCCAAATCTCTACGTCAAAAAATAATGAGGGGAGATTATTATTATTATTATTATTATTATTTATGTTGATGATCTAGTAATTACTGGTAGTTCAATGATGATGATTGATGAAACAAAGAAAGATTTCAATTGATTATTTGGCATGATAGATCTTGGGATACTGCACTACTATCTTGGATTGTAAGTATGGCAAAAGAACACCAAATATTTATGTCTCAAACAAAGTATACCAAGACATTTCTCATCAGGTTTTAGATGATGGATTAAAAACTAATGGCTACACTTATGGAGATAAGGATTTAGTTATCTCACTCAAATGCATCACTGCTAGTAGATGCCACTATCTATTGTCAGTTGATTGGGAGTCTCATCTACCTCACACATAATTGACCAATATCAACTATGATGTCATCTATATTTCTCAGTTCATGAAAAAGCCAAAGGTAAGCCACTAGAAAGTAGCTAAGTGGGTATTGAAATATATTCAAGGAATAATAGATTATGGCCTAGCATACAAGAAGAATGATAACTTATTCTTGATAAGATACACAGACGCAGATCATGTAGGTTCACTTGATGATCTTTGTATTATTTTTGGGACCTTGTCCAATCTCATGGCAGAGCAAGAAGTAGAAATTTGTTTCTCATTCTTATACTAAGGCATAATATTATGCTGCATGCAATATGGCTACATCACATACTAGTAGGATGGGGAGTTCCATGGACTCAACCAATAATTCTAAATTTCAATAATTAGGGTGTTGTTAAAATTGTTCACAATCTAGTTTTTTATTAGTGCACTAAGCACATTCAAGTTCAAGTCTATTTCATATGTGAACAAGTTCAACAACAAAATATACATCTCTAGTATTTCCCCACTCAAGACCAATGTGCAAATGTCTTCATGAAGTCACTTGCATGTATTAAGTTTGAGCCATTCATAAATTCTCTCTCTTATACTCTCTAAGCTATGATAAATTAAGGGGGGAATGTTAGAATAAATTTATCATAGTAAGTTTGTTATATAAAATTTAGGTTGTTAATCTATAAAAAACTCACATAATTTTTAGTTAGTTTGTTAGTTGTTAAACTAAGTTAGTAGAATAAATCTATTATGGACCTAATACATAATTTAGAATATTAGGGATTATTATTTGGTTATATGCTCATCCTATTTTTTAGGACTATTATGAGCATATGTATGATTATTTATATGGATCTATAATTTGAATTATGTAAGCTCAATAAATTTTATCATATTTATGCTCAAATGTATTTCTTATAATAAGGGACAAGGTGATCTCTCTCTTGCACCTTAGGTGAATGCCTAAGCTTCATGTTTAAGTGATATTTCAATGTGGTAAGTATTATATTTATTGAAATTACTATGATTAGTAAGTTATCTATTGATTGTATGAATAGTAAAATGCATAATTTAAAGTTATTCTAATGATATAAAAAAATAAAATGTCTCTGTCTTTATTTCTTTGGTTCTCTCTTTCGAGAACTTTTTATTGGAAATGGTTGTTTCCTTAAGCCCCATTGCCCATATTTGGTCATTTGTGGACATTAATATAATTTGTTTATTTATATAATGAAATCTAAGATAATGATAAGAAACCATAACATAGATCAATAATCATAACACATGCACAAATGTGCACAAAAAAATAACTTCACCGTGTTCATTATAATATTAAAGTACATAAATTTTATGAAAGCTAAATATTTGAACTATTCATTCATTGACACAACCATACTTTAAAACTTCTGAACCTTTATGAATACTTTTGAGAAGCATAACATGTATGCAAAAATAAAAATAACAAATAATAATGGCATATATAAGAATAAATATGCATACACAAAGCATAAAATTATATGATTCACATAGATATGTCAAAAAATATTTATGTGTATCCAAATTATGGCTCTATGTGATAACGTAGTGGAAAAAAATCTAGAGGTAAAAAATGTAGTGGTAAAAATGTAGTATGATAAAAACATCATGAGGACAAAACATAGCGAGGAAAAATGTAGCAGTATTGGTAATGTCACAAAAATGTCATGAAGAGCATAATTGGGATATTTTAGTGATTATCACATTGTTTTTTTACTGTCTAGTTCATTTTAGTGATAGTAGTTAACATTTCATAGTGGAAAAGTAATGCACCAAATTTACAAGAAAAATAATAGAGGAAAATGAGATTTCATGAGTTTGGACCTTTAGTTGAATATTGTGTCATCTTCTATGTGAGTGTATCCTTTACTATGTTTTGTTCCTGTGATATTTTATCCTCACTACATTTTTTACTTGATATATTTTTTCTCACTACATTTTTCATGCTATGTTTTTAACCGCTATGTTTTTATCTGCTAGTTTTTTGATGGATGCCCAAATTATGTCATACTAACATTAAAAATTATCCATATTAGGATACAATCTAGGTAATGTTATACATATATAAAATGTTCCATATAGGCATACGATGTGGGACATATTAGAATACAAAATAGATTGTGCTTATAACTACCCCTAACAAAAAATTAGCTCTCATGTTACTCATTGCATCCAAATAAAATTTGTCTTATCACCATGGATGTAGAACCAGGGGTGTTGCATGACTCATTATAGGGATAAACTCTTCTCTCAACATGTGAAGGAGTAAATGTCTCCACCACAACCTTAGAACACTATGGTGCCTGCAAAATATATACAAAATAAAATTTAATCATTAAAATGATATATGGAAAATGATAAGAGTTGCCAAGAACAAAATTTTGAAACAAGGTGATTATGGATTCAATGCATGCCACCTAAATGACTGCCTTAGGATGCATGATCATGAATGTATCTATGATGAAGAATTATATGGAGCATACATACATGCATATATCTATATGTGCATACAAATATAAATATCACATAGAGTATCATTACTTGAGTTAAAAAAATTACTATGTGTTCTCACAAGTCTTTGTATCCAAATTAGGTGCTGCTAGGGAAATACTAGATATTAGGATGAAACTAAGACATTATTCAAACATTGTTTTGATCCATGAAATTTACCCATAACATCTTTCATCATATATAAAACTAACAAATGGAAAAGGTCAATTATGAATCAAACAAAACTAAATTATTTTAAAATATTTAACTAAAAAATATTCCTTCTATACATAAAGAGATAGCAAGAGAGGGACATAAAGAGAGAGAGACTATTGCTTTTGTACTAAAACTATGGTGTATAAAAAATATTTAAACAATATCTAACCACTTGTCGTACTTTTATTTCCCAACTTGAGTGTAATGTAGTGTAGTTTTAATTGCAAACTCAACAATATAATCTAAGCTAGTTTGAGTACCTAAGATATCAATGACTAGCTATATAAATAACAAATGAAAGAATTCAAATATTAGTCAATTAAGTAAATATATAATAAAATATAAAACTAATATTAATTTATAAACATAAATGAACTATAATTAATTAAACATGAGTGTAAAATATAGATGTTGAAGTAAATAATCCTTGCATAACTAGTTGTGTGCTGATGAGAGGTGGTGAAGCAACTACAAATTCCATATAATCTACCATGATAGTGTCACAAGGTGTTGAACCAATTAACAATGACATATACTCTCATATGCTTGTATCCTGAGGTCCTAAAGTAACTACAGATGGTATATCTTATGACGTGATAGTGTTTTAAGGTGTTGAAGAAATTGACTATGGAATATAATATTTTGTACTAGTGTGCAGAGATGTTGAAGGAACTGTAGATGGCATATACTCATACTCCTACATACTAATGTGTTGTACAAATGTATTTCTAGTCTCCATGGTTGTGCCTATTGAATTTGTAGATGTAACCCATGTATGTCTAACTTGAATAGGAGGTCCAATACACTTCCTTTCACATGATGCACAATGATGTAAATGAACTATAGGGCGACTACTAGTTATGCCACCACTAGTAGGATGTACACTAACACTAATAGTAGGAGGGACACTAACACCTATAGTAGGATGAATACTACTATATGTGCCAATACATGTAGCCTATGTATAACTTCATAATAAATGTATCCGATGGTCAATCATAACCTATGTGAGACTATTAACTACCTCAAGGGTGTCCATCTATGTACTATAATGCAATATTTTGGGAATAGAAGTATGTGTTACTTTCCTTCTATTTCTCTAAACTCATATTTTGTGGTTTTGGTTCTACCTCACACCAGACCTATCAAATTAAGGCTTGCCTTCTCTATTTTAGGAGACCTTCATGTCAAAATAATTTGTGATTTATTGTAAAACAAAATCATAATAATTTTTTTTCAAAAAATATAATGGAACCTCATTATTATTGCATATAAACTCATCAAACACCATCCACCACCTATCCCAATTTTTTTTTTTAATGTTCACATGAACACACCAATCAATACTAATGTGTTTTCAACTCGTTGGTTCCAAGATTAAGAAACAAAACACACACTTATTTTGTTATCTTTTTTTTAATGTCCTCATAAGATAATTTATTAGAATAATACTATTTCAACACCTCTCTTTGATGCAACATTGCATCAAGTTGGGAAGTGACATTTACTACTTCATTGAAAATGACCTCTAATGTAGTGGCAAGTGAACTATGTGCACTATGACTTGAAGATTCACACAAAATATTGATAATAGTTTTCAATTATTCACTTTGAATTATATTATTCATATAATTGAGTTTCTTCTTGTGTGAAGTCAAAATGCTAGGGGTTTTGATCATGGTTATGTTCAACATTTTCTTCAAGTAATGGGTCCATCAAATTTTGTATCTATATTTATAAAAATAAATGTTTTCTTCGAGCAATATGAGAAAAATGTAAATTTATTTTGAATACCCTAAACATTTAAAATATACATAAATGTAAATGCAAACCCTGAAATCAAAATTTAATAAAAAACCTACCTAATATCATGATCAAAATGCACAATCAATTTTTTGTGATGCAAGCAATTCTATAACATGCACACCCTTTTTTGTCTTCCAAAATGTGAAAGTGAATGAGATCTATACTGAAGTGTAAGTTTTATGGGAATTTTTTTTTTATAAAGGGTGTATGCCCTTTTTAACAAAGGGTGTATGCCATTTATAACCATAAATGGCATATGCCCTTTTTGAAAAGGGCATATGCCCTTTTTGAAAAGGGCATATGCCCTTTTGCTTTGGTTCTATGCTAAGGCAGGGTTGGTTCATATTTTTTGAAAAAAGGGTATACACCCTTTTGAAAGGGGTGTATTCCATTTTCAAATGAAAATTAGTCTTTCCTATTTTGGCACTTTTACCCCCAAACTTTATGCATCTGTCCTAAAAGTAAAATGATTTTCCATATCCCAAATTTTCATCCTAACTATTTATTGTATATATTATTTAAAAAAAATCATTCAATGAAGTAAAACCATGGGATCATTTTCATGGGAAATTAGGATATTTTTCAGTAAAAAAATATAAAAAACTAAAATTTCAAGTTCTTTAATGCAAATCACAATTATATGAATAAAAATTGAGCATATATAACACATATAATTTGCCAAGAATAATTTGAGTTGTGTAATGCACATGGGACATGAAAAGTTAATGGTGTTTTTTGAATGACCCATCTATAAACCACATTAAAAATGGGTGCATTACAACATTATTATTAAACACAATTCTATTTTCTATTAAGTAGACTTTTTGTGTTGGAGGAATTTTCATTATGAATATCATACCAAATATTCATCTAACATCTCATTAGATGCATGCCACTTGTAAGGTTATGACAAATATCACCATTTTGTTTCTAAAGTTTTTTTTGGTCCTTAACAATCAAACACATTCCCAAATATAATTTCATGACATTATTGAGGCATTATTCGTAGCTACTAGTAACACATAAGAGAGGGCATGTCCTTCTCCTCATACTATCGTTCTCATTTTATAAAATTTATGCACTCATACAATTGCTGAATATCATAAAAAAATGAATGCAAATAATTAAATTTAAATTACCTGAAAAGTGTGAAATCTAAAGGAGCCTATTGATCTCTGTGTGCATAGGATAATTATGTAAATGGAAATAATGTGTTCAACTCTTTGCTTACAATGGGACTTGGGACCTAAAGAAGAATGATCAGAAAGATAACAATTAATTAAAAACTCTATAAATGCACTTTTTCATTATTTATTTATTCATTTAGATGTCCCACCATTTTTAACATAGGAATATTTATCCAACCATTCTATTAGGCCCATGATTGGCAGGCCTCTAAAAACTAACTATCCCCTTGCCATTCATATTTTGTGATAGATGGCTGTGATAAAATTTACATTAGAGAAAACAATTTGTAGTTTCGAAGAAAAATTATTGGCTACCATAATTAAAATTTTAAAATTAAAGTCAATAAATCAGGAAATCCTACATTGAATTAAAATTTGTCGATTATAAACATATTAGATAACATGCAATTTTATTTGAATATATTTCAAGCTTGATTGAAGTTTTATATTATAAATGTAAATAAGAGTGTTATTTTCTCACCTTAGATTTGTCAAACTCATAATAATGAGGCCATCTATATTATGCCTTCACCTTATAGATGTTCTCCCTAACAAAATTTGAATTAATTACATTCTTTAGGAAATTCTTCATTGACGACCTCTCATTTACATTCACATTAATACCTTTAACTTTACTCTTCACAGTACCTATATCATGCTTAGTTTTGGACACTTATTCATTTTTGTTTTCAATTATTTTAAGTATTCTTTCACTTCTTCACTATACTATACTATTTATGTACTAAACACATTAAAATACAATGTAGCTCATAGGAGAATATTTTTTAAAGTAAATGCATGGAAAATGTAGCTCATATCTATAGGATTTACATTCAAGTTTCAAATCACTTGCCTTTATATTGTTATCGACAACTAAACCTAATTAAACTCAACACTTAAAACTTCAAGCAAATACACTCACCAAGATTTACGATGATTCGATCCCATGATTGACTTCATGTTTTTCAATATAACATTTATAAAATGTAACCATATAAGGTTTTACCATCCACCTGTAATTACACTTGCTAGACAGGTGTAATTGTCTATTAGTTGGGTCAATATCAATAAATGTCCATAAAACTTGTATACTTTATTATCAGATTCAATAAGATGGGCATCTAGGATGCCACCAAATATAGTCTTGAATAACATGATATGACATTATTTCATGCCTTTCCTGAATTTAATTTCACCAAATTTACATCCAAATATAAATTACTACATAATTTGGATCCATCTCTATTTTTTATCCCTATAATATAATATTATTAATTATAATTGTATACTATATTAATATCATATAATATATACTACTGTTATATATCCTAATATTATAAATGGACATTAAAGAGAATTATAAGAGGGAACGACCTTCTGGTCATGCCCACCCATGATTTTTTAAACTATTATGTCTCTGATTGTTGTAAGTGGCTCATCCTTGACATGAGGCTATTCCTTTGGTGACACTCACTTCACCTAGTGGCATGGATATAGTTTGCTAGGGGATAGTCTTGAGATGTGAGATTTATTTTGAGTTATTTTACTTGGGTTTGATTTCATGTTCATTTCCTCCATCTTATTAGAGGTCTAAGTAATGATTGTTCCATTTAAAGCACATTTGTCCCTATGTGGTGGTATGATTAGGATCTTTCAAGCATGTGGTGAAAGGCTAATGTAGTCCTTTCTCAAATTTTGTTTCACCTTGTGTTTCTTGTTTCCCCTGGCTCTTTTGAGATATGGGTTTATATTGTGGGACTAGGTTGAACCTCTATGGAGGAATAAGGGAGTGACATCACTAGTGTAAGGATCGACTAGATGGTAGTATTCTTTCCTTCTCTTATTTTTTCCTTTTATGGAGCTCGTGGCATAAAATAAGTAAATTGACCATGTACACTATGTAGTGACATGTCATTGCTTCAAACATGTAGTTGATATTCATCTTCATCCTCAAATTTTTTGTATCATTTGATATGATAAGAGATTCTCATGTATGTCAAAGCACAACATGAGTCCATAAAGTTAACCCAAAAATTATGGACCTCACAAAATTCACATTTAAATAACATTGCTTAGATATTACCATATTCATTTTTTTGTTCAATTAACTGTGTCATACAATAGATTATTGGATTACAATATTTGATTGCTTCATCCATTCTAATTAAATTCTCCTCCTAGGTGTGGGATGAGCCCTACCCTCCGTACTCTCATTCTTAGGCTGAAAAATAAATGTAAAAATTAGAATTACCAATGAAAAGTAAACAAATTATTAAAATAAATCAATAAAAAATAACTTTCCTTATTCATAAGAGTTGTGGAATGTCTTGCTTGTTTACATGACTGATCTTAGGGTCCTAGGGATTTGCATTCTCCTAATGAATGGAAGTAATTGATGGATGCCAAGGAACAAATAAAAATTAGAATAATTAATATAAATTCAAGGAAATATATAACTTCATCCAAAGAACATTTATAATTACCAATGCAGACTCAATAAATGAGTATAAGAAATCAATGAAAAATAGTTCACCTTATTTAGAGATGGAAACAATAGTACCTTAAATGACAAGTACTCATTAAACAACAGGTACTAATAATAATAATAAAAGTTAATTAATTTATTATGGTAGGTTGATCCTAGTGTAGATCCAATGCATAAGCAATGCCCAATCTATTAAAAAAGACTCACTAATCATGTACCTTGAATTGCTTTGCCTATACAAAAACCCTACTAATTACCTATCCATCTATTCTTCTCGACAACAAAACAAACAAAGCTTTGGCGAAGAGGTAAATTTGGGATTCATTTGGAAAGTGGTTGTCAAGTATAGTTGGTGGAGATAATAGTACCCAAAAAGTGGCGTTGTTGCATCAAGGACAATAACACTTTCACTAAATTGGCCTCCATAGCACCTGCAAAATGTTTTCATTTTACATTGTTGTTGCCTTAGTTAAATACTCATACTACAGTGTTTGATTCACTCTTGACCGTAGAATCAATCCCTTGTTAACGACAACTAGGAAAAAACATTACTTTATTAGAAACTTTGTGAAATATTTTCACATTATAATAGGCAAAAATTGTTCATTGATAATAAATCGAAGTTGTATAAAATTAATATATAAAGATCAAAACAATAATACCTTAAACAATAAGTACTAATTTGAAAACAAGTACTACTAATAATAGATGTTAATTCATTTATTAATAATAAAATCTAGAGTGAATAAAAAACATGCACATGCATATTAAGTGAGATGAAAATGATAGTCAAAATAATGATATTTATTTCTAAGTTTGAAATATAAAATAAATAATGTTGAGAACATACATTTATAAGTGATTGAACAACGAATGAGGATTTATATTTCAAAGTTAAAAGTGGTTTTTTGATTGAAAAATCTAAAATTACATGTCGATTTCTATATAGAGACATGCACACATGCACTAATTGTTAGGTATATTTGTGTTAGTATTCACATGGGTAAATAAATATTGTAATAGTTATATAAAAATAAATAGTTGTGTGAGTTTTAACTCACTATTAGATAGGGACGAGTGAGAATATGTCGAAGGGAATAAATGAATATAGTTATTTTAAAAGATAAATCTTTCCTATTGAGTTTGAAACCCTATAAAATGTAATATTCCATCTCAATGAAGATATCCCAAGCAAATTTATAAAAATGGTTTAGTATTGTATCATTTGTGAGTTTTTTATATATTTAAGTTTTCAAAATTTAAACCAGAAATAATATATGGTATCGGATCAGTGTTTCATTCTATGTCATGGAGGGATAAAAGTGCTAATGAGGTAATATATGCCATTTCTTATGTGGTTGCCTCATATTTATGAGCTCAAGCCATTATCATTGATTTTATAGAGATATCAGTTCTTTAGGCTTGATTTGCAGATTGATTTTCCATATCCGTTCTGGCCGTATAGTGTCTTGTGTTTGCATTTTTATAGATTACATTGGATTAATGGTCAAGATTAGACTTGAAAAATATTCATTGTTGCATGATGCTCAGTTGTAACATTGTTTATTTTCTTTGATCATTATATCACATAGCTGTACATTGTTTATTTTCTATGATCTGGTTTGCATCGTTCTATCATCTTCATCAAAAGTTCACCGAATGCATCAAGATTCATAGGCCTGTTCTGGTTCCAATTAATCATAACTTCCCATGCTCACTGACTGGCATTAAAACACTACATAATCCATTTGAGATCATTGGAATGCTATTAGTCCATTCACTTTACATGAGATCTTTGCTTATTCGACGTCAATCGTTTACTGGCTACCTTAGAGACTTGAAACATTGCAGATATTCCCATCAGATCTAGTGAGCACAACTTAACTGCACCTTTGCTATCAATCCAAGACATTCTCAATAGCTCGACTGTGCATCCCAACAAAGTCTTGTTTCCTACATACAACTCCAACCTCTCCACATGCACGCAAATTCACCAAACTTGGGTAATGTCTTTTGGTGTATATTTGTAATTAGTCTTCGTTACAACTCTAGTTTACTGTTGTTTCAATTATTGAGTATAGTTTATTAGGTATTTAATTGTTAGTTTGGTCAAATTGAGTCAATACAGTTATAAATTAGAAATCTTGAAATCAATTTAAGAGATATATGTTTTGGTTATTGATTAATTATGTTGAGTAGAGTAAATCTAATTTTAAATTGGATTTCATAATTAGTTATTCAAGTCATTACGAGTTTAAAGAGTTGGTGTATGTCAAATTTGTTAAGTTTAAAGGTAAAAATTGAAAGTCTAGAGTCATTTTCAATGTCAATCAAAGTATGTCGTCAAAGTTTTTTTAATGAGTTATCATCATCAAAAAATTACCTCTTTGTAAATGGATGCATTTTTTGGGTAATTGACATTCACTGTTTTTGTTTTGGTCATTTTTTAAAGATGGATATTCCACTCAAAAAATTTATTGGTCTTAAATTTCACACATGGAAATTTAAAATTCAAATGCAATTAATGAACACAAATTTGTGAGGAATAGCTAGTGGAAAAGAAACACAGCCCATAGATGTAAATAAATTACTCGAATAAACTAGCATAGATGATAAGGCCAAATCTATCATTGACCTTGCACTTTTGCGACTCTATGTACTAAGTGAACATCATCGAGTAGTAGGATGGAGGAGGTTGGACAAAAATCGACATCCTCTCTTTAGTGACTAACGATAAGACCGTATAGTGTTTTAGTGGTATGTTTGTTCATGTTTTTAATTTTCAATATTTTCATTTTTTCAAGTTTTGACTTAATAGTGGACTAATGATAATAAATATTAATGTTTAAAAAATGTTAAAATTAGTTTATGGGATCGAAAAAGTATAATGTAAAATAATGAATAAAAATTATAAGTATAATTATAACAAATTTAAAAGAGAATAAAAATAAAATATGATATTGAGTAGAGGATTTGTCACCAATTGTAGATCAATCATAAATCTCCCATATTAGGTATGAATTTGACATGGCTCTATTAATAATTTGGTTAAGGGATTTGGAATTGAAATATTCATGGTATACATGGAAAATATCTTCTCCAATAGTATCACACAAAATTTTATAAAATTTACATGAAAAGCTATCACAACCAGGGGCTTTATCATTGGCCATTTATTTAAAAACTTCATGCAATCCCTCAATGGTGAGAGACCAATTAAAAAAAAACTTGTTGAGCTTGTGAAATATTTCAAGGGACCAAAAAAAAACATTGTTGGAGTGATTTTTTTCACTCATGATAAGTATCTTCAACTTTGAAAACTTGGTGGTAATGTCAAACAAAAGTTTGAACCATAACCGACACTGTAATTAGTCATTGGTCAATCTCTTTAGCAAATTTTATTTGATGGACATAATATTTTGCATTAATCATATGATAGAATTATTTATAAACTTTATCACCTACCTTAAGTTAATGCAACATAGCTTTAATTCATGCACCATGTGCATTATAGGCATTTTCAATCTTAATGTGTTGTCTTAGTGCAATTACTTATAGGTGTAGAGTCTCATGAAATGGTGCCTACTCTAAGTTGGAAATCATGTGACTTAGTTATGAAGTGGTGATAGAGTAAGTTTATTTTGAATTGGAGACAACTGATGGTCGTAAATGTGAATAAATCATGTTATGTGCATGATTACATCCAATCTTCAACCAATCCAAATGGAATTCCCTTCCAGATATGTCATAAATTTCAAAAATTTATCGATGAGTAATCATAATCTGTGTCATGGAGTATTTATTACCTATATTTATTCAAAATTGTAACCTTACTATGTGGATCATGGGTATGATCCCTATAACTAAAAATGCATGCTTGAAATGAAATTAAACACGAAA